>OZ030005.1:85792052-86374552 GCA_964023405.1 Apodemus agrarius | reverse complement strand
AGAAAGAAAGAAAGAAAGAAAGAAAGGAAGGAAGGAAGGAAGGAAGGAAGGAAGAAAGAAAGGAGGGTGGGAGGGAGGGAGGGAGGAAAGGAAGAAAGATACAGAACTGTCTGTATATTTTAAAAAGTATTGGTTACAGCACCACCTGCCTTAGGCGTGTACAAGAATGTATTGCTATTCTACTTCTGCAGACCTATGTATGTGTTATCCACCCTACTTAATGTATTACAGCTGATTGCAATTATGTGTAAAAAAAAAGAATTTGCATAGTAATGAATCATGTACCTACCATGTAAAACAATCCTTAGCCTTCTTATTAAATATTCTTAATTTAGGTTATTTTTTAGATTATTGCATAAATGCTGCATCTGTATGCATATGCACCCCACAAAATAGATTTGCACCCAAAACTTGATATTTCCTTATTATCTACATTGATATTTCTGTGTGCTGTTTTCTATTTATAGTTAGTTTACATAAAACAACAGCTGTTCTACAAAAATTATTACTGGGGAACAACCATGGCATAAACTCAGTAACTATGGGTGTTTCCTGAAGAAATAAATGTATTCAACTGAAAGATATGCTGCATGTTGAATTTGAATAGAAAAACTTCTATGAGCATGATTCTCTTTTAAAGGAACCAGATTTCAGAATTAATTCGATGACTCTTTCCATCAGCAAATTTATTGCTTGTAAACTGCCAGGCTTCTTTGCTTCCTACACCATACATATAGTATTCTAATACATTAAAGCAGAACAAAAAGCCTGAACTCAAGAAACACTAATATATATTTTATAATAAAAATAGTATAAATAATCATTAATTGTAATTTTATTTTACTTGAAATTTGATTCTTGTATTTCACTGGATTTAAAATTGGCTTAAGATGCTTACTTAAAAGCTAGAGACAAGCTGAGGTATAGGGCACTGACCTATGTTACTGTGAGCCTAGTTTCAATGCCTAGATTGACTAAAATAAAATAATTAAAATAAAATAAAGGATGATAAAAATATGCCCTTTGGGGCTGGAGAGATGATGGCTCAGTGGTTGGTTAAGAGCACTGACTGCTCTTCCAGATTTCGTGAGTTCAATTCCCAGCAACCACAAGGTGGTTCACAACCATCTGTAATGGGATCTAATGCCCTCTTCTGGTGTGTCTGAAGACAGCTATAGTGTACTCATATAAATAAAATAAATCTTAAAAAATGTGCCCTTTATTTTTTAAAAATGACATCAATACTGAGTCTCCTTCAGAGTATACTCTGAACATTCACATACATTAAATTGGACATGAAACAGTGTATACCAACCTCAGTATAAAAACATAGATTTTCTTAGCAATTTCAGTCCTAAATTATTTTAAACAGGAACTAAAATAATCTTATATAATGTAAACTATATAAAATTGTTTGTAGATGCCTACAATGCAAAATAAGTTTTGTTCAGCCTTATAAATATTTATTTGAATGCTATTAAAAGAACTTTATGGAAGCAGCCAGCTCAGCCAGATACACAGGGAACAACAGAGTGAAAGACCACTCGGGACCCAGTCTGCCCGGGTTCCTTCTGCACATAGGAGCTGGGGGCTCTGAAGCTGTCTAGGCGCATATCCTGCAGGGGAGCATCTGACTTGCAGGGAGTCCTGTGGTTAGAGGGAACCCTGCTCTCAGAGACCTGTGCTACATCTGATATGGGGAAGATCCCACTTCCTGATACTCTCTAGAGAACTGGCAGGAGCAAGTTAATCGCCACTGTACCATCCATCAGATGTGGGAGACCTGTGCCACATCTGACACGGGGAAGACCCTGCTTCCTGATACTTTCTGGAGAACTGGCAGGAACAGGTTATTTGGCCTGTGCCCCTTCTGACACGGGGAAGAGCTTACTTCCTGATACTCTCTAGAGAAAAAAATAGGAGCATGGCATTCAAGAACTGGCAGGAGCAGGTCATTTGAAAACTGGCAACAGTTGGTGCATCCAAACTGGTAGAAGCGGGGCATTCGAGAACCAGCATCAGCAGAGCATTTGAAATGCAGCAGCAGCAGAATGTCTGAGAAATAGCAGCCTGCAGGGCATTTGACCCTTGCCAAATCTGCCACAGGAAAGACTCCATCACCCGATACTTCCTGGAAAACCAGATCTTTGCAGGGCATTGGTGAGAAAAGGAATCCCAGGAGATATCCTATTTTTAAGGAAAAAAGTTATGATTTTGAAATAGCTGCAAAAATATCATTTTTCTCTGGTTTCTTTGTATGCTACAAATAAACATACAAGGAAAGTAAAAATGTTATGTTTTTTTTTTTCCAGGAATGTCTTCAATATATAAACTTGAGCCCTGTTTCAAGTCGGATTGATATATCTACGTCCACATTCCAGGTATGTTTATTGAAGCCACACTTTTCCAGTGGTGATTCTGAGTACCTTGCTACATTTGCTTCTTCTTCATTGTGCTAATATTTGTTAATACTCAAGAAAAACAAAAGCGCCCCATTATTTATAGCCAATAGTTTTATTGTAAATATGACTGAGAATTCTTTTAGTTAGTAGTACATATTTATGGAGAAGAAATGAATGTCACAAAATATTTATTTAATGATAGAGTAAAATAAAGTGTTTCTTTTCTCCATCCAAGACTCTTTTATTTCTTACAAAACAAGCTGATTTGATGAATTTTGAAAACTATTTTAACCTTGGAGACTTAAGGAACTCAATGAAGAAAGAACAAGAGAGGAAGAAAGAATAATTGGATATAAATATTTATATAATTAATATTTATAAATATTATATAAATTTTATATAAATATAAAAATTTTTGCATTTTCTAGATGGAAAATCTGTGCAATGAGATAAGAAAGTTTATTGATTTTGAAAGGGTCATTTCTTCTTTAAAAATTAAGTTTCCATTCAAAAAGAAAAAAGAGAACATATAAATTTCAATTGTAATAAACACATAATTTTGCATAAGGCTTTAAGTTTGTACAAGCAGGCAACACTTTTGTAAAACTGCAGATAGTAAGGTTGCTCAGAAAACAAAATTGTCCTTTACCAAGCTTGATGAACTGAATTTGATTCATGGAACCTATATGGGGGAACATTAACTGACTTCTAAAATGGTCCTATCACCTCCACACTCATGTGTGCATACACATATAAATTCATAAATAAATAATCATTTAAAACAGTTTTAAAAATAATTATGTTTCCAAGTTTAGATCTCTTTGCTGGGTGTTAGTGACATCTCATACATCCTTCGAAGTGTAATGTTTATATTCTTTCTAATTCTCAGCTCAAGGAAGTCATTTAATGTGTCAGAACTTAGAGAATTGTATTGACAGTCTGTTCCTAACCTAAATTACTCAGCAGCACCAGCCCTAATTAATTAAGCACTGCATTATGACACAACATGTTCTGAATGATCCTCCCCGAGAAAGGTTGCCCTCCAATTTCTTCTCAATTAGCAGTTTCTGGTTTTTTCATGTTCTGTTCTAAGCTATGACCAATAAGCCTATAAATACTCATAATAACTGACTTATTAATGTTTACTGGCTCAGGTCAGGCCCATATTCAGTGACTCCTCAGTCAGTAAAGACAACATCATCACCATTTTTCAGATAAGTAGCATTGACATACAACAGACAACATGCCTAGAAAAATATATTTATGAGGAATATCACATAGACATTCATTTTAGAAACAAAAATTTTGTATACTTATCAGGAATGTCACATAGCATGCATTTTAGAAACAAAAATTTTGTTAGTTAGTTAGTTAGTTAGTTAGTTAGTTAGTTTTAGTTGATAGACAACACATGAAGAGCATCCAAAATAGAAAGCCTCATTGATTTCTCTAATGGCTCCTAGAAATGGTCAGAATAGGACCTTAGACAGGCCCTAACTTTCAGGACTATTGTTGTAGCCAAGCAATTAACATCTAACTCATGAAAACACTGTCAATCAAAGTCATACTTTAGAAATTATGTTTTAACCATATCAAGAGCTATTATAACTTCTCTAGCCCCTACGACCATTTATCATACACCTACAAAGTCTTATGTAGCAAGAGGAAGCAAAAGAAAGCACATCCCAGTACCTCCAGCTCTAACTTGTACCAGTAAGAAGATTCAAGCTTCAACAATCTAATATATATTAATTTTATAAATGTGACCACCAATCTTTTCATACAATTATCAAGCATTTCAGAACCAGCCAATTTTATGGACCTACTGAAACACACTGATATTCACAGAAGGAATCTCTATTTTTCCTGGAGACTGCCTTTACGGCATCTCTTAAGCACATAGATGTGATGACCTTTCTAGATTTTGTAGTTCCATTCTACCCAACTATAACTAGAGGAGTTGCATTGGAGATTTGATTATTGTAGTCTTCCAAATGTCTACAGCTCTGGCTAGCATGTTGGCAAAATTTACCAGCTGAGTTCAGGCATGGCATAAATAAATGGTCCATTATTGTTTTAAAATTACAAAATTTTGAGGTGCGTGAACAACACATATATACATACATCATATGCATTTACCTATATTTACATATCATATACATCGTATACATATGCATATACATAAGCATACACATATATATTTACATTATGTAGATTCATATATATATATGTATGTACACACATATGGAGGGAGAGACAGAGAGAGAGAAAGAGAGGGAGAGAGAGAGAGAGAGAGAGAGAGAGGAGGGAGAAAAGAACACAATACTTAAGTATTATGTAAATGCAAAGAAAAAACAAAACGAAGCAAATAAATGTAATACCCTAGGTATCTGTCTCTTCCTGGAGATGCCCTGTACCTCTTTCCTCCTATCAGTTGCAAATTTCCATTTAGTCTCACAGCTATCTGGCAATTTCTCTTGTCATTCCCCACACCTGATCCTGATCCTTCCCCCCATTCACCTCCTTTCCTGTTCCCTCCCTCCATCTGCCTGTCATGAATATTTTATTCTCTTTTCTAAATGAGATTCAAGCATCCTCTCTTGTGCCTTCCTGTTTGTTTAGATTCTTTGGGTCTGTGAAATGTAGCATTGGTACTCTGTATTTTATGGCTAATATCCACTTATAAGTGAGCACAGAGCAGGCATGTCTTTGGGGACTGGGTTACCTCACTCAGAATGGCATTCTCAAGATCAATCTATCTGCTGGCAAAATTCATAGTGTCTTTGTTTTTAATAGCTGGAAATTATGTAAATGTGTAAATGTACCACATTTCCTTTATCCATTCTTCAGTTGTGGGACATATAGGTTGTTTCCAGTTTCTGGCTATTATGAATAAAGCTTCTATAGACCTGGGTTAAGATGGGCACCCAAGAATCAATGGTGGTGTACTTAGCTATGACTCACACCACTGGGGATATGGACCCTAACCCACCCACTAAACTTTTGACACAAAATTTATCCTACCTAGTAGAAATGCAGGGACAGGCATAGGCAGAGGCTGAATGAATGACCAAACAATAACAGTTCCAACTTGAGTCCCATCACATGAGCAAGCACCAATCCATGACACTATTAATGATACTATGTTATGCTTACAGATAGAATTCTAGCATAATTATTCTCTGACAGACTCTACCCAGCAGATACCTGAAACAGATGCAGATACCCACAACCATACATAGAATGCAGGTTAGAAACCCTTATGGTAGAGTTAGAGAAAATATTGAAGGCACTGAAGGATATGGCAATCCCTCCAGAAGACAAACAGTGTCAACCAACCTAAACACCTGGAAACTCCAAGAAAGTGAACCAGCAAGCAATGCGCTGCCTTGTCTGGCCTTAGTGGGAGTGAGTTTATGCCTAACTCTTCAGAGACTGATGTGCCATGGTAGAGGGATTCCTAGAAGGCCCACTCTCTCAGAGGCAAAAGGGAAAGACTATGGTGGAAAGACTCTAGCAGGGGGCGCAGGACAGAGGGCAGTATTGAGAATGTAAATAATTAAATCAAGACACGTGCTCCACTATGTTTATAGCAGCCTTGTTTATAATAGCCAGAAATTGGAAGGAGCCCAAATAACCCTCAAAGGAGGAATGGATACAGAAAATGTGGTATATTTATAGAATGGAATACTACTCAGCAATTAAAAATAATGAATTCATGCAATTTGTAGCTAAATGGTTAGATCTGGAAAATATCATCCTAAGTGAGTTAACCCAATCACAAAAGAATACACATGAAATGCAATCACTGATAAGTGGATATTAATGAGCCCAGATGCCCCAAATACTCAAGGCAAGTCAAATGATTCCCAAGAAGAAGAAAGAAGAGGACCCTGGGCCTGTAAAGATTGGATCCAGTTTTGTAGACCTAGAACAGAGAAATCGTGGAGGGGGGGATGATTGAGGAATGTTTGGGGGGGAGAGGAATTATGGGACGTATGGTACGGGGGACTGGGAAAGGGGAAAAAGCCTTTGGAATGTAAACATAGAATATAGAAAATAAAAATTAAAAAAAATAAAAATTAAAAAAAATAAAAATTTATGCATACTGAAAAAAATAATTAAATCAGTTAATTAAAAAAAGAAAAATGGGCCAGGCGGTGGTGGCGCACGCCTTTAATCCCAGCACTTGGGAGGCAGAGGCAGGCAGATCTCTGAGTTCGAGGCCAGCCTGGTCTACAGAGTGAGTTCCAGGACAGCCAGGGCTATACAGGGAAACCCTGTCTCGAAAAAACCAAAAAAAAAAAAAAAATGGGACCAGCGGTAGCGGCAGGCCTCCATATTGCAACCAGGACATAGCTGGAAAGGCCCAGGTTCTGTGGGACATCCCCGTGCCCTCTGGCCTAGCACCGAGGCTGTGTTCTGCAACCAGCTCGCCAGCCCCTGGACCAGCGGTAGCAGCGGCCCTCCATATTGCAACCAGGACACAGCTGGAAAGGCCCAGGCTCTGTGGGACATCCCTGTGCCCTCTGGCTGAGCACCGAGGCTGCTTTCTGCAACCAGCTCACCGGCCCCTGGACCAGCGATAGCGGCGGGCCTCCATATTGCAACCAGAACACAGGTGGAAAGACCCAGGTAGACACCCTTTCCAGGGCTACCCTCACGGGGGATCTGCTAGGCTCTTGGAGCCAAGCAGCCCGAGTTCCGTGCAACCAGGACACAGCTGGAGAAGCCCAGGTAGACAGACTCCAACAGGGGCTACAATCGCATGGGTGGCAGCCAGCTTATGATCCCTTAAAGCAGCAGTCACACATATTCACCAGTAGAGAAACAACAGGTGAGCCCAGCCTCACAGGAGATTCAAACACCAGCCACTGACAACAAGGCCAACTAAAACCAGAAATAACCAGATGGCAAAAGGAAAACGAAGGAACGTTACTAACAAAAATCAAGGCAACATGACAGCATCTGAACCCAGTTCTCCAACAACAGGAATCCCTGGATACCCAAAAACACCAGAAAAACAAGACGTGGATATAAAATCACTGGTCAGGATGCTGGTAGCTGAACACATAGAAAAATCTCGTAAAGAAATAGAGGAGAAAATGGATCAAAAGTTAGAAGCCTTTACGAGGCAAATACAAAAATCACTTCAAGAAATTCAGGAGAAGATGGATCAAAAAGAAGAAGACAATAAGGAAGAAAGACAAAAGTCACTTAAAGAACTACAGAAGAACGTGGGCCAACAAGTAGAAGCTATGAAAGAGGAAGCACAAAAATCTATTAAAGAAATACATGAAAACACAATCAAGCAAGCGAAAGATCTGAGCACATCCATCCAGATACTAAAAACAGAAGTAGAAACAACTAAGAAATCACAGAGGAAGACAACATTGGAGATAGAAAACCTGGGGAAGAAATCAGGGGCCATAGACCAAGTATCAACAATAGAATACAAGAGATAGAAGACAGAATCTCAGAAGCCGAAGATACCATAGGAACCATTGATTCAACAGTCAAAGAAAATACTAAATGCAAAAAGGTGGTAACCCAAAACATCCAGGAAATCCAAGACACTATAAGAAGACCAAACCTAAGGATTATAAGTATAGACGAGAGTGAAGATTTACAAGTTAAAGGGCCAGCTAATATCTTCTATAAAATTATGGAAGAAAACTTCCCCAACCTAAGGAGAGAGATGCCCATGAATATACAAGAAGCCTATAGAACCCCAAACAGACTGGACCAGAACAGAAATACATCCCGTCACATAATAATCAAAACTCCAAATGTAATAAACAAAGAAAGAATACTAAAGGCAGCAAGAGAAAAAGGCCAAGTAACTTATAAAGGAAGACCTATCAGAATAACACCAGACTTCTCACCTGAGACCATGAAAGCTAGAAGATCCTGGGCAGATATCATGCAAACTCTAAGAGAACACAAACTTCAGCCAAAACTACTTTACCCAGCAAAACTCTCAATCGCCATTGATGGAGACATCAAGGTATTCCATGACAAAACCAAATTTGCAAGATATCTTTCCACAAATCCAGGCCTACAAAGGATAATAGGGGGAAAACAACAAGACAAGGACGGAAACTACACCCGGGAAGAAGCAAGATAGAAACCTCCTCTCATCAAACCCAAAAGAAGATAACCTCTCGAATATAAAAAATAAATAAGATAAATAAATATAATTTCAAAAATGTCTGGAGGTAATAATTACTATTCCTTAATATCTCTTAACATCAATGGACTCAATTCCCCAATAAAAAGACATAGATTAACAGACTGGATACTGAAACAGGACCCTACATTTTGCTGCATACAGGAAACACATCTCAGTGTTAAAGACAAACACTGCCTTAGAGTAAAAGGCTGGAAGACAATTTTACAAGCAAATAGTCTCAGGAAACAAGCTGGAGTAGCCATTCTAATATTAGATAAAATTGACTTCCAACCTAAAATCATCAAAAGAGACTCAGAAGGTCACTTCTTGCTGGCCAAAGGGAAATTCCACCAAGAAGAGCTCTCAATACTGAACATCTATGCTCCAAATGCAAGGGCACCCTCATTCGTAAAAGAAACCTTACTAAAGCTTAAAGTACACATTACACCTAACACAATAATTGTGGGTGACTTCAACACTCCACTCTCCTCAATTGCCCGATCAGGAAAGCAGAAACTAAACAGGGACACAGTGAAACTAATTGAAACTCTGCACCAATTGGATTTAACAGATATATATAGAACATTTCATCCTAAAGCTAAAGAATATACCTTTTTCTCAGCACCGCATGGTACCTTCTCCAAAATAGACCATATAATCGATCACAAGACAGATGTCAACAAATACAAGAAGATCGAGCTAATCCCATGCCTCCTATCAGATCACCATGGAGTAAGAGTGGTCTTCAATAGCAACAAAAACAACAGAAAGCCCACATACACATGGAAACTGAACAATACTCTACTCAATGACACCTTGGTCAAGGAAGAAATAAAAAAAGAAATCAAAGACTTTTTAGAATTCAATGAAAATGAAGGTACAACCTACCCAAATCTATGGGACACAATGAAAGCAGTGCTAAGAGGAAAACTCATAGCTCTAAGTGCATCCAAACAGAAACTGGAGAGAGCATACACTAGCAGCTTAACGGCACACCTTAAATCCCTGGAAGAAAAACAAGTTAATTCACCCAGGAGGAGTAGAAGACAAGAAATCATCAAACTCAGGGCTGAAATCAATCAAATAGAAACAAAGAGAACCATACAAAGAATCAACAAGACCAGGAGCTGGTTCTTTGAGAAAATCAACAAGATAGATAAACCGTTAGCCAGACTAACCAAAGGACAGAGAGACAGCATCCAAATTAACAAAATTAGAAATGAAAAGGGAGCCATAACAACAGAAACTGAGGAAATTCAAAAGATCATCAGATCCTACTACAAAGGTCTATACTCAAAACAACTGGAGAATCTGGAGGAAATGGACGATTTCCTAGACAGATATCAAATACCAAAATTAAATCAGCATCAAGTAGACCAGCTAAATAGTCCCATAACCCCTAAAGAAATAGAAGGGGTTATAGAAAGCCTCCCAACCAAAAACAGTATGGGACCAGATGGTTTTAGTGCAGAATTCTACCAGACCTTCAAAGAAGACTTAACACCAATACTCTTGAAACTATTCCACAAAATAGAGACAGAAGGGACACTGCCCAACTCATTCTTCGAAGCCACAATTACGCTAATACCTAAACCACACAAAGATCCAACAAAGAAAGAGAACTTCAGGCCAATTTCTCTTATGAATATAGATGCAAAAATACTAAATAAAATTCTTGCTAACCGAATCCAAGAGCACATCAAAACGATCATTCACCATGATCAAGTAGGCTTCATCCCAGGGATGCAGGGATGGTTCAATAAACGGAAATCCATCAATGTAATCCACTACAGAAACAAACTGAAAGAAAAAAAAGCACATGGTCATCTCATTAGATGCTGAAAAAGCATTCGACAAAATTCAGCATCCTTTCATGCTAAAAGTCTTGGAAAGAGCAGGAATTCAAGGCCCATACCTAAACATAGTAAAAGCAATCTACAGCAAACCAGTATCCAACATCAAAATAAATGGAGAGAAACTTGAAGCATTCCCACTAAAATCAGGGACTAGACAAGGCTGCCCTCTCTCTCCATATCTTTTCAATATAGTACTTGAAGTTCTAGCGAGAGCAATTAGACAACATAAGGAAGTGAAAGGGATACAAATTGGAAAGGAAGAAGTGAAACTATCATTATTTGCAGACGATATGATAGTTTAACTAAGCGACCCAAAAAACTCCACCAGAGAACTTCTCCAGCTGATAAACAACTTCAGCAAAGTGGCAGGTTATAAAATGAACTCAAGCAAGTCAGTGGCCTTCTTGTACTCAAAGGACAAGCAGGCTGAGAAAGAAATTAGGGAAATAACACCCTTCACAATAGCCAAAAACAACATAAAGTATCTTGGCGTAACTCTAACCAAACAAGCGAAAGATCTGTATGACAGGAACTTCAAGTGCTTGAAGAAAGAAATCGAAGAAGACCTCAGAAGATGGAAAAATATTTCTTGCTCCTGGATTGGCAGGATCAATATATTAAAAATGGCCATCTTGCCAAAAGCAATATACAGATTCAATGCAATCCCCATCAAAATCCCAACTCAATTCTTCATAGATCTAGAAAGAGCAATTCTCAAATTCATCTGGAGCAACAAAAAACCCAGGATAGCTAAAACTATTCTCAACAATAAAAGGACTTCTGGGGGAATCAATATCCCTGACCTCAAGCAGTACTACAGAGCAATTGTGTTAAAAACTGCATGGTATTGGTACAGCAACAGGCAAGCAGATCAATGGAACAAGATTGAAGACCCAGAAATTAACCCACAGACTTATGGTCACTTGATCTTTGATAAAGGAGCCACAACCATCCGATGGAATAAAGATAGCCTTTTCAACAAATGGTGCTGGTTCAACTGGAGGTCAACATGCAGAAGAATGCAAATTGAACCACACTTATCTCTTTGCACTAAGATCAACTCCAAGTGGATCAAGGACCTCCACATAAAACCAGACACACTGAAACTATTAGAAAAGAAACTTGGGAAGACCCTGGAGGACTTGTGCACAGGGGAAAAGTTCCTGAACAGAACACCAATAGCTTACGCACTAAGATCAAGAATCGACAAATGGGACCTCATATATTTACAAAGTTTCTGCAAAGCAAAGGACACTGTCAGAAGGACAAAACGGCAACCAACAAAGTGGGAAAAGATCTTCACCAACCCCACATCCGACAGAGGGCTAATATCCAATATATACAAAGAACTCAAGAAGTTAGACCGCAAAGAAACAAATAACCCTATCAAAAAATTTGGCACAGAGCTAAACAAAGAATTTTCACCAGAAGAAATTTGGATGGCCAAGAAACACCTTAAAAGATGTTCAACATCATTAGTCATCAGGGAAATGCAAATCAAAACAACCCTGAGATTCCACCTCTCACCAGTCAGAATGGCTAAGATTAAAACTCAAGAGACAAGTGCTGGCGAGGATGTGGAGAAAGAGGAACACTCCTCCACTGTTGGTGGGATTGCAAAATGGTAAAACCGCTCTGGAAATCAGTGTGGCGGTTCCTCAGAAAATTGGGCATGGCACTTCCAGAGGACACTGGCATACCACTCCTGGGCATATACCCAGAGGATTCCCCTGCATGCAATAAAGACACATGCTCCACTATGTTTATAGCAGCCTTGTTTATAATAGCCAGAAATTGGAAGGAGCCCAAATATCCCTCAAAGGAGGAATGGATACAGAAAATGTGGTATATTTATACAATGGAATACTACTCAGCAATTAAAAATAATGAATTCATGCAATTTGTAGGTAAATGGTTAGACCTGGAAAATATCATCCTGAGTGAATTAACCCAATCACAAAAGAATGCACATGAAATGCAATCACTGATAAGTGGATATTAATGAGCCCAGAAGCCCTAAACACTCAAGACGCAAATAGCAAGTCAAATGATTCCCAAGAAGAAGAAAGGAGAGGACCCTGGGCCTCTAAAGATTGCATCCAGTTTAGTAAAGAAACCGAGGGGGGAAGGGGAATGATTGGGGAATAGTTGGGGGGAGAGGAACTATAGGAACTATGGTGGGTGGGTACTGGGAAAGGGGGAAAGTACTGGGAAAGCCTTTGGAATGTAAACATAGAATATAGAAAATAAAAATAAAAAATTACAAAAATAAAAAAATAAATAAATGAAAAAAAAAAAAAAGAAAAATGCCCTGAGCTTATAACAAACTAGCTATTCATTGTGAAGTCCAGTAAACATGTTTCAGGATCACATGTCAATATCCTTCTTACAAAATGCATATATCACAAATCAAACTAGAAAGAATATTCTTTGGATGAACGAATGACATAAACTATGTAATAGGTCCCATATACAAGTGACCTTTGTTTATTCAATAGTATTAAATGTTACTATTATTGAAACTGGGAAGTAGCATAGATTTCTCTGTCTAAAACAGATAGAAGGTTGATTGCCTTGTTCGTTCCAAGAAATAGCCTTTGTCTTTTATAGCAGCAGGGAGGATAATAAACACATACTTTGAAGTCACTTAGTTAAGTTATTATAAGCCTTATGTTTGGAAGCAATGGATTTATATACAACTAGTAGAAATTCTCAGGAAATCCATATCACATGAATTGGTACCTAGATGAATTTGGAGACACTCAAAATTCCCTACAAATACTCCCTCCATGATAACATGGTTTGTACTGGTGAGATAGAATAGTTGATAAAATAAAGTGTGCCTTAGTTCCTTGGGACCAGGAAGCTGTGCTCTTTGTCTGAGTAGCCAGACACCTATGCAATTAGTGCCATGAGGACTCTTTCACCTGATGGGCCTTTGGTGACAGAGCCTGTTAGTACTAGTCATAGTAGAATAATGAAGGCTCTCTAACCTTCACTCTTTTTGACCAAATAAACAGAGATAGATCCAGATTTGGACACTAGGACATTCTAGATGAGGGAAACAATAGCTTCTTGAATTCAGAATGGTACATATTTACATACTTTGTGGTTGTTACGTCTATTTGTTTCCTTAAACATTAGTGAAAATGGCAGATGCCTTCTCTCAGCTCCCTATCAGCTTCTAGTACCAGTCAATGAGGGTGAAATAGTATCTTCAGACAATACAAAATCATGATGGTGAATTTCCATATGAGGTCATGCCACCTGGTTACAAATCTAAGCCTGTAATTAACTTTTGTGGACACATGGATCTTTGTGCTCCCAGAACTATATAGCCAGAAAATTGTTTCAGAATAGTCTTAATTTTTTTCATATTCATTGTTAGAAAATGATAATGCTTTCTGATATTTTGCAGGCTTATCAGCAGTATAAATATACAAGTATGTAAAAATATTTAATCAATACACAGGCAGTGTGGCAGTGTCGGCCTTTAATAAATGTGATTATATAATTCTGATACCTGGGAGGCATCTTTCAAAGGTTCCCCCTGACTTCCCACTGTTTCAAAGATCAAGTAGAGAATTGTATCCTTGTGTTTTCTACAGGAGTAATTCTCAATTTTTATTGTACAAAGAGATATCAATGGGGGCTCTTATTAAAATGCATATTCTGCTGAAGTGAACACACTAGGCCCACATTTATTTGTGCATACCCAGGTGGTGCCAATGTTCTTTGCAAATAGAATATATGTGAGTGTAAAGTTGCAGTCTTACTCAGCCTGAAGAACACAGTCAGTTACAGGGGGGACCTCGCTTTAGTTGCAGACTCTAAAATATCCCATGGAGAAGCAGAAAAGAGTGACTAATTCTACTCATTCTAAGATTAGACCAACTCTCAAGAAGGTGTTGTTGATAAGGAAAGACAAATGCTACACAGAAGAAAAATCTATGAGTCTTGCGCTGTGACTTTGATGTCAAGGGCACAGCATTAGAGTCTGAACTGTAGAGCGGTGGGAGACCCATCTGACAGAGAAGCAGAATTGATAAAGTTGTTGGTCAGGGAAGATTTTTCTAGCTGCTGCGCTGAGAGTTCCTCTGCAAAGATGGGGAAACATGATCACAGGGATGGAGCTACAGAAGCCGGCAGTAACTCTGGCAAATTCCTGCACATTTTAAATTGAATTGGGGTTTAAAATTGTTGCAGAAAGTATTGGATAAGTAAAATTCAACTTACTTCATTTTCTTTCTAGAAAATGTTTACCTCACAGAGCTATAAAGATGAAATGAGTTAATACATTAAAGATATATAAAGTGATTTTTAAAAATAGAACTGGATAGTGTTTCAGTGTTGGTATTAGCTATCATGTTTAAAATCTCCTTGAGAGAAATGTTGTTTTTTTTTTAAAAAAACATAAATATATGTACTCTGTGATATTTTTAAGTTTAAAACATTCATAAATTTACATGAAAACAGTAAATTATTCTTTCC
This sequence comes from Apodemus agrarius, assembly GCA_964023405.1. Taxonomy (NCBI): domain Eukaryota; kingdom Metazoa; phylum Chordata; class Mammalia; order Rodentia; family Muridae; genus Apodemus; species Apodemus agrarius. The sequence goes on along the minus strand of OZ030005.1, from coordinate 86,359,631 downwards.
AAAACCACATAAATTTTATGGGGTACATTTTTCAGCCTGGTTCACCCAGATGTAAAAATCTATATTCTTTCACTATTACTAATGAATAATTTAAGCCAAGTGGTTCTTTCAAACTATTCTTTCTTCATTGTGAAATGATTATATTTTTCAGATTTCTTTTTTATTTGTGTGTGAGTGTGTGTGTGTGTGTGTGTGTGTGTGTGTATCTGCCTGCCTGCCATGATTGTGCAGGTTCTCAGAAATGGCAGGAGAAAATGTTATTTCCACTAGATCTAGAATTATCTGGAATTTTAAATCACCATATATATGTGCTGGCAGTTATTGGCAGAAAAGCAAATGTTCTTAAATTCTGTGCTATCTCTTCAAATCTAAAATGAAATTTAATTGCTGTGTGATTATTTGTGAGATCCAAGCCTAAATGTACATAAATATTTTTGCAGATATAAACTATAATTGCTTTAATATACACATACTTTCATCCAACAAATATTCCTTCACAACTACTGTATTTATTTAGGGAAGAAAATTATCTAAATTATGTAGAAATTAATTAATTTAGTTAATTATTTAAATTAATTAATATAAATTAATTACACTCTATAACAGCCCAATGTCAACATCCTCCTCTTTCAAAGTACAAGCACACATATTTACACATTCTTGCATACCCTTATGGTTGTTTTTTTCTGTTAGCCTAAGACATGCTAGTGTCATTTGGAAAGTGGGATCATCAACTGAGAAAATGCCTCCATCATTTTGGCCTGAAAACAAGTCCATAGGATTTTAAACAATTACTGAAGTTGGAGGGCTGAAGACACAGTTAGCAGTACCACTCTTGAACTGGTGTTACTGAGTTTCTTTATAAAGTATGCTGAGCAAGACAGAAATCCAGCCACTAAACAATGTCAGTTAATGGCCTCTGCTTCAGTTCCTGACTCTAGGTTCTTACCATGCTGAGTTCCCACCTTGAATTTCTTAAAGGATAGACCATGATGGATGTATGGATTCAATAAGGCGTAGTTGTTATTACAGCAAGAGAAAGTAGGCTAGGACAGACGATGAGTTCTATCCATGTGAAATGCCTTGATTTCCTTGAGATGCCACCAGAGTTTCCATTCTGTGATCTTCTTAGCGTTCCCTTGGCATGTTATGGATGAAAAAAACAAATATTTTGGAAAACAAAATAAATAGCATTCTGCTACTGCTATACTACATACTCTGGTTTTTATCATTATTCTACTTTATATTTAAGAAACATTGAGGATACAAAACAATTATATATACTAGCATTTATTTTCAGTCAGCTTTGTACTTTAAAAAAAAAGAATTTTATCAAGTGTCCAATTCATAGCACTATGTTTCGCACCAAAGTTTTTCATTTCTCAGAAGCAATGCTGAGCTGTTATCAGGCTGGGAAATATAACAATGAAGTGTGAAAATAGAAACTTCAAAGGTCAGTGGCATAAAAACTGTCTTTCAAAAATGCTTGGTGATTGAAAGAAAGTAGGGAAATTAAAAGATGCTACATTTAAATGCTCACAGAAGGCCATGTGGAGAATAGATAACTGCACAGAAGATTAAAATATTGCATTTTAATTTTAGTGTCCATTGTTGACATAAAAGTCCTCTGCTTCCCTCCTTTCTTCTTTATCTTACCTGCTTGTGCTCTTTGTTAGGTATTGTTGAATGCCTATTCTATTTAGATTTTGTATAAGAAGCTACAGAGGTACAGCAAGAGTAAAATAAGGCCCTGTGCTTTCAAAGACATATGTCTCACAATCAGATAAACATGAATAAATTTAAAATTCGTTTGAGAGGTAATATTTGATATGGTTTTTGAAAAAGGAACAAGTGACAGGTGCTGAGGAGTTTCTAGGATAATGATAATCAGCTGAGTTATGGAGACATGCAGAAATCAGAAATGACTGAGAGAGTGATATGAGCCTTTAAAACAGAAGAGAGGCAAAATGGCAGAATTAGGAATACATAATGGATTGCTGTTCTATTTTATATTTCAAATGATTGACCTGGACAATTGCACTATTCTATTGCTGTAATAACAACCATGGCTTTTTTTGAGTACATATTGCCATGTTCTAAACCATGGACTGCCCAAACCTATGTTAGTTCATTTTTTCTATGGCCATAGACTGTGGGGCCCTGAGACTTACAAAACAATATCCATGTTGAAGTTTCCTTATTTCCTCTGCTATTCAGTTACTACATACAAGTTTCCCAATGTCTTTTTAGGATTCAGGAATAGTTCACAGACAGCCATTCCTCCTTTTATCCAATCTTTTAATTTACCCCCGCAACCACTGCGATTCTTAACTTTTCTAGTCATTTATTTAATTTTGATTTTTTCAGCTCTTTTCCACATCCTTCCAGATGTTTGAGCATGACTAGAGATCCCTCAATGGTTTGGATGTCACTGCATTCTCCTATATCTTCTCTCCAGACATCTCCATACCTCATCTGTCATCCTTTCCCTGTGCCTTTCTGTCAGAATTTCATTTCCTGAGCCACATTTGTCTTTAGACCTCAGCCTTACAAGAAGCACTTGTGAATGAATCCATTCTGTATATATCCTGTTCATTTCATTGGATTATGATTAAACATATGCATGATTATATCAGATCTATGAAGCTGTACCATCTGAACAGATAAGGGTCATGGGTATCTTACTGATATTTCCATATATATTCAGTTCATTGTTTGACTAACAGAAAGCATTAAACATATATTCATAGGCTGAATGTATAATGAAAAGTATACTGGATGTATGACTTGAATGACTTAGAGTGTTAAACAAATAATTAAATGTAGGGCTGCAGTGATGAATCAGTTGGTAACCATGTTTGCTTGCTTTGTGGATAGAAAACCTAAGTTCAAATTAACAACATCCATATAAAAAGTCAGACATGACTGTACATGCCTGAACCCCATAACTGGGGATAAAAGAGAAAAGGATACAGATAACTTCTTGTCCAGAAAGCCAAAGAGAATCTGTGAACTTCTAGTTCAGTCAGAGTCCCTTTCTCAAAGCAATAAAGTATAAAGGGTTAGAGGGAGACAAATACATCTTCTATGGCCTCATATACAGACATATGCACAAACTCAGTTCAAACAACACACACAATAAAAACAAACTACAAATAAATACGGTACATGGGGTAAACCTTGAAATAAAGAAGCTAAAGTAAAATTTATAGCAACTGATATCCTATTGAAGATTTTAAAAAGCATGTGTGTGACTCCTTTAGTTTCCAAGAGTAAGCTAACTGAAGAAGAAATAAACACACAATTTGCACAAAAAGTATGCAAAAAGTGGTGGGAGGCACACTGAGTTCAGCTCCAATATCTATCACAACAAGTACAAAAAATCAGAGGAAACATTTTCTTTTGGAATCATGAATTCAGACACCTTAACACTCACAAGTTTTATGTTAAATATTTTCCCCAGCCATTTTTCTACCTAAAAATTTTGTTATATTATTGATTGTCATTTTCCTTCCCTTGGCAAAACATATATAAGCCATATTAGACCAGATTAAAAGTAGATAAAGGTAGGTTTGTTAGGAGTTAGCTCTCCAGTGTGTTCAGGCCTCACAGGTAGAGGTCAGTGAAGTCATACTCTAAGGCTAAAACAAGGAGATTTTATGGGCCCTGTGTGAGGAGGGACTTGTCAGCTAGGACTTGTATTGTGTCCATACGTGGTCAAGAACTGAGCACCTGAGTGTGCTGTTGGGAGTGTTGCCAGAAACGCAGGGACAAGGAGTGATGACATGTTAGCTCAGAGTTTTCTCCAAGTCAGTGGCAGAGTTTTCTCTGTGCAGGAGAGCAGATATGGGTTCCCAGCTTCTACAGGAGCAAGAGGGGTTCCAGGATAACATTAATATCTCTTTGGGAACAGAATTGCTGATTCAGATCTGTCTACTTCCTTCTGAAGAAGGATGGTATGGTTTGGGAGGGTTAAGAGTCAGTGAGTTTGTGCTCAGTGGGAGGTATGGGTGCAGGAGCATTTAGCTGACCCCTATTCCAGATCTTTCATGACTCTGTTCCTAAATTAAGAGGAGAAGGCTAGGTGCTTGTTCACTGTACTATTTGTCCATAGTTCAGTCTGAACCCTGTAAGCATGCAAAGTATTAGGGCAGTGGCTAGTATACCACATTCAAAGTAAAGTCCTTTGTTTTTGTATTTATATTTTCTTGGAGATTTTGCTGGGGAAGAGTCACTGCTAGGATTTGGGAGTTTCTATTTTCCTAAATTTAATCATCTTAAATGCCATATTCAGCAGATCTCTGAAAAGTTTGAAGACTATCTATCTATCTATCTATCTATCTATCTATCTATCTATCTATCATCTATATATCTATCATCTACCTACCTATCATCTATATATCTATTTTCATCTATCTATCTATCTATCTATCTATCTATCTATCTATCTATCTATCTAAATTATATTGAAATAGACATTGCTTGCTTTTAGTTAGTTACTTTTTTGTCTAAATTCCAAAACATTTTAGAGGCTAAATAAAGATTATTTTGGTAATTAATCATAACTATAAGTATAGATATGAATATATTAAAGAATATGATTACTTAAGAGCAATGATTATTAACTTGTATTTTTAAACTATTTTTAATAGTTTATAGTAAGTGCTTATATGAATTGGTTTAAGTCGTAGTCAGTGTCAGGACAGGCAAGGGTTAATAAGTTGCAAAATATGGCAAGGACCTTGGCTGAGGGAGATGTTATCAATGGTGTACTATTTAGATTTAGAACAAGAGGAGGTGCAGCTAACTGTCTTGAAAGGAGAGAGATAAATAGAGCCATGACAGTGAGGAGCAGGAGGAGAGTCTATTGGAGTGGTGCGGCTGGAATAAGTTTTGGGATCCATGGTAGTGGAAGTAGGGAGGATTTTGGGGGAAGAGGGAACACAAAAGAAAAAAAAAATGAAATACCATCACTGGGTCCAAGGCATGGGCTTAAGAAAACTGTAGTTCCTGTAGTAACAGTAAAGGTCAGTTGTTAAGGAAAGTTGGAGAGGTTACTGTGCTCAGTACATGAGTACTGAGGACTCCCAGTACTCCATGCTGGACCTTGCAGAGTGGGTCGGGCTGACATGGGATGGAATGTGGCCTTCCCTGATCACTGAGGAGAATGTGGGATTACCACCAGTGGGGATGAGGGACTTCTGGAGCATTACCAGAGCTCATTGAAACTGGAAGGATGTTGGGGTGGGGGTGGGTATATGTGTGCAAGATGCAGACTCATGTGGAGGACATAGCTGGCTGAAGAATCAGACTCCGGAACTTGGTGTCAAATTCTCAGGCAAATAATCTGTATATTCTAGGAGGTTTAGATTACTCCCTTAGTTCAGAGCAGCCATTGCAGCTGGAACAGGTGAGTGTGTTGTGGGGAAGTAGTGGGAGTGGTAGGCAGCTCAGTCAAAGGAGGGTCCTCCAGCTTAGGATTCAAGTCCTTAGAGGCAAGGTATTCTGCCAATTTGACCATCCTGACTATTAAGACCTGAGCCATAGAATATTGCTTACAGGGGGAGGAATAAGAGCACAGTAAAAATAGCCATCTTTCCAAATGCAATCTACAGATTCAATGCAATCCCCATCAAAATTGCAATTCAATTCTTCATAGAGTTAGAAAGAGAAATTTGCAAATTCATTTGAAATAACAAAAGATCCAGGGTATTGAAAACTATTCTCAACAATAAAAAAGATTCTGGAGGAATCACCATCCCTGACCTCAAGCTGTATTATAGAGCAATTGTAATAAAAACTGCTATTACAATATCAATAAACATGATATTGGTACAGAAACAAGCAGTTAGATCAATAAAATAGAATTCAAGACCCAGAGATGAACCCACACATGTGTATAGTCACTTGATTTTGAAAAAGGAGCTAAAACCATCCAGTGGAAAAAAGGATAGCACTTTCAACAAATGGTGCTGGTTCAACATGCAATCAACATGTAGAGGAATGCAAATTGATCCATTCTTATCTCCTTGTACAAAGCTCAAGTCCAAGTGGATCATGGACCTCCACATAAAACATGATGCTATAAAACTAGTAGAAGAGAACATGGGGGAGAATCTGGAACACATGGGCACAGGGGAAAAGTTCCTGAACAGAACACCAATGACCAGGCTCTAAAATCAATTATAGACAAATAGGATCTCATAAAATTGCAAACCTTTTGTAAGACAAATGAAATATGAAGACAGAAAGGCCATCCAGACACTGCCCCATTGCATATACAGACACCAAACCCAGACACTGTTGTAAATGCCAAGAAGTGCTTGCTGACAGAAGCACTTCTGAAAGGCTCTGCTAGAGCCTGACAAATACAGAAGCAGATGCATGCAACCAACCATTGGAATGAATGGACATGGGTTCCCCCATGGATAAGTTAGAGAAAGGATTGAAGGAGCTGACAAGGTTAGAAACCCCATAAGAAGAACAACAATATCCCATCAACCAGATTCCCCCACCCAGAGCTTCCAGGGACTAAGCCATCAACCAAAGAATACACATGGAACATGTATACCTCTTTATACCCATGGCTCTAGCCACATATGTAATTCAAAAATAATGATGTTATAAAAAACATAGTTAAAGCATATTAAAATAAAGGTACTCAGCAATCAAGAACTTATAGTCATTAGATAGTGTGACCATAGATTGAAAAATACACACATCCTGTAGTGAAATTGAAGAATATGTACAGACATGAGTATGAGAATGTCTTCTGTGATTTTAATTCACTACTGTGCATTAAAACATGAGATAACAGTGGCTGGCAAGATTATTTAACCAGGTTTAGAATAAGGAAGCCTGGTACTGAACTTGAATGACAAGCTGTTCTTCATTGTTCTCTGTTTGCATTAGAATCTAACTTAGCGGTTGTGCTTCCTAGGTTCTCAGTGGTGGCAATTTTGCTGTGCTATTTTTAGTAGTTGAAGCCATACCATTGGTTCTCAAATATTTTTGCCTCTACATTTTTACACATTGAAAGGATTGACCATATCAATGAGCTGTGATTGTATGAGTAAAGATTATAAATATTTACCTGTTAATAATGTCTACAATAACAAGCAAATATATTTTTTAAATACCTTAAACAATATCAATTAATTCATTAACTAGTTACATAAAAACAAATATAAAAAATAACTACATTTTAAAAATAAATTTAATATTTTGAGTTTTAAGGGTTCACATTTTGACAAATATCTCGCATTTAAGTCAAGTGGTACAATCTTTTCATCCACTCTGCAAGTGTTCTAGTGGTCACACAGCCCTGAAAAATTCCCTCTGTGTACTTATGAGAGTATGAGAGGGAAAAGCAAAAGGTAAGATCATCTATACCGTAACTGGATTTTAAGTTCACAATGCCTTGAAAATTTGATGGGCACACTTAATACTTTCCAGACAAACTTGGATAAACCAGAATCTATCCATTATACTACATCCAAAGTTTTCCTCTGACCAGATTTGAGTATTTCATATCTGGTGACTAAATGAGTTGTACATACTCCAAGAAACACTAGATAAGGTAACCTGCATTGCCTAGAATCTGAGTTCTGTTGTGTGTCTTAGAAAGAAGTTTGGATTTGGCAAAACTGTCACCATTTAAATGAATATTTAAATGAATATATAGTATATCATGTCTACTAGAAAAGATGTGTTTTATTAAAGATTTAAGGTATGACAAGGCTTCAGAAATCTCTCAAACACTTGGTTTCATTTTAGATTTAAATTTTGTTTGTGTCATTACTTTCAGATACACTATCTTACTTGTGAATCAGTAAAATTAAAGAGGCTTCTAATATTCTCAAAACAACATTGAATTGTATTTCTATGTAGTTGTGAATAAGGGCCAGGAATGGTGCTCAATGTTAGAGTGCTTGTCTATGATGCATCAGGCTCTAAGTATGAATGCTAGAAAAATAAAACAAAATAGAGACAAGCAAAAACTTATGAGCATTTAAAAAGTAAAATCACAGAAGTCTATAAATTTCATAGTGGCCCTTTGCCAGAATCACTAGGCAGATAGGGAAGTCCAAGTGCAGGGCTTCATTCACTTTCCTTCAGTGAATAAGGATACAGTCTGACACTACAGTGCCTGCAGGCATCATGCCGTAAAATGAAATATAGTATCAAACCAATAATACATCTGACCCTTTAGTTAATATTCAAAGTGATGGTCAGGGAGGTTATAAGCAAACATCAGCTTTCTTTCATACCTCTAAGCTCATTCTGCAATTAACACCATCATCTTGGGAGCATTCCAGACCCTGGATAATGAATGTTAACAGCAGTCCCTGTTGAGTGCATCTGAGGATGCATTTGTTTTTCTCATTATCTTACACACAATCTTTTAGCTATTGTCTGCCACTGCTGCTCACTCAGGAAGCCAGGAAAGTGCTAAAGATGTCAAGAAGCAAGAAGCCTCATTTATTTTTATGGCCTTCATCAGCAGTTTTTTTCTCTTCTCTCTCTCACTTTTTTTTTTAAACTTAAAGGTCTATTATGGAATCTGCTAATTAGAATCAGAACCGTATCTAAGTATAGATATGAGAGACCTTTCCTGAAGGTGATGAGAGTTGCAAGGACACTCTACTCATAGCATACCTGGGATAGACACTTATGGTAAAGCCAATTAATTGGCATTTCTTCTGTCCTTTGTGATGACATTAAGTAGTTATACAATTGATTGATTCTAATATTATATAGCACAGTAAGTAAGAAACTTGGATGAATGAAATATAATAGGTGGCCCACAACTGCATACAGGGAAAACCAGGAGAGCAAAAAAAGCAAATGGCTAAAAAGCAAAGGGTATTTTAGTCCTTTAGTGACTAAAGGTTAACGTAATTTGCTTTATGTAGCATTAGAAAATAATATAAAAGCAGTTGTGATGAGAATAGCAGACAGATGACTTCTTATTCAAGTAGAGAATGTTCTGAGCCTAACAACCTATGTTGACAGATTAGTCGATAACTGGAATTATAGTTCAGTTTTTTATTTTTTAATTTATTTTTTATTAAATATCATCTTCATTTACATTGCCAATGGTAAAAACGTTCCCGATATCTCCCAAACCCTCCCCTTCCTCCTTCCCCCTGCCTCCACGTATATGTCAGGTTTTTATTTTTTATATAGTCATAAAACATTTGGACAGAGACAAACATCATTTTCTAAAGGAAAATTATGTCTAGATGGTTTTAGTGCAGAATTCTACTGGTTTTAGTGGAGAATTCTACAGACATTCAATGAAGACTTAACACCAATACTCTTCAAACTATTCTACAAAATAGAAACAGAAGGGACACTGCCCAACTCGTTCTTCGAAGCCACAATTATGCTGATACCTAAACCACACAAAGATCCAATGAAGAAAGAGAACTACAGGCCAATTTCCCTTATGAATATCGATGCAAAAATACTAAATAAAATTCTTGCCAACCGAATCCAAGAGCACGTCAAAGCGATCATTCACTAAGATCAAGTAGGCTTCACCCCAGGGATGCAGGGATGGTTCAATATAAGGAAATCCATCAATGTAATCCACTACATAAACAAACTAAAAGAAAAAAAAACACATGGTCATCTCATTAGATGCTGAAAAAGCATTCGACAAAATTCAGCATCCTTTCATGCTAAAAGTCTTGGAAAGAGCAGGAATTCAAGGCCCATTCCTAAACATAGTAAAAGCAATCTACAGCAAACCAGTAGCCAACATCAAAATAAATGGAGAGAAACTTGAAGCAATCCTACTAAAATCAGGGACTAGACAAGGCTGCCCTCTCTCTCCATATCTTTTCAATATAGTACTTGAAGTTCTAGCGAGAGCAATTAGACAACATAAGGAAGTCAAAGGGATACAAATTGGAAAGGAAGAAGTCAAACTATCATTATTTGCAGATGATATGATAGTTTACTTAAGCAACCCAAAAAATTACACCAGAGAACTTCTACAGCTGATAAACAACTTCAGCAAAGTGGCTGGTTATAAAATCAACTCAAGCAAATCAGTAGCCTTCCTGTACTCAAAGGACAAGCAGGCTGAGAAAGAAGTTAGGGAAATAACAACCTTTACAACAGCCACAAACAATATAAAGTATCTTGGCGTAACTCTAACCAAACAAGTGAAAGATCTGTATGACAGGAACTTCAAGTCCTAGATGGCAATGCAAATCTAAACATTTTATAAATCTAAGGAGCTAAATGAAAGGGAAGATGCAACATACTAAGCAAAAATAGCTTTATAAACTAAATTAATTCAATCATTACACTTAGAAAACAATTATCGAGGCTTTAGAGATATCTCAGGCATTTGGGAGGTTCAAGGGTAACAGTTCCTTGGGAAGGTGTAGAGGAACAGCCTCAGCTTGGCCATGGGTCCTGAGGAAGGATGTTTGGGAGCAATGGATGAATGACTCCGAGTCAGTGATAGATGTGAGATTACAGCTTTGTGTTCTGCTCAAGGTAGCTCTCTGAAATAACTCTCACACCAAAGCCCAGTCTTTTACTTTCCATGAGCTACTTCTTTAGGAATTGTGTATCAATTCAAACATTTATGCCAAGAACTCTTTTGATTATTCCACATATCAGCATCTTATGACCTTAGCTCCTTAACTCTAAAAAAAAAAAAAAAAAAAAAAAAAAGAGCCTTATAGTTGCAGCTTTCACAGTCTGCTGCCTGCTGGAATTAGAACCTGACTCCACTGTTCTCTGACATTATCACCTGCTTTCTGTTTTCCAACTCCATCAGTCCTAAACTTGGCTGTCCTGGAACTTGCTTTGTAGACAGACCTTGAACTCAGAGATCTGCATAGCACTTTCTCCTGAATGCTGGGATTAAAGGCATGTACCACAACTCCTGGACCTAAGCTTTTCTTCACCAAAAACTTGTTCTGTTCCAGGCTGAACTTAAACTTAGAAATACATTTGCCTTTGTCTCCTGGGATTAAAGGTGTGTACCACCTTGCCTGTGCCTAAGCTTATCATGGCCACTATGCCTCAAGAACCTGATTAAATCCCTGTGTCTTCCAGCCTCAAAATCAGGATCACAAGTGTGCCCTCCATTTCTGGATTGTAGTTCATTCCAGATTAAATAGGGAATAAACTATTCCTTGTTCAACTGCAAACACAAACAATACACTTAATTGGGCAGAAAATTGCCCTGAGATCTCCACTCCCTAAATCTCTTTATCTACTTTTATATATCTTTCTGACAAAGCTGCAGCTGCCTCTGTTCTTTGAGATCTGTGAAAACCCTCATACCATTCATATTGAATCCTTATAGTTTGGATAGTTGAGAAATCTTGTAAAGAACACTTCTCATACTGATATATGAAATCTCGATCTCATATTTTCAGAGTTCGTTCCAACAGACTGTCTGAAGGTCACAGTATTAACATTTTGCTGAGGAATATCAGACATATTCTCACTTCCTGAAACCCTGCTGTTTCTGATTATCTTGGAGAACACTAGCAGGGAGAACATTTCCTAAATAAAGAATATAAAATAAAATATAGATATGTGTGTATATACATTATTATTATTATTATTATTATTATTATTATTATTATTACAAGAAGCCTTAGTCCCACAGCAATGGTCAGCACTTGAGAGCCTCACACTGCTGGCTCTGCTCCAGAGGTGGTAACCCTGTCACACTGTTCCTTCCATGACTATGTTAGATCTGGCAGAAAGGTAGTTGGGTATGAGTAAGAAATATTTACCTAACTGTTTATTTACAAATGAGGAAACCTCATTTGTCCATGTCATGAAGTAGATGTTATTGAGACTGTTAATTTCCAAGTACCTGGACTGTTTTGTAACTTTCTTCAAGAGAACATCAAACTGGTAGTGTGGGGACCAACACCAGTGGCCATGAAGAACAAGTGGTTGATATGGTGACCGTGAGTGATGGGAGTGACTGAAATACAGTCTTGAATACTAATCATTTGTATCAGGAGTACATGTCTTTTCCTTTCTTCAGAAATTACTTTAAAGCATATCTGCATCACTGTTTTCTTCCTTTCTGTGGTGACCTTGACTCCTGATCCTGACTCAAGTTTGCTGGTTTGTACTCATTACCAAATTTCCCTAAGTTTGTCACTAATAGCCAAGCCAAAGGAGGCTCCTTTGTATTGCAAATTGATCACTTGTTTTCTGTACTTTCATGACTTATGGGTCCAAGATCTCACTAAAGGAAAAAAGAATACTAAGTGAAAATAAAAAAAAAAAATCATAGAAGCAAGTCCACATGGTTGAAGGGTTTCCGAAATGAGAGGGAAAATCTTAGAGCTAAAGGCTCAAGAATGTTACCTTTTAAATGCTACTTCCAAGCTAGCAGCAGTCATCCCAGTAAAGTCAAAATGTCCTTTTAATAAAAACATTCTAAAATGATAAGTAGAAGTGACAGTAGAAAAATTTTACATGAGCCAGATTATGCCAGCAAGAACAAATATAGAGTCTCAAAACAGTATAATCCATCGGACATAGTCCAGTTTGTGAGAGTTCAGTTTATATGCTAATGATGCACTGTGGGCAGGAATAATGCCAGGTATCCATCTACCTAGTAAATATATAGACAAAGGTTCATCATATGCAGAGAGACAGAAAAAGAAGGATTCCCCCAAGGTTCTCCGATCAGCTATAATAGTACATGTAGGTCATTCACAAATAAGAGATCATGCTTCAAATAAGTTGGAAAGCAAGAGATGACACTCAAAGTTGAAAACTGTTCCTGAATAGTTTTACAATTAAATAGCAAAGTAATAAATGCTCAGAACTTTGTATTTTGTTCCTAAAGAATGTCCTATATTATGATTTACTATTTACTACCATAGGTACAAAAATGTTACTAAAAATGAATGAATATGTATTAAGGTTCTACCATTTCTCTGTTTCCATGATAATGCTGTATGATATTCCACAGACTTGCAAGGAAATATTGCTATTACAAATTCGATCAGTGAAATTTCAAAGACTTATAAATTAAATGTAAATGCATACACATCAGTTATACATATATAGGTTTATGTATACATATATACATATACATACACATACACATATATGTATGTATTAATGGAGGTCTCTTAGTAAATAAAGAAATTGCCATTCAAGCTAGAGGACTAGTATTTGAATGCCCAGAAACCAAAACAAATCTAGACATAATGGTCAGTACTAGCCTTACATAATCTCAATGCTCCCATGACTAAATGGGAGGTGGATAAATGAGTCCCTCAGGTCTTCTAAATCTATTAAATGCTGACTAGATGCAAACAAAAGCTATTCTGCCTCAAATGAGGTAGAATGTGATATCTGACACTCAAGGCTGTCTTCCAAAAATCCATGTACCATGAGCATTACCATGGCATTAGGGTACCCTGACAATATATGAACCTTTATACACATACATACACACTCTTTGCATGCATATGTACATGAATCATATACATACACATAAAGTAAAATTCAAAAGGCAGATGCCTTATTTGAATTAAAAGTAATGAATTTGGTTTTGAGACAGAACAAGATTAGCAGAAATCTAGGATGCCCCATCTTATAAAGGAGCTCCAGTCATGGCATGCCCTCCAACTGGTGTAAATGTATATTTATATAAAATTTTCTCAGAAATTCCCCAGTAATTATATAATATCATAATAAATCTTATAAATACTCTTATCTTTTGTATATTACATGCAAATTTATATCTCAGTACCTGAAATAAAGTGTTTTATTGTGCCTTTCTTGCTATTTCAAGTTTATATAGTTTATTTAACAGGTTATTAGTAAATTATTCTCATCCATAACTTTCTGGCTTCCCTTATTTATCTTATTTATCTTTTTCATGTTATGAAGAGCCTAAAACCCCAACTACATATTATATAAGCACTATAAAATCATTGTGCAGCATGGCACAGAAGAATAAGTGTACCAGACAGGTAAAAGTTTAGTTAAACTTTCCAATTAATCAACCTCACAACTCTGCTAGCTCATAAGCTATTGTGCCTCCATCTCATTTAAGAGTAAATGCAGATAGTGCCATTTATTTTGACGTAATTTGGGATTAGTGTAGATTCCGATGAGCAAGTGCATGAAAAAGCCATTTGTCACACACATATAAATAAGTAAATAACTAACAAAACCCCACTAACTTCACCTTATTAGATGCTGAGGGCCACACAGAAGGAGCAGCAAATGGCTTTAGAATGCATGAAATGGTGCCCACAGATTATCACAGTCACTAGGGGTGTTTCTCTGGGGGCCATGGCCCTGAAGATTACCTTTTCTGAGGACTTCATCCTGTTATGGAGTCTTGCTCTGCTTGTTGCATTCATATCCCTCTTAATTCAAGAATTGTATAAAAACTCTAAGGGGGCTTCCAGCCCCTCACTGGGTTGTATCACCAGCACTCTTGGTGATTATGCCTGATCTCTTTCAGCTATTGCTGCTGGAGCAGATTAATGGTTCAATCACCACCCTAGGGAAGAACTTAGAGATGTAGATTGTCAGCAATGACCAGCCCCCTTAGAAAGCATTTGGAAAATAAAATTGTTAATGAAGCTAGGTTGAGATGTTTTTGCTACTGGCTCAGATGTAGAAAATCATAGGGAACAATTTGAAATTCAGAAAGACATACTGTTAATACTTAAGGTAGGGACCTTTATAGTCAGGGAACAAGAACAAGGCAGCACTGGTCGATGTGTCTCTCACGGAGGTTGGACAGGTGATGATTGATTTCTTGTATCCATTTTTGCCCTCAGCTTCCTCATATGACTTAATAAAAAATGCTGATTAGTAGATATGTACTCTGAGGATTTAAAGTAGACATGACTTATTTTTATATAAAACTTAAGATTTGTAATTCTTTTAAGATTCTTATAATATTACTCTTAAATATAATTAATAAAATAATTAATTCTTTTTTTGTAAGTACTAATTGTTGCCTGCCAGTAAGAAAAACTGCCTGGAAAAACTACCTTTCTTATTCACCATATAACAAGTTGCTTAGTTACAAATGTACATGGGTTCTTGGGAATAATTTGTTTTCTTTACATATGCTACTTATTATTATTTCCTGTGAAGTTATTGGGGAACATACCATTTTTTTCTTCAGTCACTCACTAAAAGAAAAAGTAGAATGTGATTGCATTATAATTTTATGCAGCTTGAAAGATTTTGCTGCGATATATAAGCTATGGGAGAAAAAATAAAGCTGTTGACACTTTGTTCCATCTACCTACCATGTGTGCATATGTATGTGCATATGTTTGTGTGTATGTATGTGTGTATTTATATGTATACTTGTGTGTGTGTGTGTGTATGTGTATGTGTGTGTATGTGTATGTGTGTGTATGTGTAAAGGACTTGGGGCTTTGCTTCATGCAGTCAATGTTTGATTATGTATAAGTTGTCCTGTCTGTCTGTCTGTTGATATGCATGTATGTGTGTGTGTATATATATATGTGTGTGTATGTATGTGTGTGTGTGTGTGTGTGTGTGTATGGTGTATATGCATATGTATGTATATATCTATGCATGTATTTATTTTTCATGCATATTTGTGTGTATGAAGTTATTAGAGACTGTCTTTTGCTTTATCCATTCTGTGAGTGTGAGTGTGTGCATGTGCGTGTGCGTGTGTGTGTTTGTGTGTGTGAGTTTTCTTTCTTTTTTCTTACTCCACAGCCCCTAAACATTAAGAATTCAGAGTTTTTCCGCTGATCACAAGGAGTGCTAGCTCCAGTGAATCAAGCTTTGTTCCTTCAGAAAAGTCTCTAATTGCTGACTGCCATAGGCAGCAGCTCCTGTTGGTCACTATCTGGACCAACCCATCAGCCCCTCTTAGTGCTAGCCCAGTCAGTTGCTCTCAGAACTAACCCCAATTGCTGATGCCACAACTCACTGCCTGACGAATGAAATCTGGTCTTTGGCAGTTAGATGATTAATAGCCACCTGGACTGTGAAGGATAAAATGTACACAATCTCTAAATTACCATTCTATTAAAACTGACACTCATGGTGTCCCTATTGAATGATTGTTGTTTTAATCAAAGTCATAGCCCCAAAAGGAAACAAAAATAAAGAAGTAGCATATGGTAGTCATTTATACCTGTCTGCTGTGACGTGATCACTGCACATATGTCAATGAGTCATTTACAGACTTGGGGTGATCAGGGCAGCTTGTGCACTAAGGTTTGATGATGCATGGCTCTTTAAGAATAGGCATGTAGTGGGAACATTGTTAATGAGAAAGAAGCCTTAGAAGCAGGGAATTTTTATTAAGCAATTGGTCATTATTAAAGAAAGAACTGTGGTTTGCATGGAAGGAGAAAAGATGTAACAAAAAGAACTTAGAAATGGAAAGAATCACAGATACTTGAACAATGTTTAAACTTTAGACTTGAGAAAGTGTTCCAAAAGAGTTCAGCCATCTGCATGAAGCCATCCACCTGAGCATTTTGTCAGACAGCATTCATCCAACATCATTGAAATTGGATCTAGTCATCATCTCTAATCCTGCATTCTGTGCCCCTGACATCTGCACATTCAATATTTCTGTCACTGATTACTGACATTTGCATTTGATATTTCATTTTCTTCTTGCTTAAATTCTTACTGTGTTTGGGTCAGTTTCCACTTTTCTCACAGTTGCCAATCTGCGCACTTCAATATCCTTCAAATTTACTGTCATTTAGTATCTCCATTAATGTCCCATTTACTCTCCTGATCCAGATCCTTAATAAAAATGTTAAATAAGACCAGACCTAGTATTTGTTACTTTCTGTTTATAAGCCTTTCCTCAGTTCTAATTTGACTGATTTTCTTGTCATGTAAGCTCATTTAAAATGAATTTGCAAGTAAAATATCATCAGACTTAGTATCAGATGATTTGCTAATGCCTAAATATATCGTGCTTCTCCTTCTATCCATTAATTTTTAAGAATTTATCAAGGAAGGGAACTGAGCTTGTCACTCATGAATTTTCATTTATAAGTTCCTGCTGTTTTCAGTTTATAAGTTTCTTTCACTTAGATTATTCTGGGTCATTCAATTATTTTGTAAAGTAACTTCATCTACGTATATAAAATGTAGGTTTGCCTTTTTTCCAACACCATGGAAGAAAAGCTTTGGATGAAGGGCAGGCAGAACTGTAAATAGGTCAGTAATACCCTAAATTAAATATTATATATCAAAAGTCTTAGCCTCCTCATGCAAATACAGATCAGATTCTGCAGGAATTCCTTCCTGTTCAGGCCATTGAACCCACAAATACTGATAGCAGGACTTTGAAGACTCAGCAAGTATTTATATGTAATTTAAATTCTGGCCAGTGCAGTATCAGGGTGCTCACTATTTAAATGTCTGTTTCTCAAATAGATTATGTAATCTCCAAAGACAAACTATCCTCACTTCTAGCCACAGGATTGATAGTAGTGAGTGAGATGGGAGCTGAATGAGCTGGGAGCCAGTGCAGCGAGTGTACTGGAGTTGTTTGTTCATGACTTTATGCAGAGGTTGTTGAATCCAGAAAGTAAGGAGCCCGAGATTAGAACAAATTGAAAGAGTTAGTATGAGGCAAGGCAGGGCAATTCAGTGAGAAGCCAAGAGAAGCCAGACTGAAGCAGTCAGCTTGGAAAGAAGTTTGAGCAAGAACAGTTATGTTGAATCACCCAGCAAGAGTTCTAAGAAAACTAGAAAGAATGCAGTTATTCATCAATCAGACTCTAAGATAATATGTGTGAAATAAAAGTTTTATATATATATATATATATATTATATATATACATATATATATATATACACACACATATATGGCTATCTATCTACCTATCTATCCATCATTTACTATCTATATATCTTTCACTGCTCATCTATCTACTCTATGTATCAATTATTTATCTATCATCTATCCATCATCATTTACCACCTGTCTGTATCTATCAAGCATGTATGTATGGTGTATGTATGTATGTATATATGTATGTATGCATATATATATATATATATATATATATATATATATATATTATTGCCTGATTAAATATTTTACCTGTATGCTTGTAGAATGAAGGTCCTTAAAGACAGTTCTGGATTCTGTTTTCACTTTAACCTTTTCTCTTTTCTATAACATTACCAAAAAATTTGCCATCAGATTGAATATTGAAGTGACTTAGTGATGTGATACATGAGTAAAAAGTGAGTTTACATCTCTGAATTACAATTAAACTTAAGAGGACATTTAATCACTTGGCATAGTCCATCAAAAGAACAAGATGTCTGAATATGACTTAAAATCCAATTACTGGGGAGTATGCTACTTCACAGGAGTTTGTTGTACTCTCTTGGTAATAGGTCCATACATGCTCTCTAATTCTGACTCAGCGGCTTACGTATGAAATTTCATTTGTTATTTTCACAGCCACATTATACTCAAAACTCAGTATAAAATTACTGTAAGCTCATTTAATTTCCACCTGTCAATGGTATTACTATTCAGAACTTTGAGAGCATACTGAGAAATTTCAGTGAGGGATTAAGAATAAGAAGTGCTCTTTTTACTTTATTAACTTAGTGTCACCAGTAAAGCTAAATACTGATTGAGACACAACTCATCAGTATTTACCAAGACAAGCACATCTAGGGTGGAGAATTATCCTCAACTAAGACAATCACATCTAGGGTGGGGAATGAACTCAAAGTCAATCCTCTCCTGTCATAGTTTTTTCTATAGCAGTAGACTTTGTCCATGCTTTGATGTATACTCTCCTTAATAAGTCTTCCAAAGAAACAGGCAAAACATTTTATAACTCCTGATACACCTCCATCAAACATGCCCAATCAGCCACAATGCTCTCTCTCTCCTTACTTTATAGAATAACTTTTATCTTCTGTGTCACATGTGGTTAATCTAACAGATTTCTATTATTTTATGTCAACCTTTAGGTGTAAGTTCATATGTCTCCACATTGGAGAAGTTTTCTACTCTGATCCTGATAATTTTTTGTTCACCTTCATATTATTTTCATTTTAAGGCTTTACTTGCCACTGGATACATCCTAGATAAACACATTAGCTGAATATCTACTATCCATGTTTTCTAATTCCAAGTCTTACCCCTCTAATAAAGTGAATAACCTTAATATCAAAGACATTCTTGAGTTGGAAAACATGAACATCTGTGAAGAAATTGTATATGAATAATTACAGAAGGATTAAAGCTATACACCAAATGCATCTTCAACAAATGTATTGGTTTTGAATACATATTTGGTCCATATGTTTAAATCAATTTAGGTCTTGCATAAAACTCAAATGTCTACCTTTAATGTTTTTCAGATTATGCATAAGCATATAAAACAAATTTCTTGACCATAAGAAGGGAAAAGAGTTATTTCTTGATAAAGATTGATTTTGGAATACTTTGATCAAGACTTATGTGTGTATCCCAGAAATTTAAATCAAAGACAAGCAACAGCAGAAATAAAACAAAGTAAACCAAATCATTAAAAGAAACATAATGCACTCATGAGACAAAATTGAAATACCACTGAGAATTCCCCCAAATTCTTCAAGAGAAATCAGTGGCTCACAGGTTGGTGATACACACAGCAGTGAAGCTAGTAGGTATGTCTCAGAAATCTGAAAGTAAGGACAGGCAATTTAATTTGGCTGCTCTGGAAGACATTTATGCTTTTTGATTTTTGTTTTTTATTGTTCTTTTCTTCTTGACTTGGAAAGACTCAGGAGTATCTACTGCCAAAATTTCATGCTTTTCTTATTTCTATGAAAAGGCAAGTAATTGTCTTTTTATTTACTTAATTTCCATTCTTGTTCGTAATGTGTTTTTCCTCTTTCATTTGTGAATATTCCTGGACTACTTAAGCATTAGAGAGAGAGAGAGAGAGAGAGAGAGAGAGAGAGAGAGAGAGAGAGAGAGAGAGAGAGAGGGAGAGAGAAGAAGAAGAAGAAGAAGGAGGAGGAGGAGGAGGAGGAGGAGGAGGAGGGAGGGACAAACAGCAGACAGACACAGAGATATATAGACAAACAGACACACACATACAGAGAGAGAGAGAGAGAGAGAGAGAGAGAGAGAGAGAGAGAGAAGAAGGAGGAGGAGGAGGAGGAGGGAGAGTCAAACAGACAGACAGACACAGAGATATATAGACAAATAGACAGACAGACAGACAGACAGACAGACACACACACACACACACACACACACACACACACATATATATATATATATATATATATATATATATATATATAGAGAGAGAGAGAGAGAGAGAGAGAGAGAGAGAGAATGAGAGAGTAATAGACAAGCAGAGAGAAAATATTTCATAGGATATATTTATATAAAATTCTTGCCAGACTATTAAATTTGCTTTAAATATAAGAAGAAAACAATCATTCTTTTCTTTGAATGCAATTTGTTCTACTTTCTTTTGGTAAATAACAAATTCTATAGATACAGAAAATGTACATGTGTTTGTGTGTGTGTATGCTACCTAGGTTTCTTATAGTGCATCTTAAAATACAAATATGATGTAAATAATTCTTATAGTAGATTAACTAATCCCAACAGGAGAACATGCAAAAATACACAAGTTTTCTAGATAATTTTGATATATAAATGCTTGAACCCCTGAGTACAAAGTACTGACTGTATTTGCATTTTCAAGAATATTTGAAAGCAGTCTATGATGATCTGGTGGAAAAGCCATGTTATCTTGCTCTACGTGATTTCATGTGACAAAGTAAATTGGACAAACTGATGCTGGGCATACTAACTACACAAACATTTGTCAACATTGTGTAAGGTAAAGGAGTAACATGGGTTAATGATGAATACCATATAAATCAGCACACCAGAACATAACCACCACATATTTTCAAAAGCACATATCCATTGCCTATAATATACTCATGAGATTTTCTTTAAAAGCCTTCAATATACAATGTTTTCTTGATTTAAAAAAATGCATTTTCCAGATTCTCCAGTTGTGTTGAGTATAGGCTTTTTTAGTAGGATCTGATGATTTTTTTGAAAAATCAAGCATAAATGTCTTCTGGAGTAGCCAAATTAAATTGCCTATCCTTATTTTCAGATTTCTAAGACATACCTACCAGCTTCACTGGTGTGTATATAAAACCAAACACACTAAAACTACTAGAAAAGAAACTGGGGAAGACCCTTGAGGACATTGGCTCAGGGGGGAAATTCCAGAACAGAACACTAATTGCTTATGCTCTAAGAGCAAGAATAGACAAATGGGACCTCATAAAATTACAAAGTTTCTGTAAGGCAAAAGACACTGTCAAAAGGACAAATCGGCAACCAACAAATTGGGAAAAGATCTTCACCAACCCCACATCCCACAGAGGGCTAATATCCTAGGTATACAAAGAACCCAAGAAGTTAGACCCCAGAAAACCAAATAACCCTATCCAAAAATGGGGTACAGAGCTAAACAAAGATTTTTCACCTGAAGAAATTCAGATGGCAGAGAAACACCATAAAAAATGTTCAACATCATTAGTCATTAGAGAAATGCAAATCAAAACAACCCTGAGATTTCACCTCACACCAGTCAGAATGGCTAAGATTAAAAACTCAGAAGACATCAGGTGTTGGTGAGGATGGAGAAAGAAGAACACTCCTCCACTGCTGGTGGGACTACAAGCTGGTACAACCACTCTGGAAATCAGTCTGGTGGTTCCTCAGAAAACTGGACATGATACTTCCGGAAGACCCAGCCATACCACTCCTGGGCATATACCCAGAAGATTCCCCAGCATGTAATATGGAAACATGCTCCACTATGTTCATAGCAGCCTTATTTATAATAGCCAGAAGCTGGAAAGAACCCAGATGTCCCTCAACAAAGGAATGGATAAAAAAAATGTGGTATATATACACAATGGAGTACTATTCAGCCATTAGAAACAATGAATTCATGAAATTCTTAGAGAAATGGATGGAGCTGGAGAACATCATACTAAGTGAGGTAACCCAGTCTCAAAAGAATACCCATGGTATGCACTCACTGATAAGTGGATATTAGCCTAGAATCTTGGAACACCAAAGACACAATTCACATACCAAATGATGTCTGACAAAAAGAAAGGAGTGGACACTGGTGCTGGAAAGAATCAAAGCATCAGTGTAGGAGAATACAAGAACAGGGAAGTGGGAAGGGTGGATGAGTGAGCAGGGGGAGGGAAAATGGCATGTGGGACCTTTGGGGGTGGGGAACCAGAAAAAGGGAAATGAATTGTAAATATAGAATATATCCAATTAAAAACTGCATTTTCAAGTTACTGACTTGGTTCTTTGCTGTGTAATAATTAGATAAAAATTTCATTGCATTCCTTGCCTTTATGCTGAACTTAGTAAAAATTATACTCATGAATTCCTTTAGAAGGTTTGGTATCAATTGAAAATAATAAATTATTAAAAACTGTTATTGTCATTGGTATATATACACAATGGAGTACTATTCAGCCATTAGAAACAATGAATTCATGATAGACAAATGGATGGAACTAGAGAACATCATCCTAAGTGAGGTAACCCTGTCTCAAAAGAACACTCATGGTATGCACTCACTGATAAGTGGATATTAGCCTAGAAGCTTGAAATACCCCAGAAGCTGGAAAGAACCCAGATGTCCCTCAACGAAAGAATGGATACACAATATGTGGTATATATACACAATGGAGTACTACTCAGCCATTAGAAACAATGAATTCATGAAATTCTTAGTGAAATGGATAGAACTGGAGAACATCATACTAAGTGAGTTAACCCAGTCTCAAAAGAATACCCATGGTATGCACTCACTGATAAGTGAATATTAGCCTAGAATCTTGGGACACCAAAGACACAATCCACATACCAAATGATGTCAAACAAGAAGGAAGGAGTGGACCCTGGTTCTGGAAAGTCTCAAAGCATCAGTGTAGGGGAATACCATAACAGGGAAATGGGAAAAGGTGGATGGGAGAACATGGGGAGAGAAAAGGGCATGTGGGACCTTTGGGGGGGCAGGAAATCAGAAAAAGGGAAATGAAATGTAAATATAGAATATATCCAATAAAAAAAACATTAAAGAAAAGAAATACCCAATTGCAATTCACATAGCAAATGATGCCCAAGAAAAAGGAGTGGCCCCTAGTCCTGGAAAGACTTTGTGCAGCAGTATAGGGGAATACCAGAACAGGGAAGTGGGAAGGGGTGTATTGGGGAACAGGGGGCAGGAAGAGGGCTTATGGGAATTTCAGGGAGGGGGGATCCAGGAAAGGGGAAATCACTTGAAATGTAAATAAAGAATATATTAAATAAAAATGCAAAAAAACTGTCATTGGAAGAAACTTTTGTGACATTGACAATATCGCCATCCAATATCACTGTTCTTATAGAATACTCAGTGACTCACTTTCTACTGTTGTGTGCCTCCACCCCTCCTGATTCTGCCTGTCTCTTTGTGTAGCAATTCAAGAACAAGTAATAAGAAAATCAGTTTGTAAGACCTTGCTTAAATGCATATATTGTTTCATATTGTTTTCTTATCATATTTCTGAATTGTAACTTGCTCAATTTAGGAGACAAAAAATACATGAAGTAACAAACTTTAAAGACACTGATCATTTTCAATTATCCTAAGATAAATAGGTACTGATTACTTCATATCTAAATACACACACACACACACACACACACACACACACACATAAATACATGCATATATAATCACTCAAATAAGGATGGAGAATGTTGAGGATATGTTAAGAATGGTAATAAAGTTTTTCCACCTAGAACTAAATGAATTTAAACAGATGGTTGAAGTTACATGATAAACTAACTGTAAATTATTAGTTCAAAAGATACATGTTAAAGCCTGTCCTTATCTGGAAAATGGGCATTGTGTTAAGCAATTCTGAAGAATATTTTCAGTTTCCTAATTCTCTATAAATATTTATCTCTTTGCAATAAGACACTGTAGCACCTCCTGACAGGAAGTGAAAAAGAATTTTCTGTCTTAGGAATAAAGTTACTGTAGTCAGTAAGTGGGTCATGACAGAAGACATTTTGTGCTAGGTTTATTCATGGTTTTACTTCTGCAAGCTCTTGACAATTACACTAGCCTTCAAGTATCAAAACAAACAAGGAAACAAAAGAAAAATCGTGTATCATGCAGTCTTCTGAAAGCTGAGGAAATACATGGAGCTGAAGTGCACTTTTCCAGCTGAGGTTTCCCAAACAACCAGACCCTGGAGTACTTGGTCAGATTCGCTGATGCACGAGTAAGCCAACTATGACTAGAAGGACCTTCACTTAGTCCAGTGCTGACTGCAAACATGGAAAATAGTGATAAAGAAAATGTGATTGCTTCTTAAGTTATTCAGTTTTCTTAGTGTTTTACTTAGCATAACCTCCAATGTAGGGATGGTATTGGACATCCCTCAGTTGAAGAATTGAATTGAAATGAACTGTTTTGTGAAATTGCAAGTATTTTTCCTAGCAAAGTGATTACAATATAATTAATTCTTCATGACATTTAACACAAAGGGAAGATAAGCGAAGTGTAAACCTAAGATTGTTTAATTTAGTTGGAGGGCAATGAAATTAACTGCTGTAATAAATTATCTCACAGTTTGGTCTTCGAGGTGGGTCATCTCAATATTTATATTGATACAATATTAATTCAAGGAGACAATGCCTATTATTTCTCAATTATTATTATTTACTATTTATGTAAGGCCTTAGTATGAAATAACTTAAAATTAACTGAGCTGATAATATGCCTTTTAAAAAATGGATGCAAATCTATAGGCAAAATATTATTTAACCAAGTAGGACATTGAAGTGGACAACTTCAATATCATGTGAAGAGAATGGAAGACAACAAGTTTGAGGTCAACAGGGATAATATAATGACATGATGGGGGATGAGAGTTTTGGAGAGAATGAGAATATGACTATGATGTAATGATGTGCCTGCGCTTATACAATTCTAGTTTGGCAGTGAAAGAATTTATATATAGATTTTTTAAATGCATTATAATATTGTCATTTGTTAAAGTACCTTTAGCTTATACATGTTTAGGTTTCTCTCACCACTTTGGCTCTTGGTAACTATGCTCTCCTAGGCTACTTAACTTCATAAATCCTGCTTCCTGATCTGAAAGCCATCATTAGAACTATTAAGTTATATAAGCAAATCTCATGAAAATGTTCCTGAAATATAAAAACTAAACGATTTTGTAATAAAAGATCTCTTTTTACTAACAGACAATGAAAAGTCAAATGTCAAACAGATAATGTTCTTTATCTTTGACAAATCAGAATTTAATTTGGTCACTTGAAGCTTCAGGACCACAGAAAATTCAGGATGTAAATTACTATGAATAAAAATAAAAACAGACAAGCAAACTTTATTTTCACAATTTCAAATAATGAAGTATTGTCTTTTATTTTATATATGTAAGAAAAATACCAAAATAGTATTCTAGGAACCTATGCATTTACTCCAAATTTTAAAAAGTAAAAATATTATATAGCACAGTGTATTATTTCTTGAAGTGGTTGTACTAATCACTCTTAAATAACTAAAGAAGCTATTTAATTTATTTTACACGTTAGTACCAATGAACTATTACTCAATATAATAAGTTCTTTAAAATTTAAAACTAGTATTCTCTCCTCTGTTTCTCTTAAAATTGAATCTAAAATATGTGAGAAAGCTATGGCAATACTATTATTCTTTTGTTTGTGCAATCATTCATTTATTAATCCACTCATAGAATTCACCACAAGGGTAGATCTTTTTCAATATTAACCAATGTTTAATAGTCAATTCAGTTGCAAAAATAGTTTCTCCATAGTGTCAATGCTCAGATGTTAGGAAGGCCTAGGTAGAAATTTTAAGATTTAAATCAACATGTCATTGTCTTACACATTTACTTAAAATAATGAATTAATATAAATTATAATAGAGAAATTAAGGAATATGTTCTATAGTCATTCCACCCTAAATCTGGAGAAAACTGACCATTAATGAATCTTAGCACTCATTCCTTCACAAGTTTGAAACCTAGGCATTACACAAAACGTTAGAGACATAAATATAAGTAGCTCATTTTATGATAAGATATGCAAATATAGGAACACTATTATGATATGACAGTAGTATGCATATGATGTAATAAAAGTTCAAAGAAGAAGGGACATTTACTGCAGGGAAATAGACACAGTTCTCCAATAGATAGTTCCCCAAGGGCTGGGAACAATTAATATCTGAATTAGGTATAGAGTTGATGGAAGAGAGTCCAAAAAATTTAAAAGGTTAATAGAGATTTATTTAATATGAAATATTAAAATGGTAGCTAGCTAGGTAGCTAGATGATAAAGACATGCTTTCATTCCTTATCAAGACTATATTTTACAGCCTCTCTTGCAGCTGATATACCCTATGACTATATTCTGGTCAATGGACAGGAACAGAAGTTATATATGCGAATTTCATTCCTGATTAATTTTTTTAAAGGCAACAGGATATATAGAAAGAGACAGGAGAATTTTGGAGTCTAGGAAACGTATCACCCAGAATCTGGTCAGGGTACGCAGCTATTAACCAAGATTTCCACCACGGTTTACAATTGCTGTGAGGGTCGCTAACAGAAAAACAATATTTCTTTTACAGATACATATTTTCAAATAAATACATTCAAATAGAAAACAACCATATTTAAGGCGTGATCATCTGTAACCTTGTACTAGGCCTACTTTCTCTATAGGACAGTTTTGGAGAATGTCAGAAAAACTATAAACTATCTTTACAGTAAGCTGGTCCTAACTTGCTGCATCTCCGTGACATAGTATTTAGTTTTGTCAACTACAATCCTGTCACGTATCCATCAAAACCAAGCAATGGTCTCATTTAAATTCAATTAAAATACTCATTGAAATCAATGCTGTGAGGATAACTGCAAACCTAAAATGTCACCAACATACTATATACGTTTTGTAAAGACAATGAAGTGCTACTCCCTTTTATAAAAGCCCACATCTACAGTCACTTTGGAGCCATATTCCCTTTTTAGTGACTCTTTAGCAACCCATATTTTAGAAATCTGTTGAAGCACATTGTGATAAACTCTAACTCTGTTTCATCCTTGGCCATACTGCAATTACTTTCCATGGTGAATCCAAAGATCTGCCTTTACCTAAGTGGAGATCCCCAAAAGACTTCTCAGCTACATCAGGGTCGTGCTGTGTCTCTATCCCTGCTGCCCCTGGTCAACAATAAGATTTATAAAATCACCACCTTAAGTGTTTCCATGATTCAGCAAGCTAATTATTTTCGGGGTACACAGCTATCTTCATTAATAGTAGCAAAATAAAGAGGGGCTGAATTAGGAGGGGTAGAGAGATGGCTCAGTGGGGAAGATCACTAACTGTCCTTCTAGAAGTCCCGAGTTCAATTCCCAGCAACCACATAGTGGCTAACAACCATCTGTAATGGAATCTGAAGCGCTCTGTTGGTGTTTCTGAAGAGACTGGAAGTGTACTCACATATATTAAATTAAAATAATAATAATAATAATAATAATAATAATAATAAAACTTAAAAAATAACTCCCTGATCTCAGATCTTATTATATGTAGAGTTTCAACATGATATGGGAAAAGTCTTGAGATTTCTCATGATATAATTCATGGATATTCTTCATTTTTCTGTATTTCTCTTTCTTTCTTACTTTCTCTCATTCATTCATTCATTCACTCATGCTTTATTTCTTTCTGTCTGTCGGTCTATTTTGTTTTGGTTATTGTTTCTTACAACTTTTGTGTCACTAGAGTGGAACTTAAAGGTTCTTTGGAAAGTTTGTTGTATGGTGTTTTGCTGGGGTAAGCACATGAAGGAGCATTTTCCTGAAACATACACAAGGGAAAGATTAAGGTAGACTTGTGAAGGAATATTTTGCTGAAGTAGACACAGGAGAAAGGATGTTCTGCTAAAGCATGTATGTGAAAGGACATGTGATAAAAGATCCTTCACTAATGATACACATGTATTGGTCTGCCTTACAATGCATAGTTGAGCTCCATTTGTCTGGACTCCATAAATACACACCAAAAACCTTCTGGTGGTGTGCTGCAGTTTCTTGCTGCTTCAGCAGACTTGGGCTGATCAGCAGAGTGATGTTTGTCTGGGAAGGTCTCACCTGCTAAGACAAGACACATGCTGAATAAGACTTACAGAAAACAAGTAGTATTTGAAGGGAGACAAATAGACCCAAGGGACAGTGATTCTGGCCTTGGTTGGCCTGCATAGCTAACTGTTTGTTGGTCTCCTATCTTCACTGATCTTCTTTTCCCTGAGAGAGGGAACTCCTGATGATGTTCCTGCTGGTACAAAGCCATCCTGCTTGGCTAATTCTGCTAAGTCATGCCACCTGCTGCTATCCTGATACTACTAATCTGAACTGCTGGTGTATCTGTGAAGTATTTGCTGGTGGTCAAGCTGCCAATTTCCTGACAATGCCAATGGGATTTACTCCAAAGAACCATTTATAAACAGGCCCACTTCCCCTGTATCTTTTCTTTTTCATTACCTCAGGTGAGTAGTAGGGCAGAAGGGAAGTTAAAGCATTTTATTAAAAATGCTTTATTAAAAAATAGGTATTGAAAAACTTAAAGTTATAGGTCACTGAATGTAACCCAGACTTAATATAACTATTGTTTCTTTTCCCTCTTCCTCCTGTTTTCTGGGATTACAGACCTGCAGCCCTGTCCCAGCTCAGTGCAACTATATGCTAGAAAAGAGTCAGATGAAGGTCAGGTCCAAACTAGAATTTTGACATTTAAATTGATCCTTAATCTTACTTTCTTCCTTTAAATGAAAAACAAAGAATATAAAATATTTAGGTACCTTGATAAGTCACTAAGATAGAAAACTCAAATAATCTCAGTACCATTGACTAAATAACAGTCCTTACTTTAGTAAGGCAAAAATTTTACGTGTATACTTCTGGCTCTTTTAATACCTGAATTACAAAACTCACCTTGGTTTTCTTTTCCTATCAGATAATCTGTAGTCACAGTTATAGCTGATGAAATACAGAACTTTTATATGTAAGGAAGCTGATCTATTTTGGAATATGCTTTAATGAAACACTTAAAAAGTAATCACAACTAGGTATATATGTAATTCTAGCAAGCAGGAGGCTGAAGCATGGGGACCAGGAATTTTAAGGTAGTTGTGATTATATAATAAGATTTCACAAAAGGGAAAAGGGAGAGGACAAACAAAACAAAACAAAACAAAAAATCCAAAAACCAAAGCAAAGAAACAAAAATCTACCACAATGTTGCAATGTAAAGTACATATTTGTTTAGATGAAAATTGTTGATTAACTTGAAAAGAATTAACTTTCACAGAGTATGCACTTAATGCTATATACATTTAAGTATCCTTGGGCAGAATTAATGTCTCCCTTGTCTTAAGCAATGCTAAGTACAGTGTCTAGAATCTCAATTGATATTGATAACAATTAAAGGCTTTTCCAGATTAATCAAGATTTTGATTCATTTACTCATTTTACAGTTGTCAGACTGAATAAAATGCAAGTCAACCTATAACTTGACAACTTTCTACTCTTTTAAAAGACATTTCATGCATGAAAAGATACAACATTTCAATTACTTTTGTAATAATATAGACATGAGCTGCAGGAAATAAGGGATAAACTAACCACCACTACCCCTGATAGTTGAGGTAGAAAAACACATTTTCTTTAAGAACCTAATACTTGACACATCATTTATACAATGGTCAAACCAATTACATACACTACATGGACATTTATCTCTAGTATCACCAAATGCCTTCAAATTGGATCTCTGCTATTTATTCAAGTAGATACAAATATGATGTGAATAAATTTTGAAAATCTTTTTCCAATCTCTGTTTTTAATAAGATCAAAACTATAGTTTATTGAGTTACAGAAATCACATCTTAACTTCTTTTAACTCTCTTGTTATGGAAGGCAGAATGTTGTTCTCTACCCAGAGACCACTACCACCCACTGTCAAATATGTTTGCCCTGTGGTGTTATTTCCCTGATTATGTTTGCTTACATAGCAAGAGATTTTGCATATGGAGTTAGAATCACTAGTCAGAAGTCATTAAACAAATAATCCTGGATTACCTAGTTAATTCTACTGCTATCACATAATAAAATGCAGGAGAGGAAGTCAGAGTAACTAAACCATCTCAAAGTTTCCAGACAACACTGCTGATTTCAAAATGAATTTGGCTACTATAAAGGAATATAAGTAATGCAGACTGGCTGTGAGGTAACAAGAGAGCTCCAAACCCCAGATGAGAACCACTAAGCCTATAGCTTAATTTAGCTTCTCTAGAGGAACCTAGTCACTGTATAATTGACGTCCAAGTGACACATCTGAGTTAGAAGTAAATGTCATTTTAACCTGCTGATTTTTCTGTTTTGCAGATTCAATCTAAATGTAGTGCTCTATGAGACAGTGGACATGCTGCAATGGTAATCACTTTATAGAAGCTATCAGAGAAGGGGAGCATGTTGACTTACAGAAACTTTTCTGCTGCCTGGAAATGTCCTAAATGAGTTTGGTTTACTCAGAGTGTTTGATCTTCTGCTGATTATTTCATTGGAATTGCTTACGATATTTTTATGCCCACCAGCAATTTGAACCTTCAGAATCTTTTGTTTGTCATGGTATCATAATCCACTGATTTTCATTTAGAGGAAACATTCTGTGTTACAAACAGCACCAGTCATATAAAGCTAACACTTTCCTTCTAGAACAACTTTTATAAAAGGGATAAAGAGCAACACTATGACACATATACCTGTTGATAATGTGGATCATAAGAGATGTCAGCCAACTCATTTATATTCAGTGCAATTAATCTCTCAGACATGACAAATCTTACTAGAAGAAGGGAGTACGTTCCAGATAATACACTTCTGAAGTAATGAATAACCTTCCCTGTGAAGTACTTTAATGGGTCTTCTTGTCAGATTTAAGATTTTATTATTAACATTAGAGTGTGGAAGCCCAAGAAGATACAGTTGCAAATCAATTTCATTCTTCCTTCATAGTGAGTCCCTAATTGACCTCAATTTCTAATATGGTTATATATTTCCATCCATACTTAATTTTAATGACAAGTATAGGGGACTTTAGAAACTGAGCATAAAGACATTTATTTTAACACTTTATTTTATGTAGTTTAGTAGAATTATTTATCACCTTCACCCTAATATATAGAAAGTATTTATGTCTCTTTACAATTTAGAAGATGATCATTTTGTAAAATTAGTGCTTCATTTATTAGGAATACATTAAAGTAACTATCAATATTAATTCTCATTATGTAAGAATCCATCCCTGAAGATATATATTTTATATTTAATGACTAATAAGGTATGACACTGGTTTTACTTTTTTTTAATAAAATTTTTTCTACATTCTTTGTTTACATTCCAAATGATTTCCCCTTTCCCGGTTCCCTACTCCCCATAAGTCCCATAAGTCCTCTTCCCTCCACCATTGCCTGATCAACCCCCTCTCACTTTTCTGTCCTGGCAATCCCCTACAATGCTGCATCAAGCCTTTCCAGGTTTTCATTTTTAAAATGAGCTATTTTGTTGCCATATTAGAAAAATATGAATTAGAAAGACTCTATGTCATTTGACATTTAAAAAATATAATAAAGTATTTCCCCAATTACTATATTTTGAAATTATAAATATAAAATATTTAGGTCTGGGAAATAGCTTAATCAGAAAAGTACAAATATAATGACCTGAGCTCAGGTAGGTCCTAGGAACCATGCCAAAACCCAGTCAATACTGTAAACATGTGTAATGTCAGGACTTAGAGTTGGAGGCAGATAGATTCCAGGATCTTGCTGAAAATAGTCCAGTCAAAATTGTAAAAGTTAAGTTCAGAAACAGAGTCTTCCTCAATGAGTTATATGGTGAAGTGTAGAGGAATATTAACTCATCAAAATGCCTTCTTTGGTAAGAGATCATATTGCATCCAAAGATATGATCTAGCTGGAATACAGACACATCCTTAGAATACACCTTTAATACCTAACAATCCAAGGTAAGGTCAGTTGGTAGATGGAAGCAGCATGTTTGAAAGTGACTCTAATTGAGGGACAGAGAAAGTAATGCATCAGAGAAAGACTCGACAGAATGAGTCAGAGATTGGATTCACCCAACTCAGGGAGAACAACAGGTTAAGAGGGGCTGCTCAGGTTAGCAAGAGAGGAAAAAAGGCAGTGTGGTGTCTGTGTGGTATATGATGTGTGATGCGTTGTGTGTGGTATATGTTATGTGGTGTGTGATGTATGGAGTGTGTTTTATGTTGTGTGCTGTGTGTTATGTGGTATATGGTATGGGGTGTGTCGTGTATGTGATTGGTACTTTTACCTGGGCAATTTTACAGAGACTGGTTACAGAGAGAGCAAGCTAGAAACAGGTGATGACAGAAATGAGCCAGAGAATGTGAATGAGCCAGAAGCTTAGAACATATTGTCAAAGTTACTATGAGGCCAAGCAGAGCAATTTGGTTAGAATCAGTCAGAGTGGAAGATTAGATGTTATGGAAGATAAAAGCTTACAGGCCTAGGGATAGTTAAAATAGAGAAAGAAATGGTCTGGCTTGGGTATAGCTCTCATCTCATCAATTCATCTGAAAAAGTAAAAGTGGTATTTGCAGTGAAGTTAACAAAGAAATAGGGGAGGATCTCCAAAGATCAACCTCTTGCTTCCATATACACTAGAACTGGTAAACACACTTCCACATTTGCAACCAACCAACCAACCAACCTATCAAAATGTAACAGTTTTAATTGCATTGCAATACAAATATCTACCGTGCTCATTGTCACTTATCACCTGTTCTTTCATTCTTTGCTTCTTCTTTCCTTCCTTCCTTCCTTCCTTCCTTCCTTCCTTCCTTCCTTCCTTCCTTCTCTCTCTCTCTTTCTCTCTTTCTCTCTCTCTTTCCTTCTTTGTTTATGCATCACTACACTGTTGCTATCTTCAGACACACCAGAAGAGGGCATCAGTTCCCATTACAGATGGTTGTGAGCCACCATGTGGTTGCTGGGACTTGAACTCAGGAACTTTAGAAGAGCAGTCAGCATTCTCAACCACTGAGCCATCTCTCCAGCCCAATTATCACCTTTTCAAACCACAAATATTTTTCAAACAATTGGGATTATAATATTTATTTTTTCTAGCATAATTTAGTGGAAATAAGTTAGGCATTTCTGCCATGTGACGATCCACTGTTGACCACACTCTTAACATCACCAACTGCCAAGCATGAAAATGTATTTGAATTTTTTAACTGTTTGTTTCTTTTTCTGAAAATGGGAACCACCTAATGTGAACATGCATGAATTTAAATTTAGATAGTTCAGGTAAATCATATAGTTCAATGCCTTAGGCCTGAAGTACATAGAAAATTTCCTAAAGTTAGTGTGAAATTTTAATTTATTATTTTTGGCATATAATATTTTTATGTGGACATAGATATGCCATGGTAAATATGTGGTAAGTAGATAACTGGTTACCTGTTTCCAACCTTTATGTGGATGCTGAGTGCACTTAGATCCTCAGGCTTTGTGACCAGAATTTTTTTCCTGCTTCACTATCTCATCAGGTGCGCAGTATTCTTTATGCATGAAAAAAAATCAAGTGATTGCACGGTTTTTGACTGTTAATGGTATTTCTAATAGTATTGTACCATCTTTCTGGTGCTTTCTAGCGTTCCCTACATGAAATTCACAATACTTGAGCAATTTGTGTATTTTCTGTCTCATAGAATGTTCCAGAGGAAGAAAGATTCTGTAAACATCCGCTTCATACCAGTAACCCTAAAGGGAAAATCCTGTAATATGTTTCAAAAAGATTTCTATTATTTCAGCACAAAATGATAAAAATCAATTTTTGTGTGTTTGATGGCGATTCACAGAATCAAATTTTCCTTGTCATGGAACACTTTATTGTGGTTCCTTAATAGTATAAAAATGTTTCTTCTAGATGAGGAATGTAACCCAGCCAATGACAGAGCAAAGGACTAACACCCATGTATGCCCAAGGCTGGAATCTGGACTAAGTAGATTTAGCAAACTGTGATAGAACATAAGAAAAGCAAATACAGGACAGAAGTCTGGCGTCTGTTATTTGTCCTGTGGCCCTGGGGCTTGAATTAATACTGACTGGTTTGAATTAAATTTGGCAATGGACTAGAGACATGAAGGGTCTGTTTTATTGTTTTAGTTTGTTTCTATTATTGTTATTGGGAGAAAGAGAAGACATATGAACGTTCTCCTGCAGTTAAGAATCCTGAGAGAGCAAAGACCTGACACTTAAAAAAACGACCCAATGTTTTAGTGAAACTGCCCTCATCTTTCACTGCAGCAAGTATGAAATCATGTTTCTGGGACTGACAATCTCCCATCCCCCTTTTTTAAAAATCTGCTGCACAGTGGGACACACTGTGCCACAAATGCAAAGAAATGGTTAAAAGGGGTATTTGGAGGGCATACTTTAGTAAGGAATATAAATCTGTCTGGAGTTGCTTCTCAAAGGTTGTTGTGCACCAGAATGCTGAAAGAACTTTTCTACAAGTACCATTTTTTTTAATCACTGTCATGCATTATCAGAGTCTCCCAGGAATAAGACTGGGAAGTGAGATAAAGCCAGAAGAAAGTCTAGTCCTCACAAATGAAAAAAACAAAACAAATTGAAAGCATGAATCTAATCAGTTCCTCCAAGAAAACAAACTGCCAAATATAATATAATACATTCTATAGGAAAAGGAGCATAAAACCTGATGTGGTGCATGTCCAAGGACCAAACATCAGCCTTGTTTTTCCATATCCCAGTATTTGTGTATTTCTCTTGTTTATTTAAACTTTTTTTTACACTCCAGATTGCCCCTCCCAGTTCACCCTCCAAATGTTCCACATCCCATACATCATCTCCTCACCCCTGTTTCCATGAGGATGTCTCCACCACCCCACCCCCACCCCACCAGACTTCTAAACTCCCTGGGGCCTCCAGTCTCTTGAGGGTTAGGTGCATTTTCTCTGACTGCACCCAAACCTGGGTCCACGAGATATCTGACACTAGACTACCCTCAGGCAGCATACACCAGGTGATATAAGGGCCCCAACACATGTACAGCAGAGGGCTGCCAGGTCTGGGTTCTGTCAGAGAAAATGTATATTTATTTTTAAAGAGCATGTGATTCTCTGAGGAATCGCCAAACTGATTTCCAGAGTTGTTTTACCAGCCTCCAATCCCACCAACAATGCAGAAGTGTTGCTTTTTCCCCAGATCCTCTCCAGCATCTGCTGTCCCCTGAGGTTTTTTTGTTTATTTGTTTGTTTGTTTGTTTGTTTGTTTTTTGGGTTTTCGAGACAGGGTTTCTCTGTGCAGTCCTGTCTGTCCTGGAACTCACTCTGTAGACCAGGCTGGCCTCGAACTCAGAAATCCACCTGCCTCTGCCTCCCAAGTGCTGGGATTACAGATGTGCACCACCATGCCCGGCTCTGAGTTTTTCATCTTAGCCATTGTGACTGGTGTAAGGTGGAATCTTAGTGTTTTGATTTGCATTTCCGTGTTAACTAAGAATGCTGAACATTTCTTTAGGTGCTTTAGGGCCATTCCAGTTTCCTCAGTCGAGAATTTCCTGTTTAACTCTGTATTCCATTTTTAATTGGGTTATTTAACTCTCTGGAGACTAACGTCTTGAGTTCTTTGTATACATTGGATATTAGTCCTCTATCGGATGTAGGGTTAGTAAAGATCTTTTCCCAATGATCCACTATGTTCATTGCTGTCTTATTTATAATAGCCAGAAGCTGAGCCAGATGTCCCTCAACAGAGGAATGGATACAGAAACTGTGATATATATACACACACATACACACACACACACACACACACATATATATATATATATATACACACACATATATATCTGATATATATGTGTGTGTATATATTTGTGTATATATACACATATATATGCATATATGTGTGTATATATATCACAGAAACTGTGATATATATGTATATATAGATATACATATATACACACACACAATGGAGTACTATTCAGCTATTAAAAACAATGAATTTATGAAATTCTTAGACAAATTGATGGAACTAAAAAGTGTCATCCTGAGGGAGGTAACCCAATCAGAAAAGAATGCACATGGTATGCACTCATTAATAAGCAGATGTTAGCGCAAAAGATCAATATCAACAAGTTACAATTCACGCAGCACAGGAAGCTCAATAAAGAGAACTTAAGTAAGGGTGCTTTGGTCCCTCTAAGAAATGGAACAAAATACTCACAGGAGAAATAAGGGAGACAATGTGTAGAGCAGGGGCTGAAGTAAAGGCCACCCAGAGACTGCCCTACCTGGGGATTCATCCTATGAACACTCAACAAACCCTGATACTACTAAGGATGACAAGAAGTGTATACCAAAAGGAGCATGCAATGGTTGTCTCCAGAGGGGCCCTGCCAGAGCCTACAAATACAGAGGCAGATGCTAGCAAGCAACAATGGGACTGGCATGCAGTCCCCAATGAAGGAGCTGGAGGGAGGTCCAGAAGAGCTGAAGGGGCTTACAGCCCCATGGGAACAACAACGATTTCGGCCACCCAGGTGCCCCAAGACTGAACCATCAACCAAGGGGCACACATGGTTCCAGCCAAAAATGTGGCAGAGGAATGCCTTGTTGGGCATCAGTGGGAGGAATGGTCCTTGGTCAGGTAAAGGCTCAACAGAGGCCCCAACAAAGGGAAACCGAGGAGGGGAGGTGGGAGTGTGTCAGGTGGAGGGGCATATACGTGGAGGCAGGGGGGGGGGAGGGGTTGGGACCTTTGGGGAGGGGGTAAATTGGGAAAGGTTTTCCCATGGCAATGTAAATGAAGATGATATTCAATTAAAAAAATGAAAAAAAAAAGAGCATGTCATTCTGACTAGATTCAAATTGAAAATAAAATTCCACCAGTGGGATTATTTACAACTGGACAATCTTTTTCCTAGATTGAGGAATCTACAGACTCATCAAGAATTATATTACTATAGTCATGGTTGAATATTTATTCCTTTTACTTTACTCATTCTGTTATGTCTTTATTACACTCAACATCCTATTCGCTTTACATGTTATCTATAGTAGACAAAACTGTTGGTTCTAAGAGACCAGACCAACGCCATCTTTTGTTCAGGCTCCATCTTAGGAAACCTGAACTAAGGTTGAACTCAAGCCTGCACATAGCACTAGTCTCTAAGTCACTCCCTAACAACCACCAATCAGGAAGAATGTAGAAGTTACAGTTGTACCTGAAGATATTTACTTACAAAACTTTATGGTTTGGCTCCCAGTACCAGCCAATCACTTTTTTAAAATTTCATATTGTTATAATTTTTTATTCAATATATTTTTATTAACATTTCAACTGATTTTCCCGTTCGTGGATCCCCCCTTCTTGGAAGTCCCATAAGCTCTTTTCCCTCCCCCTGTTCCCCAATTCACACCTTCCAATTTCCCTGTCATGGTATTCCACTACACTGCTGCACTGAACCTTTCCAGGACCAGGGACCACTCATTCCTTTTTCTTGGGTATCATTTAATATGTGAATTGTGTCTTGGGTATTCCAAGCTTATAGGCTAATATCCGTTTATCAGTGAGTGCATACCATGAGTGTTCTTTTGAGATTGGGTTACCTCACTTAGGATGATGTTCTCCAGTTCCATCCATTTGTCTAAGAATTTCATGAATTCATTGTTTCTAATGGCTGAATAATACTTTATTGTGTATATATACCACATTTTCTGTATCCATTTCTCCTTTGAGGGACATCTAGGTTCTTTCCAGCTTCTGACTATTATAAATAGAGTTGCTATGAACACAGTGGAGCATGTATCCTTATGACATGCTGGGAAACCTCTGGGTATATACCCAGGAGTGGTATAGCAGGGTCCTCTGGAAGTATCATTCCCAGTTTTCTGAAGAACTGCCAAACTGATTTCCAGAGTGGTAGTACCAGCTTGCAACCCACCCAGCAGTGGAGGAGTGTTCCTCTTTCTCCACATCCTCTCCAGGACCTGTTTTCTCCTGAGATTTTTATCTTAGCCATTCTGATTGGTGTGAGGTGAAATCTCAGGGTTGTTTTGATTTGCAATTCCCTGATGACTAAGGATGTTGAACATCTCTTAAGGTGTTTCTCAGCCATCCAAATTTCTTCTGGTGAAAATTCTTTGTTTAGCTTTGTACCCCATTTTTAATAGGGTTATTTGGCTCTTTGGGGTCTAACTTCTTGATTTCTTTGTATATCTTTGATATAAGCCCTCTGTTGGATGTGGTGTTGGTAAATATCTTTTCCCAATTTGCTGGTTGCTGCTTTGTCCTTTTAACAATGTCCTTTGCCTTACAGAAACTTTGTAGTTTTATGAGGTCCCACTTGTCAATTTTTGATCTTAGAGCATAAGCTATTGGTGTTTTGTTGAGGAAATTTCCCCCTGTGCCCATGTGCTCAGTGCTCTTCCCCAGTTTCTTTTCTATTAGTTTCAGTGTGTCTGGTTTTATGTGGAGGTTCTTGATCCACTTGGACTTGAACTTAGTACAAGGAGATAAGAATGAATCAATTTGCATTCTTTTGCAAGCTGACCTCCAGTTAAATTAGCATCATTTGTTGAAAAGGCTATCTTTTTTCCACTGGATAGTTGTAGCCCCTTTATCAAAGATCAAGTGACCATAAATCTGTGGGTTCATTTCCGGGTTTTCAATTCTATTCCATTGATCTACCTGCCTGTCACAGCACCAATAAGTAGTTTTAACACAATTGCTCTATACTACTGCTTGAGGTTTGGGATATTGATTTCCAGGGAAGTTCTTTTATTGTTGAGAATAGTTTTAGGTATCCTGGGTTCTTTGTTTTTGTTGTTGTTGTTATTGTTGTTATTATTATTCCAGATGAATTTGAGAATTGCTCTTTCTAAGTCCATGAAGAATGGAGTTGGGATTTTGATGGGGATTGCATTGAATCTGTAGACTCTTTTGGCAAGATGGCCATTTTACTATATTAATTCTGCCATTCCGAGAGCATGGAAGAGTTTTTCATCTTTTGAGGTCTTCTTCGATTTCTTTCTTCAAAGACTTGAAATTCCTGTCATACAGATCTTTCGCTTGTTTGGTTAGAGTCACACCAAGATACTTTATATTGTTTGTGGCTATTGTGAAGGGTGTCATTTGCCTAATTTCTTCCTCAGCCTGTTTATCCTTTGAGCATAGGTATGCTACTGATTTGCTTGAGTTAATTTTATATCCAGCCACTTTGCTGAAGTTGTTTATCAGCTGTAGGAGTTCTCTGGTGGAGAACTTTTTTGGGTCGCTTAAGTAAAATATCATATCATCTGCAAATAGTGATAGTTTGAATTCTTCCTTTCCAATTTGTATCCCTTTGACATCCTTGTGTTGTCTAACTGCTCTGGCTAGAACTTCAAGTACTATATTGAATAAATAGTAAGAGAGAGAGGGCAGCCTTGTCTAGTCCCTGATTTTAGTGGGATTGCTTCAAGTTTCTCTCCATTTAGTTTGATGTTGGCTGCCAGATTGCTGTATATTGCTTGTATTATGTTTAGGTATGCGCCTTGAATTCCTGCTCTTTCCAAGACCTTTAACCTGAAAGGATGCTGAATTTTCTCAAATGCTTTTTCAGCATCTAATGAGATGGGCATGTGGTTTTTTTCTTTGAGTTTGTTTATGAAGTGATTACATAGATGGATTTCCATATATTGAACCATCCCTGCATCCCTGGGATGAAGCCTACTTAATCATGGTGAATGATTGTTTTGATATGTTCTTGGATTCAACTGGCAAGAATTTTATTATTTTTACACTGATATTCATAAGGAAAATTGGTCTAAGATTTTCTTTTTTGTTGGTCCTTTGTATGTTTTTGGTATCAGCGAAATTTTGGCTTCATAGAACAAGTTGTGTAATGTTCCTTCTGTTTCTATTTTGTGGAATAGTTTAAAGAGTATTGGCATTAGGTCTCCTTTGAATGTCTGATAGAATTCTGCACTAAAGCCATCTTGTCCTGTGTTTTTGTTTTTGTTTTTGTTTGGGGGAGGAGAGGCTGTCAATGACAACTTGTATTTCTTTAAGGGTTATGGAACCCCTAGATGGTCTATCTGATCCTGATTAGATTTTGATAATTGGTATCTGTCTAGAAAAGTGTCCATTTCATCCAGATTTTCCAGTTTTGTTGAGTATAGGTTTTTATAATAGGATATGATATTTTTTTGGATTTCCTCAATTTCTGTTGTTATTTCACCCTTTTCATTTCTGATTTTGTTAATTTGGGTACTGTTTCTGTGCCCTCTGGTTATTCTGGTTAAAGGTTTATCTATCTTGTTGATTTTCTCAAAGAGCCAGCTCCTACTTTTGTTGATTCTTTGTATAGTTCTTTTTGTTTCAACTTGGTTGATTTCAGCCCTGAGTTTCATGATTTCATGCCTTCTACTTCTCTTGGGTGTATTAGCTTCTTTTTGTTCTAAAGCTTTCAGGTGTTCTGTTAAACTGCTAGTGTATGCTCTCTCCAGCTTCTTTTTGTAAGCACTAAGAGCTATGAGTTTTATTCTTAGCACTGCTTTTATTGTGTCCCATAAATTTGGGTATGTTGTTTCTTCATTTTCATTAAATTCTAAAAAGCCTTTGATTTCTTCCTTTATTTATTCCTTGACCAGGGTATGATTGAGTTCAGAATTGTCCAGCTTCCATGTATATGTGGGCTTTTTGCTGTTTTTTTTGCTATTGAAGACCACGCTTATTCCATAGTGATCTGATAGGAAACATAGAATTAGTTCAATTGCCTTATTCCTCTTGAGGTCTGTTTTGTGACCAATTATATGATCAGTTTTGGAGAAAGTACCATGAGGTGCTGAGAAGAAGGTATATTCTTTTGATTTAGGATGAAATGTTCTATAGATATCTGTTAAGTTCATTTGGCCCAAAACTTCTGTTAGTTTCACTGTGACTCCATTTATTTTATGTTTCCCTGATCTGTCCATTGAAGAGAGTGGTGTGTTTAAGTTCCCCACAATTATTGTGTGGGGTGTGATGTGTGCTTTAAGCTTTAGTAAGGTTTCCTTTATGAATGCAGGTGCCCTTGTGTTTGGGGCATAGATGTTCAAAATTGAGAGTTCTTCCTGGCAGATTTTTCCTTTGATGAGTAAGTATAAAGTGGCCTTCTGTATCTCTTTTGATGACTTTTGGTTGAAAGTATAG
This sequence comes from Apodemus agrarius, assembly GCA_964023405.1. Taxonomy (NCBI): domain Eukaryota; kingdom Metazoa; phylum Chordata; class Mammalia; order Rodentia; family Muridae; genus Apodemus; species Apodemus agrarius. Next base: position 86,318,188 of record OZ030005.1, on the reverse strand, counting down.
TTTATCTGATGTTAGAATGACTATACTAGCTTGCTTCCTGGGACCATTTGCTTGGAGAACTGTTTTCCAGCCTTTTACTCTTAGGTAGTGTTTGTCTTTGACACTGAGATGTGTTTCCTGTATGCAGCAAAATGTTGGGTCTTGTTTATAAATCCAGTCTGTTAGTCTATGACTTTTTATTGTGGAATTGAGTACATTGAGGCTAAGATAAATTAAGGAATATTGATTGTTGCTTCCTGCTGTTTTTGATGTAATTTTTATGTTTGTGTGGTTATATTCTTTTGGGTTTTTTGAAAGAAGATTACTTTCTTGCTTTTTCTTGTGTGTAGTTTCCCTCCGTTAGTTGGTGTTTTCCATTCATTATTCTTTGAAGGGCTAGATTTGTGTAAAGTTACTGTGTAAATTTGTTTTTGTCATGAAAAACCTTGATTTCTCCATTTATGGTAGTTGAGAGATTTGCTGGATATAGCAGTTTGGGTTGGCATTGTGTTTCTTTAGGGTCTGCATGTTGTCTGCCCAGGCTCTTCTGGCGGTCATAGTCTCTGGTGAGAAATCCGGTGTAATTCTGTCTTAGTTATGGTTTTACTGCTGTGAACAGACACCATGACCAATGAAAGTTTTATAAAAGACAACATTTAATTGGGCTTGGCTTACAGGCTCAGAGGTTCAGTTCATTGTCATCAAGGCAGAAACATGGCAGCATCCAGGCAGGCATGGTGCAGGAGGAGCTGAGAATCCTACATCTTCATCTGAAGGTGGCTAGTGGAAGACTGACTTCCAGGCAACTAGGGTGAGGGCATTAAGCCCACATCCACAATGACACACCTACTCCAACAAGGCCACACCTCCAAATAGGGTCAATCCCTGGGCCAATCATATACAAACCATCACATCTGCCTTTATATGTTACTTGACCTTTTTCCCTTACTGCTTTTAATATTCTTTTTGGTGTGTTAATTATTATGTGATAGGATGAATTTCTTTTCTGGTCAAATCTATTTGGAGTTCTGTAGACTTTTATGTTTATGGGCCTCTCTTTCTTTAGGTTAGGGAAGTTTTCTTCTGTAATTTTGTTGAAGACATTTACTGGCCCTTTAACTTGGAAATCTTCACTCTCTTCTATGCCTATAGTCCTTAGGTTTGGTCTTCTTCCTGGATATTTTGGGTCAGGAGCTTTTTGCATTTTTCATTTTCTTTGACTATTGTATCAATACTTTTTATGGTATCTTCTGCATCTGAGATTCTCTCTTCCATCTCTTGTATTCTGTTGTTGATGCTTGGATCCATGACTCCTGGTTTCTTTCCTAGGTTTTCTATGTTCCAAGTTGTCTCCCTTTGTGATTTAGTTATTGTTTCTACCTCCTTCTTTAGATCCTGGATGGCTTTGTTTAAGTCCTTCACCTGTTTTGTTGTTTTCCCTTAGTTCTTCAAGGGCTTCTCGATGTTTACTTGTGTTCTCTTGTATTTCTTTACAGGAGTTATTTATGTCTTTCTTGAAGCCCTCCATGATGCCCTCCATCAGCATCATGACCTGTGATTTTAAATCCAAATCTTGATTTCCTTGATTGTGTTGGGTATCCAGGACTTGCTGTTGTGGGAGAATTGGGTTTGGATGGTGCAATATTGCCTTGATTTCTGTTAGCAATATTCCCACATTTGCCTTTTACCATCTGGTTATCTCTAGTGTTAGTTGGGCCTGCTGTCACTGGCTGGAGCTTGCCTATAGGCCTGGACTCACCAGTGCAGGCTGCCTCTCCCTAGCTGGCTGCTGGGTGTATGCCTGGCTTCCTGCACTGCTTGGAGATGGCATGCTGTGGCTGAGAGTGTTCCAGATCCAGAGGCGGAGCCAATCATTTTTTTGAGGGCAATAAATTAAATAATAGCCCCAATCTGATGTGTGACAAGCTGGATACCTCCTTGCTTCTTTTCTCGCCTCTATAAATGCTTGCTTGAATCTGGGCTGGGGCTTCACCCTCCAGTGCTGCTGTCCATGAGAGTGGTGTAGCCCTGGCCCCAGATCAAGCTTGAATAAAACCCTTTTGTCATTGTATCTGAATTGGCTCTTTGGTGGTCTTAAGGGGTTTGCAAAACAGGCATAACAATTCACTCTTCAGCAAATGTTTTTTCAAGATGGAGTTCGAGGCTCCTCTATTGTCAGTGTACTGGAGGAGATTCACTTTCAGCTGTTAGAAACAAGTCCATGCCATAGGAAACACATTGAATTAGCTTTCATTTTATTGCCAGCTTAAACACTTCTTGGTTACTTAAGTTTATAATAATCATTTTCTTGTTGTGCATTTCATTTCTACCTGCCTAAAATTGTCCTACAAGTCTGGCTTTGAATTCCTGTGAAAACTGGTGAAATAATGGTATAAGACTAAAATACAATAGGTATCAACACTGTTGGTTTTTATCTGTCTTTTGTACTTTTACTATTACTGTTATGCTTGCTATACAATGAATATTTGTTGGATGTTAGAAACCCTGGTTAAAAAACTGCAGTGTACTCTTGGGATAAAAAACTATCTGTGGGAGATCTAGGCAACCATCTCTGTTAAGCACACAGGGACTGGAAACAAAATGCTTCAGTGTGCTTCACTCCCTGGTCTATCTCTTAAAAGTATAGATCTCTCTGTGTTAAGTTGTCTTTTTGTGAAATGAGTTCCACATGTTTAAATTGAACATTACAAAAGGTATCTCTCCTGATACAGAGAATATTAATGAATTATCACCTGGAAGATTTAAGTTACCTTGACCATATCCCACAGGTCTTTGATTAGACTTTAAAAACCTTTCCAGAAAGATGGAAACCATGCCTAACCTAGTTTAATTGCTCAATGCTAGTTAAGTTAGAGTTATTGGAAGAGAACCTATGACAACTACTTTACTAAAAACAACAGCATAATCCTTAACAGCGACATCAATATCTGTTCTGATACTCATGGATCAGTGTAGTCTTCATTCATTGTCAAGCAAATTTCTCTTGGCAACAGAAACCTAATTATGTAAAACAATACCCAAATAGAATGCAGATCTCTGGGAGCCCAGTCCCAGTAGATACATCTATAAAGCCCTCCCAAAACTGAGGCTCATGGACATTTGCAGAAAAGTTAGAAAAAAGATTGTATTTGCCAGAAAACCATAGAGTTTGTTGTGAGAGGGTCTCCTGTGAATGCTATTAGCTATAATCATAAAGTCTAACACCAGTATGACTGCCAAACATGATCTGACAACAGCAATATCTCAAACCTACACACAGAAATATAGGCAACTACTAAATGCTGAGAGAGGGAGAAATAGTCTTGCTCAGGGAAGAGCTTACCAATAGCTTATCCAATATCAAATGCTCAGCCCTGATATAACACATATAAGTAACTTTCTCTTATAAGGATGTAGCAGGTTGTATTTGAATATGTATGTGTATATATGTATATGTATGTATATGTATATATATTCTAAATATATATGTATATATGTATGTAATAACAAATCAGGAACATAGAAGCCAAGAGAAGGAAGGGAGAAATGTCATAAATACATATAATATATATGTATGCATAATAATATATGTAGACAAAATTTTGCATATATTTATATTTATACATAATAACAATTAGTGGAAGCAAGGCCATAAAAGGGAAGGAAGGAAGAAATGTTGTAATTGTATTATAATCTCAAAACAAAAATGGAAAGAACAATACCCAACTTGAAGTCAGTCTGAACAGCGCTAGCAATACTATTACTAAAGTAAGAGAGTATAGTCAAAGCACTTTTTGATGCTCTTCATTTGATTTTGAAGCTAGTGCATTCTCTATTTATCAGCTTCAATAAATCTCTTAGCCATGATGTTGTTCATCTGAAATTATATTAAATACTCATTAAAGGAGTTAGTAGCTCTCCCTATCTGGGATAGACTCAGCATTTTCATACACAATTACAAATCACAGCACTTCGTTCTTTTTCAAATTGTAGCCACTGCTACTTTTCAGAGGTAAAACCCTTAGGGCAAGAGCAGTAGCTTTTGCTTGGTTTAGAAATTGCTGCTAGGTATTCCTTTCTGGCAAGAGCTCATTCTCTGGAAATTGATGAGTTGACTGTAAGTAATTTAGGTAGACCATTTTAAAATCCATTTAGAACCTATTTAGGGAAGTCTGAGTCTGCAGTCAAAGTTGAAGCCAACAATTCCTATGAACACTGAAGGGAGAGAACCACAATCAATAGGCTATTGTATTAAATAAGTTCAGAACATCTTAAGCTTCCCTAAGTATTTTAATCCCATTTGCAAGAGCTCACAAGTAGATAGTACAAGACAAAGGAACTCAGACAGCATTAGGTCAGAAAGGAACTGTGCATCTCTTCACCTGGAGAGATGTTTCAGCAGTTAAGAGCACAGGCTTCTCTCACAAATGACCTGGCACAATTCTTATCACCCACATGGGCAACTCACAGATGTCTGTAACTCTAGTTCCAGTGAATTCACTGACCTCTGTGGGCAACATACATCTTTATGGTACACATACATACATGAAGGCTAAACACTCAAACACATATAAACCATTAATAAAAATATTATACCCTACATCCCCCTTTTCTCCTTCCTTCATCCATTGTACCCCGATGTCTCTTCTCATTCTGCCCCACTTATTCCCTAATGCCAACAGTGTTCTAGCCTGGTAAAAGCAGGGCTCATCCAGATTCAACTGGAAAAGTTTCTTACCTATTATAGGTTTTCAGAGAGACCCTTATTTCTGACATAGTTTTCAAATCTTTCTGTATATTAGAACCATCATGTACAATTTTATACAGTAGGAATTCTGCCCATAAGATCTGGGTTCATTTCATGTGGAGAAGATAACTGGAAATGCATAGTTTTATGAGAGTCTCTAGGTGAATTTAATGTAAAACTAGAGTTTAGCAATAATGTTGGTCACTCTCTTACCCTGGTTTCTCCATGAAGACTATACCTTCCTTTCTTCCTGTACTTTGCCATTAAGAATTGCTGTGTGGTTGATAAGCTTCCCAAATTCCTTTTGTTTCTGCTTAATGCCTAATCTGGGTCTGATAATTAATTACCAAGAATATGAATGTATTATCTCACTTATTTATTCTTTACAACTTCTGTTTTCTTTCTTGACATTCTAGCATCTATTAGTCAATACACTTATTCATTTGCCATTATATTAACTTACAAAAAATAAAGCATATATATGACTTAAAATGGTATGGATTTCTAAATAAAAAATATTAGATAATTATATTCACCAAAATAGGACACCACATTTTAAAGGACAGGCCTATAAGCACAGAGTTATAGGCATAACCAAATGGATCTATTAAAGTCATAAATATACATTATTTTTATTTTATTCTTTAGGAAGTAATAATACAGGTCTGCTCTTGAGGCCAGACCACTTGTGCTGCTGTTCCTCTCTACCAGGTCTAGCCATCTCTTCTAACTGTTTAATCATCCTTACTTATAATATAATGTTTATCACATTATAATACTACATGAATCAAATATATAAATCTGAAGAAAGAATGAACTACATTAACTAATAGCCTGTATTATTATGTAACCAGCTTCTCTTTCATGCTTGGTATTTCACATTATTTACAGTCACTTAGGACTAGCTGTGGATCTGGGTAGACTGTCGATTCATATCTGTCATCTCACATATATGTCACTTACAACAACTATTCAGTATACTGGCTCTGCCACTTTCAACACTGAATGATTTCATATTTCCTTCAGTATTCCTATGAAATACTTTCTGAATCAAATAAATAAATAAATAAATAAATAAATAGGCAAGAGAAAACAAACACGTTTTCTCACCAACTCAGGGTTCTAACCAGTTAGAATAATTATTATGAATTAAAGTTATATCTTCTCAAAACGGCAGTTGATATCTGTATTTTAGATAGATGATATAGAATGTTGCCCTCCTTCAGCTGCTGCCAGCACTTTCTGCTGTAGCAGAACCTTGCCAAGTCTGCCACAGTGAAGTATCCATCTCCTGATACTTCCAAGAGAACCAGCCACCCAGGGCAGTTGGTAAGAAACTGCCCCCCCTACACACACATACACACCTCTGGAGGCCAAGAGCTGCTGCCAGGGGTATTGCAGGACTCACTACCCTGCAACCACCTAAAGCTCAGCCCTTCTGAATAGCAATCCCCTTCTGATCTTTCTCCAATTCCACTGCCTCCAGGCCTTTCTACTGTGGTAGAACTTTGCCAGTTCTGCTATAGTGAAGACTTCATCTCCTGATAGTTCCCAGAGAACCAGCCACTCAAGGCAGTTGGTAAGAATCCCCCCACACCACTTCTGGAGGACCAGAGCTACAGCTAGGGTTCCTGCAGGACTCAGTACCCAGCAACCACCAAAAGCCCAGCGTTTCTGAATAGCAGTCCCCTTCTGATCCTTATCCCACTTCAACTGCCACCAGACCTTTTTGCTATGGCAGAATCTTGCCAGGTCTGCCACAGTGAAGACACCATCTCCTGATACTTCCTAGAGACCAGCCATTCAGGGCATTTGAGAACCAGCCACTCAGGGCATTTGAGAACCAGCCACTTGAGAATATTGCCAGGTCTGTCACACTAAAGAGACCATCTCCTGATATTTCCTAGAGAACCAGGCACAGTCAGGTCATTTGGAGTGTAGAGAGGCCTGGAAACACAGGAGAGCTGGTATCCCAAGACAGCCTACACACAGAGAGAATGGGAATCCCAGGAGTATATATACACAGACTTGCAGGACAGATAAGCCAAAATCAGAGACAGCAAGACCAGCTAACACAGAGAATACTAGAAGGCAAAAGGCAAATGCAAGATCATTACCAAGAGAAAACAATGCAACATGGCACCATCAGAATCCAGTTCTCCCACAACAGCAAATCCTGGATACCGCAACAGACCGGAAAAGCAAGAGCTGGATTTAAAGTCACATATCATGATGCTGATAGAGGACTTCAAGAAGGACATAAATAACCTCCTTAAAGAAATACAAGAGAACATGGGTCAACAGGTAGAAGCCATTAAAGAAGAAACACAAAAAAAAATCCCTTAAAGAAATACAGGATACACAAACAATCCAGTGAAGGAACTGAACAAAACTACCCAGGATCTAAAAATGGAAGTAAAAACAATAAAGAAATCACAAAGTGAGACATCTCTGGAGATAGAAAACCTTGGAAAGAATTTAGGAGCCATAGATGCAAGCATTAACAACAGAATACAAGAAATAGAAGAAAGAATCTCAGGAGCTGAAGATACAATAGAAAACATTAACTTACCAGTCAAAGAAAATGCAAAATGTAAAAAGGTTGTAACCTATAACATCCAGGAAATTCAGGACACAGTGAGAAGACCAAACCTAAGGATTATAGGTATAGAGAAGAGCAACGATTTACAACTTAAAGGGCCAGCAAATATCTTCAACAAAATTATAGAAAAAAACTTCCCTAACCTAAAGAAAGAGATGTCCATGAACATAAAAGAAGCCTACAGAACTCCAAACAGACTGGACCAGAACAGAAACTCCTCCTTGACACATAATAATCAAAACATCAAATGCACTAAACAAATTAAGAATATTAAAAGCAATAAGGGAAAAATGTCAAGTGACATATAAAGGCAGACTTATCAGAATTACACCAGATTTCTCACTGGAAAATATGAAGGCTAGACAGACCCTAAGAGAACATAAATGTCAGCCCGGCTACTATACTCAGCAAAATTCTCAAGTACCATAGATGGAGAAAAGAAAACATTCCATGACAAAACCAAATTTACACAATATCTTTGCACAAACCCAGTGCTTCAAAGTATGATAGGCGAAAAATACCAACAAAATTCTGGAAACTATACCCTAGAAAAAGCAATAAAGCAATCTTCTTTCAACAAACCCAAAGATGATAGCCACACAATCAAGATTCCACTTTTAACAATGAAAATAACAGGAAGCAACAATCACTTTCTCTTAATATCTCTTAACATCAGTGGTCTTAATTCCCGAATAAAAAGACATAGGCTAACAGACTGGATACATTAAAAGTACCCAACATTTTTCTGCATACAAGAAACACACCTAGCTGGGTAGTGGTGGTGCATGCCTTTAATCCCAGCACTTGGGAGGCAGAGGCAGGCAGATTTCTGAGTTTGAAGCCAGCCTGGTCTACAAAATGAGTTCCAGGACAGGACAGCCAGGATTACACAGAGAAATCCTGTCTCGATAAACAAACAAACAAACAAACAAACAAAAAACAAAAAAACAAATAAAAAAGAAAGAAAGAAAGAAAAAGAAAAAGAAAAAGAAAAAGAAAAAGAAAAAGAAAAAGAAAAAGAAAAAGAAAAAGAAAAAGAAAAAGAAAAAGAAAAAGAAACACACCTCAGTGTCATAGACACTCATTGCCTCAGAATCAAAGGTTGGAAACAATTTTCCAAGCAAATGGTCCCAAGAAGCAACCCGAGTTCTTAACTGCTGAACTGTCTCTCCGGAGCACAACTGTATCTTTATGGAAGTTCTTACATTATCTGTTAAGGATTTTGTTTTCACACACGCCCATTTTTCACTGCAGTGTGCCCCTGAGGGTCACAACTGAAATGCTTGCCTTCCTCCAGTTTTGCTAGAAAAACCTGCAATATAAGTATGGCTGGAGAGGCCATACTTATATTGGATAAAATTAACTTTCAACCAAAATTTGTCAAAAAAAGATAAGGAGGGACACTTCAACCTTGTCAAAGGAAAAATCTGCTAAGATGAACTCTCAGTTCTGAACATCTATGCTCCAAATTTAAGGGTACCCACATTCATAAGAGAAACTTTACAAAAGCTCAAATCACACATTGAACCCCACACAATTATAGTAGGAAACTACAACACCCAACTCTCAATAATGAACAAATCATGGAAAGAGAAACTAAGCAGAGACACAGTGAAACTAACTAAAGTTATGGACCAAATGGATCTAACATATATTTATAGAACATTCTATCCTCAAGCAAAAGAATATACCTTTTCTAAACACCTCATGGTACCTTCTTCAAATTTGACCATATAATTTGTTACAAAATAGGTTTCAATAGATACAGGAATATTGAAATAATTCCATGCATCCTATCAGATCACCATGGCCTAAGGTTGGTCTTAAGTCCAAACAACGACAACAGAAAACACACATACACATGGAAGTTGATCAGTGCTCTACTCAATAATAGCTTGGTCAAGGAAGACATAAAGAAAGAAATTAAAGACTTTTTAATGTAATGAAAATGAGGACACATCATACCCAAGTTTATGGGACTCAATGTAAGCAGTGCTAAGAGGAAAACTCATAGCTCTAAGTGCCTCCAAAAAGAAGATGGAGAGAGCTTCCACTAACAACTTGACGACACACTTGAACACCCTAGAAGAAAAAGAAGTAAAGATACTCAAGAGGAGTAGACAGCAGGAAATAATCAAACTCAGGGCCAAGATAAATCAAATAGAAACAAAAAGAACTATACAAAGAAAAAAAAAACAGGAGCTGGTTCTTTGAGTAAAACAACAAGATAAACCCTTAGCCAGACTAACCATATATTGAATCATCATGCACAGAGGCACTACCCAAATTAATAATATCAGAAATGAAAAGGAGACATAACAACAGAAACTCTGAAAATTCAAAAATATCATCAGATCCTACTACAAGAGCTTATATTAAACAAAATTGGAACATCTGGATGAAATGGACAATTGTCTACATTCATACCAGGTGCCAACATTAAAATGGGATCAGATAAACCATTAAAATAGTCTCATAAGCCCTGAGGAAATAGAAGCAGTTGTAAATAGTCTAAAACAAAACAAAAAAAAACACAAACAAACAAACAAACAAACAAAAAAAAACAGCCCAGGACCAGATGTGTTTAGTGTGGAATTCTATCAGATCTTCAAAAAAGGGCCAATACTGATACTCTTCAAACTATTCAGTGAAATAGAAACTCAAGTAACATTACCCACAATAACACTTATGCGTAAATCAACAAAAACCAAGGAAAGAGAACTTCAGTCCAATGTCCCTTATGAACATTGATGCAAAAATACTCAACAAAATTATAATTCACTACAATCAAGTATGCTTCATCCCAGGGATGCAGGGATGATTCAATATATGGAAATACATCAATGTAATACACTACATAAACAAACTCAAAGAAAAATACCCTCTGGTAATTTTATTAGATGCTGAAAAAGCTTTTGACAAAATTTAGCATCCCTACATGATAAAAGTCTTAGAGAGATCAGAAATTCAAGGTCCGTACTTAAACATAGTGAAAGCAATATACTGTAAACAGGTAGCCAACATCAAACCAAATGGAGAGAAACTTGAAGCAATCCCTTAAAATCAGGATCCAGACAAGGCTGCTCACTATCTATTCAATATAGTGCTCAAAGTCCTAGCCAGAACAATTAGACAACAAAAGGAGGTCAAAGGGATACAAATTGGAAAGGAAGAAGTCAAAGTATCGCTATTGGCAGATGATATGATCATATACTTAAGCGACCCCAAAAATTCCACCAGAGAACTCCTAAAGCTGAAAAACAACTTCAGCAAAGTGGCTACATATAATTAACTCAAACAAATCAGTAGCCTCCTTCTACTCAAAGGATAAACAAGCTGATATAAAATTAGGAAAATGACACCCTTCACAATAGTCACAAATAATATTGCATACCTTGGTGTGACTCTAACAAAGCAAGTGAAAGATCTGTATAACAAGAACTTCAAGTTTCTGAAGAAAGAAATTGTAGAAAATCTCAGAAGATAAAAAGGTCTCCCATGCTCATGGATTAGAAGGATTAATGTGGTAAAAATAGCCAACTTGCCAAGAGCAATCTTTAGATTCAGTGCAATCTCCATCAAAATTCCAAATCCATTCTTCATAGAGCTAGAAAGAGCCATCTGCAAATTCATTTGGGAAAACAAAAAAACCCAGGATAGTAAAAATTGTTCTCCAAAACAGAAGATCTCCTGGGGGAATCACTATCCCCGGCCTCAAGCTCTGCTACAGAGCAATAGTGATTAAAAACTTTTGGTACAGAGACAGGCAGGAAGATCAGTGGAATAGAGTTGAAGACCCAGATATGAACCCACATATATTCACTTGATATTTGACAAAGAGTTAAAAACATCCAGTAGAAAAAAGACAGCATTTTAAATAAATGGTGCTGGATCAACTAGAGGTCAGCATGCAGAAAAATGCAAATTGACCCAGTCTTATCTCCTTGTACAAAGCTCAAGTCCAAGTAGATCAAGAACCTCCACATAAAACCAGATGCACTGAAGCTTATAAAGGAGAAAGTGGGAAAGAAACTTGAACACATGGGTACAGGGGAAATTTTCCTGAATAGAACATCAATGGTTTATGCTCTAAAACCAAGAATCAACAAATGGGACTTCATAAAACTGCAAAGCTTATGTGAGGCAAAGAGACAAAATGGGAACCAACAGATTGAAATAAGATCTTTATCATCCAATAGAGAGCTAATATCCAATATATACACAGAATTGATGAAGTTAGACTCCAGGGAGTCAAATAACTCTATTAAAAATGGGGTACAGAGCTAAACAGGGAATTCTCAACTGAGGAAACACAAATGGCTCTGAAGCACCTAAAGAAATGTTCAGCATCCTTAGTTATCAGGGAAATTCAAATCAAAATAACCCTGAGGTTCTACCTCACACCAGTCAGAAAGGTTAAGATGAAAAACTCGGGAAAGCAGATGCTGGAGAGGATGTGGAGAAAGAGGAACACTTCTCCATTGCTGGTAGGATTGCAAGCTGGTAAAACTACTCTGGAAATTAGTTTGCCAGTTCTTCAGAAAATTGGACACAGTACTACCTGAGGACCCAGCTATACCATTCCTGGCCATTTATCCAGTAGATACTCCAACAAGAAATAAGGACACATGCCCACTATGTTCATAGCAGCTTTATTTATAATAGCCAGAAGCTGCAAAGAACCCAGATGTCCTTCAACAGAGGAATGGATGCAGAAATTGTGGTGTATATACCTAGTGGAGTACTATTCAGCTACCAAAAACAACGAATTCATGATATTCTTAGGCAAATGGATGGAACTAGATAGTGTCATCCTGAATGAGGTAACCTAAACACAGAAGAACGCACATGGTATGCACTCACTGATAAGTGGATGTTAGCCTAAAAGCTCAAAATAAACAAGTTACAATTCTGAGACCACAGGAAACTCAGGAAGAAGCAAGACCAAAGTGGTGGTGCTTTGGTTCCTCTGAGAAATGGAACAAAATACTCACAGGAACAACTATGGAGACAAAGTGGGAGCAGAGACTGAAGGAAAGCCCACCATAAGACTGTCCTACCTGGGGAATTCATCCTGTAAACAGTCACCAAACCCCAAAACTACTATGGATGTCAAGAAGTGCATACTGAAAGGATCCTGTTATGATTGTCTTTTGGAGGGGCTCTGACAGAGGCTTACAGATACAGAGGCAGATACTAGCAGCCAATCTTTGGACTGAGTGAGGGGTTTCCAATGGAAGTGTTGGACAGTGGACTTGAGGAGCTTGGGGTTAGCATCCCCATAGGAAAAATGAAGATGTTGGCCAACCAGACATCCCAGGGCTCCTAGGGATTAAGCCTTTAACCAAGGGGTACACAAGGTTCCAGCCAAAAGATTGTCAGAAGAATGTCTTCTCAGGCATCAGTGGAGGAAAGGTTCTTGGTCCTGTAAAGGCTCAATAGAGACCCCCAGCATGGGGAAATCAAGGAGGGCTTGTGGGAGTGGGTTGGGTGGAGAAGCATGTTCTTGGATGCAGGGGGTGGGAGGATGGGTTGGGGGTTTTCAGGGAGTGGGGGGGGGGGAAACCGAGAAGGAGTATAACAATTGAAATGTAGAATAAAGAATATAGTCAATAAAAAAATAAAATGTTTCCCACATGTACTTTCTTCTTTTCCTGAAGTCTACACAGAATATTTTCACCCATGTCTGAGCTGTTTATCTTGTTGCTGTTTCATGATCAGAGAATCTACATAAAATTATTGTGTTTATAAGAAAAAATATCAGTAACTCAATATCATATAAGTATGTATTATACAATATATTTGTATATATAAAACAGAGTCCATAATATAATATGAATACTGCTTATTAACTGAGACAAACTATATCTTTAATTTCTAAGAGAAACAACTGCATTGTTCTTTGTAAGACAGGATCTCAGGCAGTTTGGTATAAACTCAAGATCTCAATGGAAGTGACAATCCTGCTTGGTCTAACTTTGCCTCCCAAGTTCTGAGATTTTGTCATATAGAACTAGTGAATACATAAATTATTTACATAATGTATGTATTATTTGTTACAACAATGATTTAAGTTGAATGCTCTGAAGCTATTATTTTACAAAATACACCTTTATGGCTTTAATACTTCATCATCTAAAATACTCACTAATCTGACACTTGCCATTCATTATTGCTTTCTTTACATTTTCTTGTGTTGACTATTAACAAGTCTATCAATAAGTCTCTCTTCTAGACCTGACTGAAAACAAAATCTATATTGTGACATTATTTTTAGTTATATATTTTTTGTCTCTTGTCTCTTGTAGAACAAAATAATTATCTATGGAGGAATGCAACCAAAGCAGTTGGGACGTCTTTTATTAATTGTATGTTTTAATTGCTAGAAAACCCCAATGCAGGGTTTCTCCATGTACTTGCTTTGTAAGCTCATTTTAATAAAATAATTGCTCTATGACACAAAAGCTTTCATCACTCACAATTATTTTATATAAAGAACATTGTCTAGCATCTTAGTGTCAGCCATGTTTATGTTGGCGCCCAGACCATGCTGGTGACTTAATAGAAATCTGATAAATCCACTGACAGCAAACGGTGTTAGGAGGAGGGCAACTCCTCACTAGTATTTGGAGGACTTTCATTAAAGTCAGCTTATGGAAAAACCACTACATTCTATAGCAATATAATCATTGGCCCTCCCTCTGTGCATTACAATACTAAATGCTATTAAGGTGAGTGTTACAAGGTATTTTAGCATGAAAAGTAGGCAATGACATAATTTTTAAATTCTGCTTGAGGTAAATGCTTGCTAATACTTCCATAAAGCCAGAATATATCAAAGAATATATTTAAAAATATGTGTGGAACCTAAATAACTATATTTGTTAGGGAACTAATGCTTTGATGAAACACAATGACCAAAAACAACATGATGAAAAATGAGTTTGTGTCACTCAAATGGACATCTACAAGTTCATCATCAAAAGAAGTTAAGAATGAAAACTCAAGCAGGACAAGATCCTGGACCAGCCAGAAATTGATTCAGAGGCCATGGGGGAGTGCTTCTTACTGGCTCTATCCTTATGGCTTACTCAGCTTACTTTCCTATAAACACCAGGACTACCAGTCTTCAGGATTGAAAATTTCTATCAATTACTACTTCAAAATAAACAAGGTCCCCTATAGGCCTACTTACAGACTTTTCTTTTTATATAATTATAATATTTTTTACTTTTTTTTATGTTTATTGGTTTTTGTCTGCATATGTTTATGTGAGGGTGTCAGAAGCCCTAAAACAAGTTGCAGACAGGTATGAACTACCATGTGGGTGCTGGGCATTGAACCTGGGTATTCTGGAAGAATAGCCAGTGACCTTAAGTGTGGAAACCATCTCTTTAGTCCACAGACTTTTCTCAAGGAGGCATTTTCTCAATTGAGGTTCCTTCCATTCATATGACTCTAGCTTCTGTCAAGATGACTTAAAAAAGCAACAATGACTGAGCCTTTGTCATCCTAGCAGTAAACATACATTTCAATCAGAATGTTGACATTCTCGTTTGTCCCAAAGATGACACAACATTAGTACTGCAATTAAAGAATAAATAACTTAACCCCACAGTCTTTGCAAATTCAAATATGTTAAAATTCAGACTCTTCAAAATATCCAATTTCTTTAAAAGTCAAAAAAATCTTTAAAATTTCAAAATCTCTCATATAAAAATTACTATAAAATCAAAATAAGATAAATATTTTCTTTACTTAAAAAGGAACGAACCAGGCTACTCTCTCATTCTGAACAGACCAAAATAAACTCAACAGTATAAAAAACTCAATTTCTAATGTTTAGGATTCACCCAACATCTTCTGGGATTTACCAAAGGCTTGGGTCATTTTTCTGGCCCCACCCTCTACAACAGAGTTTTTTTTATTGGATATATTCTATATTTACATTTTATTTCCCTTTTTCTGGTTCCCTGCACCCTCCAAAGGTCCCACATGCCCTTTTCCCTCTCCCTGTGCCCCCATCTAACCCTTCCCACTTCCCTGTTCTGGTATTCCCCTACACTGATGCTTTGATCCTTTCCAGCACCAGTGTCCACTCCTTCCTTCTTGTCGGACATCATTTGGTATGTGGATTGTGTCTTTGGTGTCCCAAGATTCTAGGCTAATATCCACTTATCAGTGAGTGCATACCATGGGTATTCTTTTGAGACTGGGTTACCTCACTTAGTATGATGTTCTCCAGCTCCATCCATTTCTCTAAGAATTTCATGAATTCATTGTTTCTTTCTTTATTTTTTTGTTTTTTTCAAGACAGGGTTTCTCTGTGTATCCCCGGCTGTCCCGAAACTCACTCTGTAGACCAGGCTGGCCTCGAACTCAGAAATCCACCTGCCTCTGTCTCCCAAGTGCTGGGATTACAGGCGTGCGCCACCACACCGGGCTTGAATTCATTGTTTCTAATGGCCGAATAGTACTCCATTGTGTATATATACCACATATTTTTGTATCCATTCCTCCGTTGAGGGACATCTGGGTTCTTTCCAGCTTCTGACTATTATAAATAAGGCTGCTATGAGCATAGTAGAGCATGTATCCTTATTGCATGCTGGGGAATCTTCTGGGTATACGCCCAGGAGTAGTATGGCTGGGTCCTCATGGCTACTGTACTTAGTGGTTGCCTTAGTCAGGGTTTCTATTTCTGAGCAAAACATCATGAGCAAGAAGCAAGTTGGGGAGAAATGGGTTTATTCAGCTTACATTTCCACATTGCTCTTCATCACTAAAGGAAATCAGGACTGGAATTCATGCAGGTCAAGAAGCAGGAGCTGGCACAGAGGCCATGGAGAGATGTTTCTTGCTGGCTTACTTCCCCTGGTTTGCTCAGCTTGCTCTCTTATAGAACCCAAGACTACCAGCCCAGGGGTCACACCACACACAATGGGCCCTACCCTCTTGACTACTAATTGAGAAAATGCCATACAGCTGGTTCTCATGGAGGCATTTTCTCACCTGAAGCTCCTTTCTCTGTGATAACTCCAGCTTGTATCAAGTTGACATGAAAATCCAGCCAGTACAGTAGTCCTTCCTCTGTACTAGCATCTCCAAATGTACAACACACTTTTCTGTGGTCTCTGCTGGAAGTTACTGCCATTATAAGGGTTTTCATTGTTATTTAGTCTCTACTGTGTAGTAACACAGCCTAACTCCTTGTTTCTCCAAAAACTAACTCAGTACACACCAATGATATGTTCTGTTCCCCACTCTTCCCACCCCTTAATTTTTTAGCACTCTAGTCTTGGAAGAGTGAAATCAAAGATCTCAGAAGATGGAAAGCTCTCCCCTGCTCATGGATTGACAGGATAAATATACCCAAAAAGGCCATTGTACCAAAAGCAATCTACAGATACAACGCAATTTCCATCAAAATCCCAACTCAATTCCTCATTGAACTAAAAAGAGCAATTAGAAAAATTCATCTGGAATAACAAAAAATACAGGATAGTGAAAACTATTCTCAACAATAAAAGGGCTTCTTGTGGAATCACCAGCCATGACCTCAAGCTATACTACAGGGCAATCATGATAAAACTGCATGCTATTGTTACAGTGACAAGAAGATAGATCAATGCAATAGTATTGAAGACTCAGAAATGAACCCACACACCTCTGGTCACTTGATCTTTGACAAAGGAGCTAAAACCATCCAGTGGGAAAAAGACAGCATTTTCAAGAATTGGTGCTGGTTCAACTGGTGGTTAGCATGTAGAAGAATGCAAATTGATCCATTTTTATCCTCTTGTATAAAGCTCAAGTTCAAGTGGTTAAAGGACCTCCACACAAAACCAGATACACAGAAACTAATAGATACCGGTATTTTCTTTTTTTTTTTTTTTTTTTTTTTTTTTTTTTTAGTTATTTTTATTTTCTATATTCTATGTTTACATTTCAAAGGCTTTCCCCTTTCCCTGTTCCCACCCACCATAGTTCCCATAGTTCTTCTCCCCCTGTGTCTGTCAGTTCTTCTTTTCCAATTGCCCCACTTTGCTCATTACCCAAGGTATGCAAGTTGCAGCATTCTCACTGTTTTTTGTTTTTGTTTTTGTTTTTTTTTTGTTTGTTTTTTTACTTTTTTTTATTTTCTATATTCTATGTTTACATTCCAAAGGCTTTCCCCTTTCCCTGTTCCCACCCACCATAGTTCCCATAGTTCCTCTCCCCCCCCAACTGTTCCCCAATCATTCCCCCTCCCCCCTCGGTTTCTTTACTAAACTGGATGCAATCTTTACAGGCCCAGGGTCCTCTCCTTTCTTCTTCTTGGGAATCATTTGACTTGCTATTTGTGTCTTGAGTATTTAGGGCTTCTGGGCTCATTAATATCCACTTATCAGTGATTGCATTTCATGTGCATTCTTTTGTGATTGGGTTAATTCACTCAGGATGATATTTTCCAGGTCTAACCATTTACCTACAAATTGCATGAATTCATTATTTTTAATTGCTGAATAGTATTCCATTGTATAAATATACCACATTTTCTGTATCCATTCCTCCTTTGAGGGATATTTGGGCTCCTTCCAATTTCTGGCTTTTTTTAAACAAGGCTGCTATAAACATAGTGGAGCATGTGTCCTTATTGCATGCAGGGGAATCCTCTGGGTATATGCCCAGGAGTGGTATGCCAGGGTCCTCTGGAAGTGACATGCCCAATTTTCTGAGGAACCGCCAAACTGATTTCCAGAGAGGTTTTACCATTTTGCACTCCCACCAACAGTGGAGGAGTGTTCCTCTTTCTCCACATCCTCGCCAGCACTTGTTGTCTCTTGAGTTTTTAATCTTAGCCATTCTGACTGGTGTGAGGTGGAATCTCAGGGTTGTTTTGATTTGAATTTCCCTGATGACTAATGATGTTGAACATCTTTTAAGGTGTTTCTCGGCCATCCGAATTTCTTCTGGTGAAAATTCTTTGTTTAGCTCTGTGCCCCATTTTTTGATAGGGTTATTTGTTTCTTTGCGGTCTAACTTCTTGAGTTCTTTGTATAAATTGGATATTAGCCCTCTGTCGGATGTGGGGTTGGTAAAGATCTTTTCCCACTTTGTTGGTTGCCGTTTTGTCCTTCGGACAGTGTCCTTTGCTTTGCAGAAACTTTGTAATTTTATGAGGTCCCATTTGTCGATTCTTGATCTTAGTGCGTACGCTATTGGTGTTCTGTTCAGGAACTTTTCCCCTGTGCCCAAGTCCTCCAGGGTCTTCCCAAGTTTCTTTTCTAATAGTTTCAGTGTGTCTGGTTTTATGTGGAGGTCCTTGATCCACTTGGAGTTGATCTTAGAGCAAAGAGATAAGAGTGGGTCAATTCGCATTCTTCTGCATGTTGACCTCCAGTTGAACCAGCACCATTTGTTGAAAAGGCTATCTTTATTCCATCGGATGGTTGTGGCTCCTTTATCAAAGATCAAGTGACCATAAGTCTGTGGGTTAATTTCAGGGTCTTCAATCCTGTTCCATTGATCTGTTTGCCTGTTGCTATACCAATACCATGCAGTTTTTAACACAATTGCTCTGTAGTACTGCTTGAAGTCAGGGATATTGATTCCCCCAGAAGTCCTTTTATTGTTGAGAATAGTTTTAGCTATCCTGGGTTTTTTGTTGCTCCAGATGAATTTGAGAATTGCTCTTTCTAGATCTATGAAGAATTGAGTTGGGATTTTGATGGGGATTGCATTGAATCTGTATATTGCTTTTGGCAAGATGGCCATTTTTACTATATTGACTTCAAGCAGTACTCCATGGTGATCTGATAAGAGGCATGGGATTAGCTCGATCTTCTTGTATTTGTTGACATCTGTCTTGTGACCAATTATATGGTCTATTTTGGAGAAGGTACCATGTGGAGCTGAGAAAATGGTATATTCTTTAGCTTTAGGATGAAATCAGATCCTACTACAAAGGTCTATACTCAAAAAAGATTGCCATGAGTCTCAAAAAAGATTTTTGTACTTTGGACTACTAAACAGTGTTGATACTGTATAAGACTATGTGGACCACTGAATTTGGATTAAGTATGTTTTGCATTATGATATGGCTACAAACCTATGGGAACTAGAGGATGAAATATAGTTGTTTCAATGAGAATGGCCCCATAGGCTCATACATTTGAGTTCTTATTCACCATATATGGAAATGTTTAAGAAGAACTGGAATTATAAAAAAAAGGATGGTCTTTTTGGAATACATGTTGGGGCATGTCAATGAGAAGTAAACTTTGAGATTTCAAAATCTGTAATCATTATGTTTCATTACAGCAATAGAACAGTAACAAGATACAAAGGTTCTTCAGTATTAATATATTGGAGTGAAAGAGGCTTATTAGACATCAAATAATCTTCTCTTCCAAGAGTGCTGATTACAACACTTCTCAGCCATTTGGGCTGGGTCGACACTCATCTCAGCTCTTCTTGGCAGGAATTCTATAGCTCTGCTATTTTCAACAGTTTCAGGTCTGTCTCTAAGGCAATCCAGGCTTCACCTTGGCACCTTTATGCAATAGTTTTCCCAGGCTTCCATGCAGTTACTCCCTTGACAAATATCTAGCTGTGGAAGTCTTCCTTAAAAGAAGAGGAATATCTCAGGGTTGTTTTGATTTGCATTTCCCTAATGATTAATGATGTTGAACTTTTTGCTTAATTTTTAATTTTATTTTTATATTCTTTGTTTACATTCCAAAGGCTTTCCCCTTTCCCAGTTCCCCCCCACCATACGTCCCATAAGTCCTCTCCCGTCAACAATTCCCCAATCACCCCCCCCACCATTTCTCTGTTCTGGATCTACAAAACTGGATCCAATCTTTTCACGCCCAGGGTCCTCTCCTTTCTGCTTCTTGGGAATCATTTGACTTGTGCCTTCAGTATTTAGGGCTTCTGGGCTCATTAATATCCACTTATCAGTGTTTGCATTTCATGTGTATTCTTTTGTGATTGGGTTAACTCACTTAGGATGATATTTTCCAGATCTAACCATTTGCCTACAAATTGCACGAATTCATTATTTTTAATTGCTGAGTAGTATTCCATTGTATAAATATACCACATTTTCTGTATCCATTCCTCCTTTGAGGGATATCTGGGCTCCTTCCAACTTCTGGCTATTATAAACAAGGCTGCTATGAACATTGTGGAGCATGTGTCTTTATTGTATGCAGGGGAATCCTCTGGGTATATGCCCAGGAGTGGTATGCCAGGGTCCTCTGGAAGTGACATGCCCAATTTTCTGAGGAACCACCAAACTGATTTCCAGAGTGGTTTTACCATTTTGCAATCCCACCAACAGTGGAGGAGTGTTCCTCTTTCTCCACATCCTCACCAGCACCTGTTGTCTCTTGAGTTTTTAATCTTAGCCATTCTAACTGGTGTGAGGTGGAATCTCAGAGTTGTTTTGATTTGCATACACCAGTCAGAATGGCGAAGATTAAAAACTCAGGAGACAGCAGGTGTGGTGAGGATGTAGAGAAAGAGGAATACACCTCCACTGCTGGTGAGATTGCAAGCTGCTACTACCACTCTGGAAATCAGTCTGGCAGTTGCTCAGAAAACTGGGCATGACACTTCCAGAAAACCCTGCTGTACCACTCCTGGGCATATACCCAGAGGATTCCCGAGCATGTAATAAGGATAAATGCTCCACTATGTTCATAGCAGTCTTATTTATAATAGCCAGAAGCTGGAAAGAATCCAGATGTCCCTCAACAAAGGAATGGATACAAAAATTGTGGTATATATACACAATGGAGTACTATTCAGGCATTACAAATAATGAATTCATGAAATTCTTAGACAAATAGATGGAGCTGGAGAACATCATCCTAAGTGAGGTAACCCAGTCTCAAAAGAACACTCATAGTATGCACTCACTGATAAACAGATAATAGCCTCAAAGCTTGGAATACCCAAGACACAATCCACATATCAAATGATGTCCAAGAAGAAGAAAGGAGTGTTCCCTGTTTCTGGAAAGGCTCAGTGCAGCAATGTAGGGGAATACCAGAACAGGGAAATGGGAAGTGGTAGATGGGGCAACAGGGGGAGGGAAGGGGGCTTATGGGATTTTCGGGGAGCAGGGATCCAGGAAAGAGGAAATCATATGAAATGTAAATAAAGAATATATCGAATAAAAAGAAAAAAGAAAAAAGAAAAAAGAAGAGGAATATTCCATAACTCCCTTTTTTATAGCCTTATTGACTCCAAGGCCAGAACAAGGTGGCCAAGTTACCATGATTTTCTGCTTTGTGGGTCTAGAATTTGGCCCCTTCCTTGAATTAGAATTGCATAACCTTTCCATTGTTGTTTAGGCCTAGATGATAGTAATACCCCAGTTGCCGGTACCAATTTCTTTCTTAGTCATTGTTCTATTACTGTGAAGAGATACCATGACCAAAAGCAAGTTAAGAACAAAAGGGATTATTTTCCTTATGTTTTCACACCATTGATTCTCTTGAAGAAAGTTAAAGGAAGAACTAAGCTTAGCAGAAACCTGGTGTCAGGAGAGATGTAGAGGCCATGGAAGGATGCTTCTTACTATCTTGGTCATCAAAGCTTATTTAGCCTGATTTTGTTTCTTTTCTTCCAAAATAAATTTGTTTTCAGCTATTTACCTTATATCCTGCTCACTGACCCCTCCTGTTCACTCCTTCCCACAATCCTTCTCACATTCTTCTACTCCTTCTTCTCTGGGTGCTTAAGGTTCCTTTTTGGTATCCCCTATCCTTGACACATCAACTCTGTGAGGTTAGGTACTTCCTCCCCCACTGAGTACAGACAAGGCAGCCCAGCTAGAAGAACACATCCCATGTACATGCAATAGCTTTTGGGATAACACCTGCTCCAGTTGTTCAGGACCCCCATGAAGACCAAGCTTTACATCTCATTTTATGTGCAGGGTGGAGGAGAGGTGCCATGTCCAGCCTGTATATTTGTTTTATTGACTATTCAGTCTCTGAGAATCCCAGGGTCTGGAGGAATTGATTCTGTTGGTCTTCCTCTCCAGTTCCTATCCCCTTGGGCATTGCAATTCCTACTCCTATTTTCCATAAGACTCCCCAGGCTCCATTCACTGTTTTACCCTGCTTTCTTATAGAACCCAAGACTACCAGCCCAGATTGATGCCACCAACAGTGAGCTGGGCTCTCATGAAATTTCTTTAAATGCCAAAGACACTTGCCCATGAGCCAATCAGGTAGAGGGATTCCCTCAGGTGAGCATCCCTCCTCTTGGATGTGTCAATTTGACAGAAGTCAGCAGCTCACTCTGCCTTTAAGAATTTATAGTGTCAAGGGGCACAAAATAAAGAATTAAAGGAAAATACAATGACACAAATGTACCACTGATATCATGGGGAAACTACACCGACAGAGTCTTTATGAAATGAACCCAAAAATTCACTTTAGAAGGAGAGGAATTGAATTCATCTTTGTGAGAAAATGTAATATAGGCAGAAAGCAGATTCTCTAGATAGTGGTAAAGAAGTGTCCCAGCGCATTGACAGAGGTTAAGAGATCTTGTCTTTTCCAGAGGTGAACAGAACCAGATTCTAAAGCATATGAGATAGATGCATTTAAATTGTCAAAACTAATATGGATTTGAATGTGAATACTATCAAGTACTAAGAATGATGATGAGACAAGATGAAGTCTGTGCCATAATTTAATGTCATCTGGCCCTTATTCTGAAGGTTCATAGCAATATAATTCAACCTATGCAACTGATTCAAAGTTACATGCTCAGAAATGGCATAACGGAAAAACCTATAATTTAATGAAGGTGAAGATTCATGGGCAGAAACATGTCATCATGGTCAGAGGAGAACAAGGGCCCTCACTTGTTCTAGTGTAGTTAATAAAGGATCTGCATGGACTGTAGAGTATTAGATTTTTGAAAACCTCATTATGTTAAAGGATTAATAGCCAATTCTGGACTTTATGGTGACTGGACAGCACAAAGGACAAAATGCCTGTCAGAGTCATCAAGGATTGTGATAACAGAGTATAAGTTTGATTTTTAAAGACTTAGAGAGATAGTCATAGTAGAGGCATGATAAATGCTCTAGGAATAAAGTCTCTATTACTATGTCACCTTTAATTAGTTTGTCCTTGGACAATATACAGAGTATCAAGAAGAGTAGGGTCAATGGTATCCATAAATATCTATTACAATTTCCACAGATCATAACCATAATACAAATAGCTCTTGGAGATCTACTAGGCTGTGTGAATCATGCAAATGCATACACAAATCAACTGGTGGCAATTCTTCCTTTCAGTTTATTTCAGCATGCCTTAGAAGAGACTTTGACTGAGTCATAATCCACTTCCAAATTCCACAGTCTGGGAGCCAGTTTGATGATTACCTGTTAATTTAGATGTGTTTAAGTTGCAGAGGGATACATTTAAAAATGTGGCATCATTGGAAAGACTTATAGGAATAGTGGGTGCCAGAAAGCTGAATGAGTTGTTCTCAGCCTAGGATTTGTCCATTTAAGTCTTAAGTTCTATAACTGGCCTATTACATTAATGGTTTCTTGAGTCTTTCTAAAGTTTCTTGGATGTTCAAAACATACCAAAGGGGGGGTGGGCAATGCTGTGAGCCTTTTCATGCAGTGAGATACAGGGCCTCAATGTTATGGTGCATTTAATATATCTCTAGGCTATCTCAAGAGACAGTTAGCAAGAATCTTACACAATGATATAACATCCTTGTCAATAAAGCTTAAACTTTACTGACACACATCCCAATTTAATTTTGTTCTCTTTTACTGGAGAGAATTAGATTTTTTTTTCCCTCTTGGCAAAAGCAATATCCCTCAAGATACATTATTTACCCAGGAGATAAATAGAAAAAAAAAGAACATATTATCAGTTAATCCTCATAATCTGCTTTCATAGAAAATGATTCATAAATGAAAATAAGATATAAACTATATATTTAGAATGTAGTAAACCAAAAAGTATTGAGGAAACACCCTATCTCTGGTACTCTAACAAGTAAGAGGGTCTTTACCACCTAACGTTGATTCAATAACACAGAAGATGTAATTCTTCTATTGAAGTATATGAAGGGACAATGTCAATACTTCTGGGAAGATCCTTAGTGCCTGCTGATGGTTAAAAAAACTCAGTTGTTTTCCTGAATATGAACAAACTCTGTTCATTGCTGCTCTCCTGTGTTAGAAATAAGCACCAAACCACCGGCGAGTGATGGACTTAGTCTTCTGGAACTTTAATATTGGTGAGTCTCATGAAATATCATCCATATCTTTGGAGTGTTTTTTTTAATATATTGCTTTGTTGAGGACACAATGAGCTATGTCACAAGTGGGCCATAAGTGATCGTTATCACAAGTTTGAATATTTAAAAATTGCTGACAAAAGGTAAATATAAGAAAGTCATCTGTCTTTAGTAAATAAGAGAGTAGGCTCCCATATCTCTGTATAAGAGTATTTCTATATCATTCTAGATGGTAGAGGATAGGGCTTTAACCTTCCTTTAACATCATTAGAGTCCCCATCCTCATACTTAGACACAACTATGTGTGTTTCCAATGTTTATCTTCAATGAATGTACAAATTGAAGGATGTTATAAATTATGAGCCTTAAGTTTGTGACCCACAGTCAGGTATCAGTATTACTATTGCTTTATTTGTTATGATTTGCTTGAAAGGCAAATACTATGAAATATTTCAGATAGCAAGTAAGACCTCATTACATGGTAGTAGGTGAGTAGAAAAGATGATTTCATATGGTAGTATGTATTTACTGCTGCAATAGGGAGCAAGCTTCTATCTGAGGAAAACTATATTATGCTATTCATGATTCAGAAAATGAGTAAGGATACTATGAAATAAGATGGTCCTATATTATTCTACATATTAGCCAGCATGATAATTGTAGAAAGCTCTCCTTCATTCAGCTGTCTGCCTACTGAAACACATTTTTTATATCCCATTTGAAGCAAACCTCAATCAACATAGTTCCCCTATGTTTGATACTTACCATTGCTTTATTTGTTATTATTTGCATACTATCTGCTTTCTGTGGTAGCTTTGCAGAATAAAACTACATTATAATGTGGTGATACCCTCTTTTTTCCCTAGTTTCTTAGGAGGCTAAGGCAGGGGGATCTTGAAATTGAAGGCAGCCTGGGCAAAATCAGTGGGTGCCATCTCAAAATATAATTAGCTATCTACTTCATAAGTAATCTAACTAAACAGTTAATTAAAGTGGATGAATGAATAAAAACAAATATATTTTATAGGACTTCAGCAAGTATTTAAATTATTAAAGATAAAATTTTCAAGAAATTCAAAGAAGCTCTGCCTTGATGAAAGCATTTGGTTTTGCTTCTTACGAAGAATGTGTTTGAAGTAAAAATAAAATTTGGCTACATTACATAATTTGACAGGTAGTGATAGATAGAGGATTTTTTTGTATAAATATAAAAAATTCACCTTCATTGCTAGGTGAGATTGCCTGTAAAGTATCTTCTGTGCTTCCATGTACTTTCATGTATCTCTGTAATGGAAGTTTCCACACTTCTTTGACTCCTCTCCTATGTGTATAATATATGTCATTATTATTTCTGTATACACTAAAACAATAATTTAAACTTGTAAGAGAGAGCAGTGGGTGTGGGAGTGGCTGTTGAATTTGAAATTGCTTTGTTAGCAGATCTGAAAGAACATATGGTCCTCCATAGTTACATAAAGGTCCAAGCCAGGTGGGTATATTTCTATGAGCTACTGGACAGAAGTTATTCTGGTCCATTTCTTCTAAATAACCCAGATCAAATTATTTCCATATTCTGCTTTTTCTCAAGTAATTTTTATGACTTTCTAAATCTTTTCATTTTGCTGCCACGGTGTTGAGACACATAATACGTTTTCCTCTTTTTCTCTTTCCTGATCTAAATGGCCAGTGTGCAGAGACAATAAAACACACTATGAATTTCTGAGCTGGTTTCTCTTCACAGGCACATTAATCTCTACAAGAATAATCAAATTTCATAACAGCAATCCCAAAAGTTCTGGCAGTTCCACAGACAATTACTTAATTTATGGCTGTAAATTACATTTGAATCATAAAATCCCATTAGATGAGTGCATAGAGTAACATGTAATTAAGATTAGAGTGACCATGAAGAAGGTGCCAATTAGGTCCAGCCATTACTGTTCTGAATGTGTGGAACAATTTGTGGCTTTAAAATTCTTGATATGTTGAAAATTCTTAAGTTGACATAATTTCATCAGTAAACTTAAGGAAATTAGTAAAAAATATTGACACTTATTATAAATCTATAAATTAGAAAGATACCTGCTTACATGAATATAAATTTCATGATTGCTTATTACTAATGTGTTTTTGTACTGTCATGTCAACTGATACGATAAGAATTTTATAACATGATATATTGCTATCTCTCTTTTCTATTTTCTCCCAACCAAACAGTGATATCAGTCTCAACACAGGATCAAGCTAAGAAAATAATCAATTAAAATCACTAAAAGAACCACTTTTCCTGTAGAACAGGTAATCATAGAAACAATACTCTTAGCTGGAAAATTTATATAATACAAGAGAATATGCTGGGCATGAACAAAGTGTTTCATGTCCATAATTCCAGCACCTGCCCAGCTGAGACCGGAGGATTGATGCAAGTTCAAGACTCATGCTTTCTGAACCTGACTGGTCTACAAAGTAAAATTGTCTCAAAAACACCTAAGCAATAAGTGAATGAAGTAGATGGATGATCATAAATAATCAAATTCATATCAGCTATTACCTCTGTTCTAGATTACAAATTACACAAGAGGTACAACTTCTTACTCTTTAGGAGTGAATAAAATTCCATTGTGGATACATTCAGATTTTTATTTTACACATACATCTCTTGATGGACTGTAGAATCATTCTGTATCTTGGCAATTGGATAAGACAATGAATATAGATAGCCAGGTGTTTTTCTTGTATTCTAAGAGATAACATTGCATATATAAATGGACTTGCCATAACTGCATCACTCATATAAAGTTTATACTTAACTTCTCAAGGACTATCACATGCCAGTTCTCAATTTGTTTTACTCATTTACATCTCCATTAGCAATAAACAAGGAATTTTATTTCCAGGCATCATTATCATCATCTGTTGTTTACATTGTTGATAGTAGTCATTGTTTTGAGACGAGATGGGTCCTTGATGTTGCCTTGTTTTGCATGTTCAAAATAAATGGGAAATAGGCATTCTTAGCCATTAAATTACCTTTCTCCATGCTAATCTGATAATGCCAAAAAGAAATGAAAATCAAAAAACTGACACACAATTAAACAACTTAATGTAAAGGTTTGAAATGCCTTTGAAATCAATTAAAATAATTTATTATTTTCAAGATAATATATGCAAATTTACTGGAGGTAATATTAAATTTTGCATTTAAATAGTACCATCTGATAATAAGATAATAACATTTTATTGAAATATATTTATTATTAAGACAATGTATTATAAAATTGCATTTGTTATTACTAGGGTTAATTTTTCTAAAGCAGTGATTACTGGCTCTAGTAATTCAGGACATTTAGCAAGATTTACCTAATCTATGTAATCACCATGTGCAATTTATATTCACCTCCAATTTTCCTCTGTTTTCACTAACACTTTCTTCACCTTAGTATTTTGATGTAGATGCCTTTCGTTTGTTCCACACAGCACCTGCTTTTTATATTTTTGTTGAATATTGGGTCAGGGTAACTTATTGGAGCCTATCTCTCAGAAACATACAGGTTTTGATTATCCTTACAAATATCACCGAAGCTTAGCAGCCACATTTGTTCATAGATACTGTAGACTCATTTAGTGAATAAATATTTCTAAGGTTGTGTATGTTATGTGATATATTTCATTGCTAGCTGGGATTTAAAAAATTTTCCTGCAGTTTGAAATGTGAGAAAGATTTGAGCCAACTAGATTTTGTGTAGTTTTATTCAGGAGTGGTGTTTATTAAGAAGAAATAAGATTGATCGTTACAGAGAAAATCTGAGGTGAAGAAGAAAACACCTTTGACATTATGACCAGGAAGTGATGCCTCACTATTGTTGATAGAGCTGCAGTGGTTTATGACTTACTTGGGAATATAGATGAAATTCCTGCCATCATTATAGGCTGTGAACATATATTGGTATCTGGTTAAGTGTGCTAAAAGGAAGATAGTCAAGTGCTAAATCTTCAGGATAAAATAAACAATATTCTGTCTTTTAAAATGTAAGGTATAAAGACAAATTATTGAGAGGCTAGGTACATATATTTGAAATGTTATTAGACAGTTAGTTAATATCTGATATAATAGATATGGCAGTTACAGGATGCTATGTAACACAGAAGACAAGAATCATGGCCTTTATGTCTTTATATTGCTACAGCTTCCTCCCTCTTCTTATAGACATCCAAAAAGGTTTGGTCTCTATGCATTATTTTCCCCCTCATTTTATTAGATAAGTATATCATAGAGTAGGTTTTGATCATATCTATTTTGTCTCCCAATGTCTCTGAGATCCATTCCCCTTCCCTACCCATGGAACTCTGTGCCCTTTGTATTGTTGTTTTAATAAATTAATTGCAAGTTTGTACTGCCTATGTGCTCTTGCACATTTGGTCTTCTGCCCGAGCAGAGTGAACTTATTACAAGCCACACATTTAAGACAACTGCCTTTCCCACTCCTAGCAGATATTCATTACCAATAGCTTTTTATGTAGCTGTGGTATTTTGTGCCTAACTTTTAATTCCATTCCAGATTTTCATCTAGCTTGACCTTGGGCAGGTGTCATAACCTCTATCAGTCCATATGGGTAAATAACTAACTTGCTGTCTGGAACACTTTGCTTGTAGGCATCCAAATCACTGTCTCATAGGATCTTTTGATTCTTGCATCCACAATGATCCCTGACTCTTAGGAAATGGGAGTATGAAATAGATGTCCCATTTATAATTGAGCATTGATGATTCTTTCATTCAGTGCAACTATTTTGCCTTCATTTCAGGTTTCTTCTTAATAAAATTAATAGATGAGTTGGTCTTATCCTCCCTGATCAAAATTGATATGCTTATTCTAATGTAGACATTATAGAAATTGAAAATAGTTTGTAAAAATACTAGCTTAGATTATATACAATGTTTTTTATAATAACTAAATTGTTATTATAAAGGATTTTTGTCCACTTTGAGTTTAATATGTTATGTCTATGAGATATCTGTTGCCAAACCTGAAGAAATTCTGTGGTTCCTGTTAATCAGAAAGATGCTGGACAAAGCATCCTCAGGCAAGCTGAGTTTCTCTTTAGGAAAATGCCTTGAGCATATGAGGAATAGCACCTTCATGAGAAAGGACAGCCAATACAACCTTCCTTGAGGATTTAGGAGCCTTTTTGAAGATGACAGTACAGTCTCTTTTGTTCAGAACATAAAGCACATCCAGAGTCCTTTTTTTTTATTTTTCTAACCAGCAAAAATGAGGCTAAGATCAGAGATGACCAATGGGGCAGAGCTAGCCAGGATACAATTTTCCTCCACACAGACTACCAGGTACCCATTTGTAAGAAACCCCTATCATTCCATAAATGAAAGTATCCAAGAAGTTACATGTCACCATGATTCAATTCACATATGGAACAGAGAATCTTTTCATTATTTTATTTTAAAAAGAAATAAAAAGGTGGTTTCCAGCTCTTAGAGTAAAAGAATATAGCTGGTAAAGAAAGAAGAATTGATCATTGTTATACTATGTGATTTCTTGGCCCCAAAGACATGTCCATCAGAGCTCAAAGTTTAGAGTATCTCATATGAAGCAAATACAAGATTTATGATTTTACTATTTATGCTAAGGTTTTCTTCTTGAAATCATTTAAATTTTGGCGGCCAGAGTGATGGCACAGCAGCAATTAAGGGCATGTGATACTCCTCCAGAACCAGAAATTCATTTCACCAACCACATTAGAAGGATTATAATTGTCCATAACTCAGTATATTATTAGATTTTATTTTATTTTTCTGTCAACATCACAGGCTATCAAATGCCTCCATCAGATTGGCTTAGAGACAATTTTCTTGATAGATGATTGATATCTGAAGGTTCATCCTAATAGTTCTGTCCCTTCTAGTCAGGTGATCTTGTGTTGCAAATGAAAGAACACCAAGTAAGCCAGTAAGCAGCATTCCTCTAAAAATCATGCTCCAGTTCCTGCTTCTAGGTTCATGTCTTGAGTTTTGCAGACATGCCTTCATGGTGAATTGTCAGCTGTTTCTGAAATAAATTCTTTCTTCCCTAAGTTGCATATGGTGTTCATGGTGATTTAAATAAGAATGCCCCTCATAGCATCATGTGTTTGAATCGTTGGTAACCAAGCTGTGACACTATTAAGCCTCAGAACTGTAAGCCACCTCTAAAGAAGTCTTTTCCTTCCTAAGAATTATTGTGGTCATGATGTGTCATCATGGCAAGAAAACTCAAACCAAGACAATGTTTTATCATACCACAGAAAGCAAGTCAATGCTTTCCAGCTTCAGAGGATCTACCACACTATTCTGGTCTATATAGGTATGTGTACTCACATACACATATAAACAAGCTCACACAAAGATATACATGTCCAAAAATCAAAACACATCAGTAAAATCTATTTTTATCAAATTATTTTATTTATTTACACTCAAAATTTCCCCCTTCATGGTCCCCCCACCTCGAGTTTTTCATCCCAACCCCCACCAGTGCCTCTGAGAGTGTTAAGGCCACCTGCTGACCAACCTCAACCCACCCCACCATGTTCTCTCAGGCATCACGTCTAGTGGACATGACATCTAAAATTCATTTTTTCAGCTTTAGCTTCATTTTGATCACTAGATACTGAAAAACAAACAAAAAATCAAAACAACAACAACAAACAAAACAAAACAAAACAACAACAACAACAACAAAAACCCCACCTCCCCGCAAATAAGGACCAGAAAGACCAAGAAAATTTCAAAGCCAGGGAAGCAACTCATAGTCATACCCAGACAGGTCACCTAGGAACCACAGTAACTAGAAGCATAAAAATATAAATCTTTCATTAGATGTTGAAAAGGCATTTGACAAAATTCAGCCTCTTTTCATGCTAAAAGTCTTGGAAAGAACAAGAATTCAAGGCCATACCTAAACATAGTAAAAGCAATATACAGTAAACCAGTAGCCAACATCAAATTAAATGGAGATAAATTTGAAGCAATCCCACTAAAATCAAGAACTAGGCAAGACTGCTCCCTCTCTCCATATCTTTTCAATATAGTGATTGAAGTTCTAGCTAGAGCAATTAGAAAACGTAAGGAGGTCAAAGGGATACAAATTGGAAAGCAGTCAAAATATCACTATTTGCAGATGATATGATAGTATACTTAAGTGACCCAAAAAATTGCACCAGAAAACTCCTACAGCTGATACATAAAACACAACTTCAGCAAAGTAGCCAGTAATGAAATTAACTCAAGCAAATCACTAGCCTTCCTATACTCAAAGGATAAGCAGGATGAGAAAGAAATTAGGGAAATGACACCACTCACAATAGCTACAAACAATATAAAGTATCTTGGTGTGACTCTAACCAAACAAGTGAAATATTTGTATGACAAGATCTTCAGGTTTCTGAAGAAGGAAATGGAAAAAGACCTCAGAAAATGTAAAAATATTTCATGCTCATGGATTGGCAGGATTAATATAGTAAAAATGGCCATCTTACCAAAAGCAATCTCCAGATTCAATGCAATCCCCATTTAAATCCTAATTCACTTCTTCATAGAGTTAGAAAGAGCAATTATCAAATTCAGGTGAAATAACAAAAAAACAAGGATAGCTAAAACTATTCTCTACAGTAAAAGTACTTCCAGGGGAATCAGTATCCTGGACCTCGAGCAGTACTACAGAGCAACAGTGTTAAAAACTGCATGGTATTGGTACAGTGACATGCAGGTACCTCAATGGAATAGGACTGAAGACCCAGAAATGAACCCACACACCTATGATCACTTGATCTTTGACAAAGGAGCTGAAACCATCCAGTGGAAAAAAGATAGCCTTTTCAACAAATGGCACTGCCTCAACTGGAGGTCAGCTTGCAGAAGAATGCGCATTGATCCATTCTTACTTATCTCCTTGTACTAATCTCAACTCCAAGTGGATCAAGGACCTCCACATAAAACAAGACACTCTGAAACTAATAGAAAAGAAACTGGGGAAGACCCTTAAGAACATGAGCACAGGGGAAAAGTTCCTGAATAGAACACCAATAGCTTATTCTCTAAGATCAAGCATTGACAAATGGGACCTCATAAAATTACAAAGTTTCTGTAAGGCAAAGGACACTGTCAAGTGGACAAAATGGCAACCAACAAATTAGGAAATGATCTTGACCAACACTCCATCTGACAGAGGGCTAATATCCAATATATAGAAAGAACTCAAGAAGGTAGACTCCGGAGAACCAAACAACCCTATTAAAAATGGGGTACAGAACTAAACAAAGAATTTTTACCTGAAGAAATTTGGATGGCTGAGAAGCATCTTAAGAAATGTTCAACATCATTAGTCATTAGGGAAATGCAAATCAAAACAACCCTGAGATTCAACCTCAACAGTCAGAATGACTAAGATTAAAAACTCAGGAGACAGCGGGTGTTGGCAAGGATGTGGAGAGAGGAACACTCCTCCATTGCTGGTGGGATTGCAAGATGGTACAACCACTCTGGAAATCAGTCTGGAGGTTCCTCAGAAAACTGGGCACAACGCTTCTGGAGGACCCGGCTATACTACCCCTGGGCACATCCCCAGAGGATTACCCAGGATGTAGTAAGGATACATGCTCCACTATGTTCGTAGCAGCCCTATTTATAATAGCCAGAATCTGGAAAGAACCCAGATGCCCCTCAATGGAGGAATGGATACAAAAAATATGGTATATATACAGACTGGGGTAATATTCATCCCTTAGAAACAATGAATTCATGAACTTCTTAGACAAATGGATGGAGCTGGAGAACATCACCTAAGTGAGGTAACCCAATCTCAAAAAACCACTCATGGTATGCACTCACTGATAAGCAGATATTAGCCTAGAAGACTGTAATACCTAAGACACAATCCACATATCAAATGATGTCCAAGAAGAAGGAAGGAATGGCCCCTGATTCTGGAAAGGCTTAATGCAGCAGTGTAGGGAAATACCAGTACAGGGAAGAGGGAAGGGGTGGATGGGGGAACAGGGGGAGAGAAGAGGGCTTATAGGACTTTTGGGAGGGGGGAGCCAGGAAAGTGGGAAATCATATGAAATGTAAATTTAGAATATATCAAATACAATAAAAACAAAAAAGAAAAATAAATCTAAGAGTTCATTAGTGGCACACATACCTTGGAGCTAAGTACAGCTTTAACTGGACTTAATGTTTGCGCATAAGAGAGAAGTCACACCTGGTACTAGAAATTTATCCAACTACCCAGGGCTTTAGAAGTCAGACACCATGAAGCAGAACTTAGAAACACCAGTTATTAAAGTAGCATAATCACTAACTATATTCAAAATATTGTTATCCACTGACAAGTCATTTGCACACCTAATCAAACCAATTTATCTTTGCAATCAGAGTCTACTACAAGAAACACAAACAGATGAAAACAAGAGACCATGTTGTATCCAGTCAAAACTGGTACATTTGCCACACAACATTTGTTTCTAAGGTTCAGAGATATTTGTGGATAAGGGGGCATAAAGGTTTGAAGATCCGGAGGAAAGGGATGTTTAATGTGAGATTGTGCCTCCATGCAGTGACAGACAAAATCTCATAATTATGGGTTCTTTAAAAAGACAAAAATATAGATGACAGCAGTACACATAGAGACATGGAAGTTGGGATGCTTACTGACCACCTAAGAAACAGAGACAACTAAGGAATGCTGAAAAAAAATAGACTTGTATAGAGCGAAGCCCTCTAATTGGGATTTCAATAGCAAGTGTTCATTCCTGAAACCACATGTACACACATAACAATGTATCATTATATGTAGAGTTGATTGTATTTATAAATTTAAGTGTGTATGTGTGTGTGTGTGTGTGTGTGTGTGTGTGTCTGTGTATTTCAACAATTAAAGTAAAAACTATGCATTTGAAAAAAAGAAAAGGGAACATGTGGATGGGAATAGAGAAAGAGAAAGAATAATGTATTAAGTTTTCAACAAAAAATTAAAGGACATTTCTTTAATAAGAAAATAAGACAGCAGGGAAATTTGGCCAATCCTTCAAGGGTCATGATATTGAACTCATTAGTAACTATATAGACATAAGATATATCATATTGGCTATAGTTCAAAATAATGTATCCAGAAATCTTCTGTGAGAGATTTTTAACTAACTACTTTTCCTTCACATATTAGAAGTCAATAATGTAAATTAACTTGAAATTAATTTGACTAGAGTAAATTAAACATTTTGGTATACATAATGTCAAATTGTTCTTTCATATATCTAAATATATGAATATAGTAAGCTCAGTTTGTCTTTATTTGGAAAATATGTAATTCTCAAACCTGATACCATGTAAAAATTTCCAAACACTAGCAAGTAGATGAGGAGACTGGATAGATAGATCAATCTCAGAGAGACAGATGTTCTTGGAAAAATGTAGTTTTTCATATGTGTTAATATAAGTTTTCTCAAAGATGCTGTGGCTTCCACTAAACATGCTGATTGCTTGACTAGAAATTCAATGACCTTGGAGAGATTAGAATGTTACACATCCTGAAGCTAAGTACTATTTATCTTGGGCTATCTTTTGTTCTCTTGTAAATTCAAATTCTTGTAAACAACTGTCTGACCTAACATTCTGTGACTAACATAAAACTTTTAGAATGTATTCATTTAAGAAACCCCTTGTTTACACAAATAAAAAACTAATGGTCAGGAAATTGAACAGAGGTGTGTAGCAGTGGGGAATGGGAATCTGTGGGTAGCCACCAGAAAGTCCTAGATGCCAGGGAAGCAGGAGGATCCCAGGACCAAACAGGGATGACATTAGCTGAAATACCCAACAAAGGGGAAAGAGAACCTGTAGAGGCCATATCCAGAGGTTAAGTAGGACAGCAGGTTGAGGGACAGGGCCAGCCACCCACCCCAAATATTTTAACCCAGAACTTTGTCTGTCTAAAGGAAATACAGAGACAGAGAGTGGAGCAAAGAGTGAAGGGAAAGGCCATCCAGAGACTGCTCCACCTGGGGATCCATCCCATATGCAGCCACCAAACCTAGACACTATTGCTGAGGCCAAGAAGTACTTGCTGATAGGAGCCTCATATACCTGTATCCTGAGAAGCTCTGCCAGAGCCTGACCAATATAGATGGATGGTTGCAGACAAACATCAGACTAAGCACAGGGACCCCAATGGAGGAATTAGGTGAAAGACTGAAGAAGTTGAAGGGGTTTGCAACCCCATAGGAAGAACAATATCAACCGACAGAGATCCCCAGAACTCCCAAGCACTAAACCACCAACCAAAAAATACCCACAGTTCTGCTGCATATGTAGCAGAGGATGGCCTTATCTGGCATCAGTGGAAGAAGAGGCCCTTGGTCCTGTGAAGGCTCTATGTTCCAGCATAGAGGAATGCTAGGGCAATGAGGCAGGAGTAAGTAAGTGGGTAGGTGGGGAAGCACCCTCATAGAACCAGGGGCACAGGGCTGGGATAGGGTATTTGCAAAGGAGAAACCAGGAAGGGAAATACTATTTGAAATGTAAATAAATAAAATAACAATAAAAATGCTGATGAATGTCATCAGATCCTTTATGAACTTGTAACCAAGATATCTCAGCTTGGCTTTACCACTCCAACTTAATGATTTCTCTAATTTATTTGAAAAGCAAATATTGATTTATGACTTCCTTTATTCTGTTACTGTAAAAACTCAGTAAGTTATTACTATGTTGGAATATTGAATTGGGGTAAAGCACCATCGGTGTTTCTGACTAGGTTATGTCAGCTTGACACAAACTAGAATTAAATGGGAAGTGAAAACATCAGTTGAATATATGTTTCCACCAAATTTGCCCATGGGCAAGCCTATCCAGGATTTTCTAGATTGAGGACTATCATCAAAGGGCATATCTCACTTTGGGTAGTGCTATCCTAGGCTGGTGATACTTGGTGCTAACAGCCTTGGCCAATGTTCTTCTGTAGTATTAGAAAGTAGAAATGCTTATAATCCCAAAACATGGAAGGCTGAGACAGTAGAATTTTTGTTAGTTCAGGAAAAATCTGTATTTCATACACACACACACACACACACACACACACACACATACACATACATTAAAAACAAAAGACATAGCAAGGTAGTCAATAGTCACTTATAAGTTAGCCTATATTAGACATGTCATTTCCTTCCATGTGAACAGCATACATTAATGAATTTGATGTTCCACACACTGAACTGTCTCAGTGTAGAAATATTGGGATATGATTACAATTCCAATATTTGGAAGTGATTACTATTAAGGAGGGAACAACAATAATAACAAAATTCTAAACTTATGTCTTTCAACATAAAATCAAAAGAAGCAAATGTAAAATTATCAACCATTTAGCAGGAAAAAAACATCAAGACAAGATCTTATTCTTCATGCTGGCAGCATCCTACTCTAAGAGTATATCTAATTCCTGTGACATTAATCAACTCTGCATTTACTAATATATGTGATTTCAGAGTCTTCAAAAATGGTGATATTTATCTACTAGGTAGCCCTAGTGGTTTTGTGCTCTGATTTAATTTTGCTCATGTACTCGTTATGGATTTTGAAGAGTGCTAGTGTCGGAAATGAGGAGAAGAGCCAGGAACCCTGGGGAGTTCAATTGATCATCACTCCTCTTTGTTCTCTCTTTTCAGGCCTGGTTGTTGATTCTGAAGGCTTTTCAGCCCACAGTGACACTCTGTGGTGGTTACGCAGACAACAGCAGAAATTCAGGAAGCGGAACCTCAGCTGTTCATCTGGCATTACAATCTTTGGCACCTGATTGGAATCAATCGCTATGCAATTGTCTTTTCTAGGAAACCATTCTTTGTTTATAATGAGTGTAACTCTTTGTACACTCTCTCCTCATTACAGTTGCTTCCATTGGGCAAATGACCGCGGAGGAAAATTGGACTCGTTATTGGGAATGCTTGAAAGACAAATAGTTTTATCAAAAATTTGACCCTTTGTAAATTCAAAAAACAAACTGTACATGGACTCATTCACACATTTCTGCTTTCAATTCTATTGATGTATATGACAGCAGTGAATCACCTGTGGCGATTGAATATGTAAAAATATAAACGGTGAAATGGAGAAAATGAAGGTAATACAATGTAGTTTTATTTATATAAATTTAAACTTTAATACTAGTAATTGGCTAAGTTCTGGAAACTGAAGAATATCCATACAAAGGAAGTATACAAATACGCTTTAGCTTTTCAGGTAGGGTACGTCTTTATAACTCTGATTGGCCTGTAACTATGGCTCTTCCTATCTGCTTCCTCGGGGCTCAGATTAGCCATGTGAGCTTCTAGGTCGAGCATGAATCTTCTTTTAAACTGAAAATTTTATCAAATTTAAATATTACAGATGCAATAAAATTTTATTGTAAAAATTGTAGTGGATTATAATAGTAAATTAGACAATGGATTTCAACATTTGATAAAAAATAATATAAACTGTCTCAATAATGATTTTAGCATTCATTTAAGGTATACAGATGTATGATAAGTAATGAACTCAATTGTATTTTTATTAAATATGTCTTTTCATGTGCCAGCATGGCTTCTAAAATACCTCTATAACAGTAAGATTATGTTTTTTTATCTGCATGTGTGTAACACACTTGTATAGGTAATATAATAATATACACTTGCATACATATATACATCTATATATACATAGATACATATACATATATATTTATATATATGAAGATTTGCACATATGTGTTCATGCACCTGTTTAGGTGAGAAGCTGTTATCAAGTGTCTTTCAATATCACTCTCTGTCTTAGTTACAGAGTCAAAGTTTCTCACTGAACCCAGAGTTTACCAAATGTATCTCTTTTCATTAAGATTACTCTAGGTTGAATTTTACCTCAGCCATTATCCCAAATTCATTGAAGGAATGAATGAAAACTTATGCATTTTGATCTTTTGTTTTTACAAATGTTAAAAATAGAAATGATAGGATAATAAATATATAGTACATTGAATTTTTAGCTTTTTTCTTTGACAATCAGATAGCTTTAATATGTCGATTTTGTTATTTATTTAATCAATTTAGTAAATATTTATTAAATCTTACTTCTAAATAAACACTGGAGAATATGAAAGCCTTTGAATTCTTTTTTTCTTTCTTTTTACTTTTTATATTTTCACATTTATTCACTCTTTTATCTTTTTTTCATTATTTTTATTGGATATATTCTATATTTACATTTCATTTCCCTTTTTCTGGTTCCCCACCCCCCAAAGGTCCCACATGCCCTTTTCCCTCCCCCTGCTCCCTCATCCACTTCTTCCCACTTCCCTGTTCTGGTATTCCCTACACTGATGCTTTTATCAGTTCCAGCACCAGTGTCCACTACTTTCTTCTTCTTGGACATCATTAGGTATGTGAATTGTGTCTGTGGTGTCCCAAGATTCTAGGCTAATATCCACTTATCAGTGAGTGCATACCATGGGTATTCTTTGAGACTGGGTTACCTCACTTAGTATGATGTTCTCCAGCTCCATCCATTTCTCTAAGAATTTCATTAATTCATTGTTTCTAATGGCGGAATAGTATTCCATTGTGAATATATACCACATTTTTTGTATTCATTCCTCCGTTGAGGGACATCTGGGTTCTTTCCAGCTTCTGGCTATTATAAATAAGGCTGCTATAAACATAGTGGCGAATGTATCCTTATCGAATGCTGGGGAATCTTCTGGGTATATGCCCAGGAGGGGTATGGCTGGGTCCTCCAGAAGTATCATGTCCAGGTTTCTGAGGAACCGCCAGACTGATTTCCAGAGTGGTTGTACCAGCTTGCAGTCCCACCAGCAGTGGAGGAGTATTCCTCTTTCTCCACATCCTTGCCAACATCTGATGTCTCCTGAGTTTTTAATCTTAGCCATTCACACCTGAGTTTTTAATCTTAGCCATTCACACCTGACTGGTGTGAGGTGAAATCTCAGGGTTGTTTTGATTTGCATTTCTCTAATGACTAATGATGTTGAACTTTTTAAAAGTGTTTCTCAGCCATCGGAATTTCTTCAGGTGAAAAGTCTTTGTTTAGCTCTTTACCCCATTTTTGGATGGGGTTATTTTGTTTTCTGGTGTCTAACTTCTTGAGTTCTTGGTATACATTGGATATTAGCCCTCTGTCACATATAGGGTTGGTGAAGATATTTTCCCAATTTGTTGGTTGCTGATTTGTTCTTTTGACAGTCTTTTGCCTTACAGAAACTTTGCAATTTTACGAGGTCCCATTTTTCTATTCTTGATCTTAGAGCATAAGCAATTCGGTTCAGGAAATTTTCCCCTGAGCCAATGTTCTTAAGGGTCTTCCCCAGTTTCTTTCTTTTCTATTAATTTTAGTGTGTCTGGTTTTATGTGGAGGTCTTTGATCCACTTGGAGTTTAGCTTAATACAAGGATATAAGTGTGTATCAATTCTCATTCTTCTGCATGTTGACCTCCAGTTGAGCCAGCACCATTTGTTGAAAAGGCTATCTTTTTTCCACTGAATGTTTTCAGCTCCTTTGTCAAAGATCAATTGGCCATAGATGTGTGGATTTACTTCTGGGTTTTCAATTCTATTCCATTGATCCACCACCCTGTCACTGTACCAATACCATGCAGTTTTTAACACTACTGCTCTGTAGTATTGCTTGAGGTCCGGGATACTGATTTCCCCCAGAAGTTCTTTTACTGTTGATGATAGTTTTAGCTATTCTGGGTTTTTGGTTATTCCAGATGAATTTGAGAATTGCTCTTTCTAACTCTATGAAGAACTGAATTGGGATTTTGATGGGGATTGCATTGAATCTGTATATTGCTTTTGGCAAGATTGCCATTTTAACTATATTAATCCTGCCAACCCACGGGCATGGAAGATTTTTTTCATTTTCTGTGGTCTTCTTCCATTTCCTTCTTCAGAGAACTGAAGTTTTTGGTCATATAAATCTTTTACTTGTTTGGTTAGAATCACACCAAGATATTTTATATTGTGTGTTGCTATTGTGAAGGGTGTCATTTTCCTAATTTCTTTCTCAGCCTGCTTGTCCTTTGAGTATAGGAAGGCTGTTGATTTGCTTGAGTTGATTTTATAACCAACCACTTTGCTGAAGTTGTTTATCAGTTGTAGGAGTTCTCTGTTGGAGTTTTTTGTGTCACTTAAGTATACTATCATATCATCTGAGAATAGTGATAGTTAGACTTCTTCCTTTCCAATTTGTATCCCTTTGACTTTCTTCTCGAATTGCTCTAGCTAGTACCTCAAGTACTATATTGAAGAGATAGGGTGAGAGGGGGCAGCCTTGTCTAGTCCCTGATTTTAGTGGGATTGCTTCAAGTTTCTCTCTGTTTACTTTGATGTTGGCTACCAGTCTGCAGTAGATTGCTTTTACTATGTTTAGGTAAGGGCCTTGAATTCCGATTCTTTCCAAGACTTTTAACATGAACAGATGCTGAATTTTGTCAAATGCTTTTTCAGCATCCAATGTGATGACCATTTGTTTTTTTTTTTTCTTTGAGTTTGTTTATGTAGTGGATTACGTTGATGGATTTCCACATATTGAACCATCCCTGAATCCCTGGGATGAAGCAAACTTGATTATGGTGAATGATCATTTTGATGTGTTCTTGGTTTCGGTTGGCAAGAATTTTATTATTTTTGCATCGATGTTCATAAGGGAGATTGGTCTGAAGTTCTCTTTCTTAGTTGGATCCTTGAGTGGTTTTGGTAACAGGGTAATTGTGGCTTTGTAGAATGAGTTGGGTAGTATTCCTTCTGTTTCTATTTTGTGGAATAGTTGGAAGAGTATTGGTATTAGGTCTTCTTTGAAAATTTGATAGAATTCTGCACTAAAACCATCTGGTCCTGTGCTTTATTTTGGTTGGAAGACTTCCTATGACCCCTTCTATTTCTTTGGAGGTTATGGGTCTGTTTAGACAATCTATTTGATGTTGATTTAATTTTGGTATTTAGTATCTGTCTAGGAAATTGTTCATTTCCTCCAGTTTCTCCAATTGTGTTGAGTATATGATTTTGTAGTAGGACATGATGGTTTTTTTGAATTTCCTCAGTTTCTGTTGTTATATCTCCCTTTTACATTTCTAATTTTGTTAATTTGAATACTGTCTCTGTGTAAGTCTAGTTAGGGGTTTATCTATCTTGTTGATTTTCTCAAAGAGCCAGCTCCTGGTTTTGTTGATTCTTTGTATGGTTCTCTTTGTTTCAACTTGATTGATTTCAGCCCTGAGCTTGATGATTTCCTGTCTTCTACTCCTCTGGGGTGAAATAGCTTCTTTTGTTCCAGAGCTTTCAGTTGTGCCATTAAGTTGCTAGTATATGCTCTCTCCTGTTTCTTTTTGGAGACACTCAGGGCTATGAGTTTTCCTCTTAGCATTGCTTTCATTGTGTCCCATAAATTTGTGTATGTTGTGCCTTCATTTTCATTAAATTCTAAAAAGTCTTTGATTTCTTTATTCCTTCCTTGACTAAGGTATCATTGAGTAGAATATTGTTCAGCATCCACGTGTATGAGGATTTTCTGTTGTTTTTGTTGCTATTGAAGAACACTCTTACTCCATGGTGATCCGATAGGAGGCATTGGATTATTTCGATCTTTTTATATTTGTTGAGGTCTGTCTTGTGACCAATTATATGGTCGATTTTGGAGAAGGTACCATGAGATGCTGAGAAAAAGCTATAGTATTTTGCTTTAGGATGAAAGGTTCTATATATATCTGTTAAATCCAATTGGTCCAACATTTCAATGAATTTCCCTGGGTCCCTGTTTAATTTCTGTTTTCCTGATCGGTCCATTGAGGATAGTGGAGTGTTGAGGTTCACAACAATTATTGTGTTAGGTGCAATGTGTGCTTTGAGCTTTAGTAAAGTTTCTTTTACGAATGAGGGTGCCCCTGCATTTGGAGCATAGATGTTTAGAATTGTGAGTTCTTCTTGGTGGATTCTTCCTTTGACAAGCAAGAATCGACCTTCTGTGTCTCTTTTGATGGCTTTGGGTTGAAAGTCAATTTTATCTGATATTAGAATGGCTATTTCAGCTCGCTTCCTGTGACCATTCACTTGCAAAATTGTCTTCCAGCCTTTTACTCTAAGGTAGTGTTTGTCTTTGACTCTGAGGTGTATTTCGAATGTTCCCCTGCATTTCTTTAAGAGATTTGTTTATGTCTTTTTTGTGTTCCTCTAGCAGCATCAGGACCAGTGCTTTTAAATCCAGCTCTTGTTTTTCTGGTGTGTTGGGGCATCCAGGACTTACTGTGGTTGGCGAATTGGGTTCAGATGCTGCCATATTGCCTTGATCTCTGTTAGTAACGTTCCTACATTTGCCTTTTGCCATCTGTTTATCTCTGGAGTTAGTTGGTCTTGTTACGGGTTGGTGTTTGAAGCTCCTGTGGGCCTGGCCTTTGACACTTATGCCGTAGAAGGCATCCAAGCTCCTGAAGTGGAGACTGGGAGGTTTCAGTTACTGGGCTCCACATTACCTTCTCAGCTCTGCTGGGCCAGATCCAAGTCTTCCCCAGGCTCACTACTGGACCTGCAATTGGCCTCCTGTGGTCTCCTCCTGGCCTGCCTAGTTGCCAGCTCTTAAGAATCAGATCTTTTTTTTCCTCCACTGATCTGGTCTCGTCTGTTAGATCTTTATGGTGACCTGGGCTCCTCTGTTGGTTCTCTGTTGGTGACCTGTTCAGGCCACCAGCTCCAAGATGGTGGCAGATCTCAGGGCTCTGTCTAAACACGGGATTCCCTGCAGGACCAGAGGTTCCCTGGTTGGGCTGCTAGAACCTAGATGGTGGTGCTCTCAGTCCACAGGGCTCTGACTTGTTAGTTGTCTGTGGTGTCCTGAGGCAAGATGTCGGCCTCTGGCTGTACTCCAGGCACAGTCCCACTAGCAGGTTGGTGCCCACGCGGGTTGGTGCAGAGACCACCTGCTGAGTTGATCTAGCTCTGGGTGCACTGCTGAGCTGTTGGTGCACAGACCTCCCACTGACCTGCTCTGGCTCTGGGCGCAAGCAAGGGCCTGACTGGGTAGTCGTTGCTAGGCTAGGTGTCTGTTCACGCACCTGAATCCAGCCCCAGGCAGGCAGTCCACAGTGACCCGAGGGAAGATGGCGGCCTGGCTGCAAGCCGGCTAGCCCAAGCCTTTGAATTCTATGAACTAGTAACACAGAGAGGCAAACAAGTACATGGAGTTAAATTGAGACCACTTTTGCAAAAGAAATAGGCCAGTACAGACTCATTCAGTTCAGTTCATGACTACTGGACTCTATTTGATTAGACAAAGAAATATTCCCAGAGGCTATGATGTTTATCACAAGATAAGCAAATGAGTATAAACTAGACAAAGCCCAAAAAAGACAGAGTTCAATGAGGAAGAAAAAGGATTCCACTACCTTTAGGTGGAAAAATATTTTAAAAAATATATTTTTAGAAATCATACATAGGCTACTGTGTAAGCTTCAAAATTTGATTTTGCAATTGACCAGAAATGAAACTGATAAAGATTACAGAATCTGAATATCTGGAAGCATTTCATCCAAGGGTCTGTAATTTAGATTTTATTTAGAGATATGGTAATCATTTCATGTATTCAAGAAATTTTCAGTTTTATAATTAACTGTTGTATAGAATAGCAATCAAGAGAATCAGAAAGTGGGCACATTGGCTGTCCATAAAATCAATGATGTCTTGAGAAAGGAGTTTGTAGATGAAGAAATATTCAAAAGTTTTGATATGTGCATGTCTGTGTAGGGGAGAAAATGTATACACAACTGGATTCTCTACTGAAGATGATAAATGTGGTGATTCCTTTATGATTTATCCTAGGAAACCAGAGGTGTTCT
The DNA here is from genome assembly GCA_964023405.1 of Apodemus agrarius. Taxonomy (NCBI): domain Eukaryota; kingdom Metazoa; phylum Chordata; class Mammalia; order Rodentia; family Muridae; genus Apodemus; species Apodemus agrarius. The sequence continues at coordinate 86,273,655 of OZ030005.1, read as the reverse complement.
GCACTTTACATATACTAGATGATCAATAAATACCGAGTTGAAGGAAACATTATTTACAGAGTCTTGTAACTTATACTTATAATCCCAGCACTCAAGCAGCAGGATGGAGAATCAATGTCACTGCAGGCCAGTTCAGTGTATGTAGCCATTCCATAGCAGACAGGGATTCTCTCTCAGATAGATAGATAAATAGATAGATAGATAGATAGATAGATAGATAGATAGATAGACAGGCAGATAGATAGATAGATAGATAGATAGATAGATAGATAGATAGATAGATAGATAGATGCAAGGACACAATGAAGAATCTCTTACCTAAAACCTTTCTTCTCACTACTCAGAATGAAGTTCAAATTCAGAGCCATATTTTGAGGACTCAAAGTTATATTTTCAATCGAAATTCTTCCACCATTTTCATTATTAATCAAGATTAAATGATCCTTAGTCTGCCCAATTTTACTATTAGTTACATAGTAGATAAAATTTAATTACCAATACATCCCTAACATGAGCAGAAGTCAAAGAAGGCAGAAGTTAATGCTTTGATTTTTCACTGTAGCTTAGACAAGATATATTCTATGCATCTCAGTCCTCAGCTAAAGATATGTGGAGCAGGGAGACCTAAGATGAAATGAACTAAGGCAGTTTCTCTAAGTATCCTAACTACCATAACTCTGAAGTCTTCCATAAATGCAAAGGAAAGTTCCAAGCTACCAGATACCACTTACCATTTTATGTAATCATGTAAGTATTTGATGATCTGTATGCTTTTGGAAGCTTCAAAAAATGAATAAATACAGTGGAATGCTGGAATGAATGTTTAGGAGTGCATTCTGCTCTTAGAGAGAACCAGAATTCTGTTCCCAGTATCAATGTTAGATGACTCACTGTTGCCTATAACTCCACCTGCAGGCAGATTTCACTTTCTGGGGTGTCTGAACTTCTCCATTCACAGAAATCATATAACTCAAAACTCAAATAATTCTAAAAATTAAAATAAAATAAAAATGGCAATTAACTCTGTAAACTCACCAGCAAGATATCATTACTTAATGAATGTCTAATCTCTGCTTTATCTTATTGAGGAACAAGGGTCAGGCTAATAAAGTTGGAATCTGATAGAACAGCCAAATAAATCTGAGCAAGTATTTTTCCAGATGGAACTAGAAGCTCCATGGGCTACATCGATATATTTATTAGGACATGGTTACAGATTTATTTGTTTAATAATATACATTTTGAGATAAGTGTGGAATTTCAATATCAAGGGAATATTTAATACAATTGTTCAACAAAAACACATTTTTGAAAATTGATTGGACAATGCATATATGAATATTGTAGATATTAAAGACAACTGGAAGTTGAACTCGTTCCTCTACAAAAGTAGGCAGTAATCTTAACCACCAACCCATATTCCCTTAACCATTAAGCTCCTCTCCTCCAAAATTTATGTTAAAAATTATTTATAATTTAAATTTGCAGGTTCTTGAAATAATGTAATACATCACCTCATCAGACCTATAAACATAGTGTGAACCAAGTGATGATTTTTATTATCCACCCCTTGTGTCTCTCCCATGCTATCTACAGTTGTTTGAAGGACAATGGCCCTCTATTGGCTCCTAAGGAGTGGCACTATAAATAGGTGTGGTCTTACTTGAGTAGATTTGCCCTTGCTGGAGTAAGTGTGTTTAATTCACTTTTTGTTGCGTTGATGGTAATGTAGAACTCTCAGTCCCTCTTTCTGCACATTGTATGCCTGCCCACTGCCATGATGATAATGGACTAAACCTTGATCTATAAGCCAACCCTAATTAAATGTTTTCTTCCATTAAGTGTGGCTGTGGTCATAACATCTCTTTACAACAATAAGAACACTTATTCAGAGTCTATCTAACCATAATTCTTCTGAAGTGCATACTCACACATTGAGAAGTAACTTTTCTTTACACATTTTCATATTGTATCCATACTTTAAAAACACTAGAGTCTGAGCTACTCTAGGTATGGTCATGAGTCCTATTTGCTGAAAGACATTGTACTGGCTAGTTTGGTGTGTCAACTTGACACAGGCTGGAGTTATCATAGGAAAAGGAGCTTCACTTGGGGAAGTGCCTCTATGAGATCCAGCTGTGGGGCATTTTCTCAATTAGTGATCAAGTGAAGGAGGGCCCCTTGTGGGCGGTGCCATCTCTGGGCTGGTATTCTTGGGTTCTATAAGAGAGCAGGCTGAGCAAGCCAGGGGAAGCAAGCCAGTAAGTAACATCCCTCCATGGCCTCTGCATCAGCTCCTGCTTCCTGACCTGCTTGAGTTCCAGTCCTGACTTCCTTTGGTAATGAACAGCTGTGTGGAAGTGAAAGCTGAATAAACCCTTTCCTCCCCAACTTGCTTCTTGGTCATGATGTTTGTGCAGGAATAGAAACCCTGACTAAGACAAATTGGTACCAGCGTAGTGGGGTATTCCTGTGACAACCTGATCATGTTTTGGGGAGGACTGTGGAAGGACTTTGGAACTTTGGGCTAGATGGTCCATTCAGTGATGAGACCTCTGTGAGATGTTGTGGAGGAGCTTGGAAGATTATGTTGAGAACAGTGCAGAAGATGGAGGCCTGGCTTGTGAAATTTCAGAGGGAAAATTAAAGACTCTTATCAGGGCCATGAAGACTCTGTGGTTCTGGTTAGCTGGGGCTGAAGAATCAGCTGTGAGTAACAAGATACCAGAACCACTAAAGTGAGCCGTTGTGTTACTGGGACTATTGATGCTGGTTAGCTGGAGCTAAGAAATTAGCGGTGAGTAAGAAGAGACCAGCATCACTGAGGTGAAATCTTCTGAGACGTGTTTTCTGAGAGCACAGAGAGTGTGTTCCAGATAGCCAAGGTTGTGCCTCGTGCTGTAGCAGGACTTGGTACTGTGTAAGAGTCACCCAGGTGGTACTGCTTTTGAAGGCATGAAGGCATCATGAAGAACTGCTGAGGCTTGGTACGCTGAGAGACCACGGAAGGCCATTGGTGAAAGTGTACCCTCAGTTGTAATTGATGGCCCAGGACTGAAGGGGTCATGCAAAAGAGTTGAGGCTTGGAGATGCCAGTACTATGCGATGACCACCAAGGAAAGCAGCAGCAGTGGAGTACAAGCAGCTGGAGCCTAGAAGACAAGGTGTGTGCTACAACGAGAAGAGCTGGAGAAGTGACCCAAGCCCTTGGAGGAGCCCAGAAGATCGTGAGTTGGATCCCAGACTTTGGAGTTTGAGTTTTGCCTTTGATTGTGACTGTGCCCTGATATTTTTCCCTCTTGAAAGAAGGTATTTTAGTGGAGCCCACAGTTCAGAGACTTGAATTTTTAAAAGACTTTGAATTTTAAGATATTGGACATTTTAAAGGGATTGAACTTTTAATATGTAAAGACTGTGGGACTTTTTACATTATTGAGATCTTGGGGATGAATAAGAAAGTAAGGGTTGAGGCTTAATAGTGATATGTTGGTGTGTCAAGTTGACAAGGGGTCAATTGTACTGGCTAGTTTGGTGTGTCAACTTGACACAGGCTGGAGTTATCATAGGAAAAGGAGCTTCACTTGGGGAAGTGCCTCTATGAGATCCAGCTGTGGGGCATTTTCTCAATTAGTGATCAAGTGAAGGAGGGCCCCTTGTGGGCGGTGCCATCTCTGGGCTGGTATTCTTGGGTTCTATAAGAGAGCAGGCTGAGCAAGCCAGGGGAAGCAAGCCAGTAAGTAACATCCCTCCATGGCCTCTGCATCAGCTCCTGCTTCCTGACCTGCTTGAGTTCCAGTCCTGACTTCCTTTGGTAATGAACAGCTGTGTGGAAGTGAAAGCTGAATAAACCCTTTCCTCCCCAACTTGCTTCTTGGTCATGATGTTTGTGCAGGAATAGAAACCCTGACTAAGACAGACATGATACAAGTAGCATCTATTTCTATGATATCCATTTACTCACATTGTAAACAGTGCTAATGCTTCATTTCTTGAAGAACATCTTTGCATTAAAAATATAGACACAGTTAGCACTGTTCTATAACTTTCATTACATAGAATTATCTCTTACCTAGAATGAAACTTTGCACAGAAATAATATTGATCTGACTGTCTTCCTAACCTTTACCCTGGATTTCTTTTTCTATTTTCTTTCAGCTCCAGGGCTGATGAAGTTATAGTTCAGTGCTGAGTATTAAAATGAAAGACATTTTTATGAATCAGGTGAGACATTTCAGTGTCAAAATATACTAAGGGCAGAATCACAATAGGCTCAATCTTACAAGAGAGAAAGAATGGAGACAGAAAAAGATGAAAAAGAAACAAAGCACAGATAGAGTTTCCTAGCCGATCTGTTCCTACTTCTTTCTCTTGTTCATTCTCTCCATCCTTCCATTCTTCCCTTCATTGCTCTTTCAATTTTTCTTCCTCTTATTTTAATAATCATACTCTGGTTCAAAACACCACCACCTCAAATATATTCAATTTTTTGAAGGCAGAATGTGCTTTTCACATCTTAAAACCCTTCAGGAAGTATACTACTATAGTAAAATAGCTGTGCAGGTGCTCATCCCTGACCTGCAGACTCTCACCTGCCCTCAGACCTTGGCAGTCGATGGTTTCCCTGCACCTAGCTGCTTGCTTTCACCCCTGCTCTTTCACCCTCAAGGCCTTCTGCTTTTTCTCTCAGAGCCTTGCAAGGGCTAATTCTCTGTGGAGGTGACCCATGTCCTCTTGATTTATTCTCATGTGTTTCTCAATCTCAATATCAGTTTCCAAAAAGCTCCATTAGGATAATTATTACATCTAATGCACCAATTATACCATCTTATTTTATTCTAACATTATAAATCACTTTTACATATTTAAATCAAAATAGTTTCAAGTATATACAGAGAAATTATGTATAAAAGTGTCTATCATCTATCTGTCTGTCTATCTGTCTCTCAGGAAATATGGGACTGGAGAGATGACTCAGTTGTTAAGACTAGTTGCTGTTATTCTAAGAAAATTAAATTCAGTTCCAGTATCCAGTTCTGGTAGCTCACAGTTATACCTGTAATCTCAGCAATAGGGTATCAGACTCCCTCTTTAGGCCTTTGTAGGCAACTGCACTCCTAGGCACATACCAGCACATAGATAGACATGTATACAAAGAAAAATCTACCTCCCTGTGTGTGTTTTTCAAGGAACTTAACTATGATTTTGATTAAGCATTTGGTTTGTGGCTTAGGCTTTTCTGAATCTATAAAAGACACAATACGCACAAATCTGACAACACTTACTCTTGCCTTCATGTTTTTTTTTCTGTTTGAAGAGATCTACTCTCTGAAAATCAATTGGAAAACAGGTTAAAATGAATCAACCTTCCATTCGTTTGTCTAGCACATCCATCTTTACTTGGTACAAAATAGAGCTGAAAAAGTGTGGTGTTTAGCCCCTGCTAAATGAGTGCAGTGAATCTGGCAATGAACATTCTTCTTTTGAAAAAGCACTTGAGAACTGAGAGAAAACCTATTTTGTCAGGCCTGGGTTGAGCTTTTGTAAATTTTCTACAAGGAATAACAGTAAAATTAAGACACAAAATTTAAAAGTGATCAAGTTAATAGAGAGAGGTAAAGGGTGAATCATCTTTTAGATAGATGCCAACAATTCTGAAAAAAATAACTGGAGAAAGGAAGAAGAAAACATGTAGACTTGGTAGAGATGAGGAAGTATCTTCTGCTGGAGCAATAGTGAGTCAGAATGGTCAGCTCTCTCATGACTACTCAGTAGTAAAGGCAGTAGTAAAAATTTCTGCTCTTACAAATACTTTTATACTTACAGTCTAATATCATATTGTCTTTGGGGATGTTTTATTTATTGTATTTTCAAATCAACTTAGAGAACCTGCATCAAACTAACAGGTCACATGTCTTGAATACTCACATACAAAACTCTAATACAAAGACCATGAAACTACTGTGAGTATTCTTAAGGGATCATGTACAACCATTTAGAGTGAGAAGGAGAATAGGAAATGTTATTTAATTTAGGAGAAAGAAGGAAACCTGTAATTATAGCATCAAGGAAGCCTGAGCCTGGGGCAGGATTTAATATGCACAATCAACTGTCTTGATACAGAAGCAGGTATGTCCTCTCACTTGGGGGATAACAGAAGTCTTACAATAAAATTGAGCACTATCATCCATTTGTCTTGTTTTGTAAATAAGCTTAATGTTTCAGAAGTTTCATTTGCTTAAGGAAAATGATGACAGAAGATATGATGCTGTCACAAGCTATGTAACACACAATTAGTATCATGACCAGTACCTCTAATAACTTTGATGGCTGCTGTTCACTCATGGGAGAAATAGTAAGTAGGTATTTGCTGGAGGTATGTAGGAATATAAAGTCCAGAGGTTTTAAAAAAGCATACTGAAGGTGATAAAGCATAGAAGTGCAAAGGCATGTAGTAATATTACCCAAAGGGAAGATAGGGACTCATAGCAGATAGAGATGGAATGCTGTTCGGAGTGAGGTATTTAATTGAGGACCTGATATGGAAGAAAGAAAACACTTAGAAATAAGTACCTGCTGGAATATGAAACATTAGAAATCAAAGAGTCTGTCAGAATACTGGGAGTAGAACATGAAGGTCCTTGATCCCACAGATCTCCAAAGAAGCTAGGAATTGTAAGCACACATGATTGGCTTTCCAAGGGGAACAGTGAAAACTAGTTCTTCCATCCAGAAAGCTGAGAATTGGAAATGATTAGCAGCTTTATGATTTGTGTTATTTGTTGAGCCAGACCATATAAAGCTCCTCCAACTAGGACCAGAGATAGTTAGAATTTAAATGTTCCTCATATGTGGAGGCTCCTCAAGCTTCCATAACCAGGATCAGAGGTGGCTAATAGCCTGAATAACATCATATCTATATGACAGTGAACATGCCAGACACTTAGGCCCTTAAGCTAGTACAGGTAGGCTCTCTTTAGAACCCATCTTCTTTGACAATGTACCCTGAATTGAGTTTTGATGTAATTATCCTTCCCGTACTCCTGTGTTATTGTGTGCCAGGAAACTATTTTTTTTCCAAATTATCCTGGGCTTAAATACATTGTGAATAAACTGCTGGCATTGGCCTTCCCAAAGTCTGACCCAAGTTTAAGAAGTCAATGTGCCTACCAATGAATAAGGTTTTTATTCTTATCTTTTTACAGGACTCACTTTCCTATATCACACCTGTAGTGACCCCCTCACTTGTGGTGGTAACAGAGGGGAGGCTCTATACAGGAAGATATGGAATGCATGAGATAGAGAAGAATAGACCTTACCCATGGAATTGTATAGCTGAAATATATTTTAGTTATTTACATTTCAAATGAACAACTTTGAATTATATCCTAACACAAACAATGATACTTGTTAAAGACTCTTACAGCTATATTATTGATAAACTTTGCATAGAAAAGGAAATCCAAAAGCATCAGCGAAACTATATGTGCTGGGATAGGGAGTACTACTGCAGTTTCAGGGTTATGAATGGGGGTGATCTCCTGTGTCCCTATTGTGCAAGAGACAGGAGCCTGTCAAGGCTGTCCTCTGAGAGGCTCTATCAGCAACTGGCTGATACTTTCAGCCAACCATTGGATTGAGGTCAAGGATTAATATGGAAGAGTTAGAGGAAGGACTAAAGGAGCTGAAGGGAATGGCACCCCCATAGGAAAAATAATTGTGTCACTAACCAGGAACCCTCAGAGCTCCTGGAAGCTAAGCCAAAAACCAAGGCACATACATTGACTGGTACGTGGCTCTGGGAACATGTGTAGCACAGGACTGCTCTGTATGGCCTCAGTGGGAGAGGATGTGCTAAATCCTGGCAGGGGGGATGTGAGCAGATGGGGTACATTATTGCAGAGGCAGGGGAGAGGGTGTGGTGAAGAACTCAGGTAGGGGGCACTGGGGAAGGTGGCAACTTTTGTAATGTAAATAAGTAGAATAATAAAATATAAATGTAGGAGGCTTGATAAGGATAAATAGAGCAAATATGTGGTCAAAGTTATGATAGCTTTAGAATATTAAAATGACAGGATATTATGATTAACTAGCTATGATGTGTAATGAATGGTTGGAATAATCGAGACCCTTCATTTTCTAGCTACTGCAACTTGCAGATGACTTTGTTAATTGCTTGAGAAAGAAGATCTTCTTTGATGGCTGTTAAAACAATTACTATGTGATATTGAGGGTCTTTAGGAAGAAAATTTACAGGGTTGAAAGGGGAGAATGAGAATCACTGAGACATCACAGAGGCAGACAAGACTGTCCACCTTAGGGGCTAACATCATGTACCTTGATGTATCTATCTAGAATACTGCTGAAAAAATTATATATATATATATATATATATATATATATATATATATATACTTTAGTATATAAATTATGAGAATTATTAGCATTTTTAGTGGAAAAAGGGGTAGGAGGGTGTGGTGATTTCAATAGGAATAGCCCCTATAACCTCATAGATTTGAATTCTTGGTTACCAGGGTGTAGTACCATTAGGAGGTGTGGCCTTCTTGGAGTACATGTCTGTGGTCTGTTGGAAGAAGTGTGTCACAAAGGGAGGGATTTAACTTTTGAAATGCTAAAGTCAACTAGAAGTGGTGGCACATACTTTGAATCCCAGCACTTGGGAGGCAGAGGCAGGCAGATTTCTGAGTTCAAGGCCAGTCTGGTCTACAGAGTGAGTTCTAGGACAGCTAGGGTTGACAAATGGGACCTCATAAAATTACAAAGTTACTGTAAGGCAAAGGACACTGTCAGAAGGAAAAAACGGTAACCAACAAAGTGGGAAAAGATCTTCACCAACCACACATCCGACAGACGGCTAATATCCAATATATATAAAGAACTCAAGAAGTTAGACCCCAAAGAACCAAATAACCCTATCAAAAATGGGGTACAGAGCTAAACAAAGAATTTTCACCAGAAGAAATTCGGATGGCCAAGAAACACCTTAAGAGATGTTCAACATCATTAGTCATCAGGGAAATGCAAACCAAAACAACCCTGAGATTCCACCTAACACCAGTCAGAATGGCTAAGATTAAAAACTCAAGAGACAATAGGTGCTGGCAAGGATGTGGAGAAAGAGGAACACTCCTTCACTGTTGGTGGGATTGCAAAATGGTAAAACCACTCTGGAAATCAGTTTGGTAGTTCCTCAGAAAATTGGGCATGTCACTTCCAGAAGACCCTGGCATACCACTCCTGGGCATATACCCAGAGGATTCCCCTGCATACAATAAAGACACATGCTCCACTATGTTCATAGCAGCCTTGTTTATAATAGCCAGAAATTGGAAGGAGCCCAGATATCCCTCAAAAGAGGAATGGATACAGAAAATGTGTTATATTTATACAATGGAATACTACTCAGCAATTAAAAATAATGAATTCATGCAATTTGTAGGTAAATGGTTCGATCTGGAAAATATCCTAAGCGAGTTAACCCAGTCACAAAAGAATACACATGAAATGCAATCACTGATAAGTGGGTATTAATGAGCCCAGAAGCCCTAAATATTCAAGGCACAATTAGCAATTGAAATGATTTCCAAGAAGAAGAAAGGAGAGGACCCTGGGCCTGAAAAAATTGGATCCAGTTTTGTAGATCCAGAACAGAGAAATGGTGGCGGGGAGGTTGATTGGGGAATAGTTGGGGGGGGAGAGGACTTATGGGATGTATGGTGGGGGTCAACTGGGAAAGGGGAAAGCCTTTGGAATGTAAACAAAGAATATAGAAAATAAAAAAAATTAAAAAAATATTACATCTGGAAAAAAAAGAAAAGAAAAGAAAAACCAAAAGGAAAAAAAGAAATGCTAAAGTAATGTTTAGTCATATTTAGCTAGACCACTTTCTTCCTGCTCCCTCCCTATCCAGATCTAAAATTCTCAGCTATCTCTCAAGTACTATGTCTGTCTGCGTGCCTCCTTGTTTCCTGCCATGATGGTAATGGACTCAATCTCTGAACTGTAAGCCAGACACCAATTAAATATTTATGGTGTCTCTTCGCAGCCTTAACTAAGACAGAAGACATAGTAAATGTAGTATATCTATAGGAAGTGAGGAACAAGGACACTGATGTGTTATAACACCTTAGTAGAACACACAGAATCTTCCTCCCTACATCAGAGGTTTACAGCTTTGCTTCACCATGTCTGGAACCCATCACTTTTCATACAGGATTTTCTTTAGACATTTTCTGTTTGTTGGTTTTGTTCTGTTTTGTTTTTAAGAGGAATTGACACCGTAGATGGGAATACATTTCCTCAATAAAGCAATTCATTGGAGAGTTGATGGTCTTCAGCTGAAATCTCTGAAAAACTTTCCTACTTCACCCACAGACAATACTGAGTTATTTCATAAGTGATGTTATCTCCCGTTGGCCTCTGTACTCATCTCTTTCATCTTACATCCTAACTCTGCAGCTTCCTGTTGAGAGTTTTAGACTTCCCTCAGCACCCTGAGCAGCCCCAGCCTTTCACTGCCATGCAGGCTCTATCCACATCAGCATTCTTCAAGACAGCATCAACAACAGGCTCACCTTCAGGAACTCATTGAAAAAGCCCTTTCTCACAGATGCTTTGGTCACTTTATGAAATGCTTCTATATATTCTATCATTTTTTCCTAGTATTCTTTTGCTAAACATTCATAGTCATGAAAACTAAAGTTACTTATCTTAGTTACTTCCTGTTTACTCCTTTGTAAGTCACACAAAAATTAATTTTGCATAACTTACTCACTACTCTATAGTCAATACTAAGCAAATTGCTGACATGCAAATGGAGCTTTGTAAATACTCAAAATATGGCTCTTTAAAAGCCTCATGTATGGCTTCTCTTTGTATTTGATAAATCCATTCACCATTGATAAAAATAGAGCTTGGACATATCATTTAATGGAGAAGTATTTTCAAATCACTGGCATTTTAAAGCTAACTGGGTAGACTCTGTGTACACAGACATACCACTTATACATACCACATGCACACAACACACATACACACACACAGACCCATAAACATGAATATTTTTATACTATACTACTATCAGGAAATCAGCGTTAAGCAATATAGTATATATAATTTTTTAAATATTTATTTTGTTTATTAAATGTATATTCTCTTTCTAACTTCTATCAGTTATCTATTTATTGATGTATCTTTTATGAAGTGTGTGAGTGTGTGTGTGTGTCTGTATGTGTGCATGTATCTGTATGTATGTGGTGTGTGTGTACATGAATGTCAGTGACTGGAGAGTGTCATGTCTCCTTTTGCTGGAACTGGAGTTGTAAGCAATTGTAAGCCACTTAATGTAGGTGCTCTGAATTATAATTCTGGCTCTCTGACAAAGCAGGAAGTGGCTTTGACTGCTGAGCCACTGCCCCAGACATCTCATATTTATTATCTTATTTAATATCTTGATAATTGTCAAAATATATAACATGCATTAATATATTTGTTTTACATAATTATACATGAATATATTGAAGATTATTATATATAATGACAGCTATTATGGTATTAAATATATTTATATTATAATACTTAAGAATGCATGTAATAAAATTATGCATTATTATGTTAATATATATTATATCTATATAATGATGACTTTTATGCTATTAAATAACATAAAAAATAAGAAGGCTGGGCAGGTTGCCAGATAATTAGGGCCACTTGCTGCTTTGAAAGAGGACAAGAATCCAATTTGAAATATATATGAACTTCTGGGAAACAAATGCTGATAAGAAATAAACCCTAACATTTTATGACTCTACTGTATGGGATTCTGAATAAGATGTAAATATAAAAATGAACTTTCTGGTTAGAAATTTTAAACCATACCTGTTTGTATATTTAATCATAAATTATGTGGAAGAGTCCAGAGAGTACCATTCACTAATTTTCATATAAAATATTCAACATATATTTGGACTAATTCTTAACACTCTCATTTTACATAAGATGCTTTATTTAAAAACTCTCATGTAATCTTAAAGAAAACAAAACAGTAGGAATAATAAAGTTGATTCCTTCTTACCATAAAAATTAGAGAGTAATGCTTCTTTTTGATACAGCATGCTACAAGTGTAAGAAATATTGCTGCTGAGTATGTGATGAACATATAATGATTGTACAGTAAAGACTGCTTGCTTACATGTTTACCAATAGCAAAATAATTTATACATATAGATACTAAAAATGAAAAATGCTGCCAATGTTAATATCCTGCGCATCTCCATCATCTGAGTAGGTAGCACACATTCCTAATAGCATGGCAATCTATGTTTTCACACATGAATACTGCACCCAGTTATGTGTGACAGAAGCAATCAACAATAGCAGTAGACTTAGTAAGCTACAATGTAAAAAATAGGACTGAAATTCCTGGTCTTAATGCTTTCCTTTCTTCCATATTTTTGAATCCATCTTTAATTCTATTGATTCACTCTTATCTACGCTCAGAGTTTAATAGTCTAGCACCCATGGAGAATGGCAAATGAAACGGCAGCTACCGAGGTTAGATTGTGTACCAAGGTCATGACATATGAGGGTCATTGAAGGGACACATGGTCATGCCACTGTCCATTGGATGCCTAAGACATTGAGCGTAGTTTGCATTTGTCACCTCATAGTTTCCATCCAGTTTCAACTGGTTATGATTATACCACAGTACAAATTGAAGGATATTTCAGCTGTCTCCTACTAAAGTGCTGATTAAAAGATCCTTATGATAACCTTGAAGAAACTAAAAGATGTGACAAATTGACACTCATTAAACAAACAAAAAATGAAGAAGCTAAGGACAGATATTTTTATTTATTCATAAAGATATAAAAAGAAAAAGAAAATTTCGAGTATAGACTGAAATTATTTTCAAAGTGCATAGGATATAAGATAGGGTGAGGAAATCATGAGATTCAGAGTATTGAACAAGCCTTAAGCATTCATATTATTTTGTCTCTTTGAACCCTATCAAGTAAGAGAATCTGCAATTCCAGAAGCTTGAAAAGAATTAAATGAAATAAATTCCATGCCCAGATAATATGTTCTTTTTTCCCCTGTACCACTGACATTGAATCTAATAAGTATCTAAAGATCAGTTGTCAGAACACTTAGATTTTAATTTTTGTTTCTCAGCCATAATATCTTATCTGATCAAGTTTCTTCCTTCTTTGCGGCCACCCATTAGTGAATCTTTTCATTCTAAATTAGAATAGATTGGGTTTAATTATTGCACTATTTCTTTAAATCTAACAAAGTGATTTCCCTTTTACCCTTCAGGATAATCAGTGCTGATATCTTGGTTAGAGTGGTGATCAGACTGCATAGCTGTGGATATCTATAGGTTGTATAGATTGGTAGTGTAGCCAATGTGCTTATGATTATAGTTTCTTTAATAGTGTATATACATGTGAAGCTACATATGTGTGTGGAACTGAGGAACACAGTATTATCCTTAGGAATGCTTTCAAACCCTTTTGAAACAGGATAGCTCTTTTGTGATAGATATTCTTTTTGGCAAGTCTAACCACTTAGTGAACTCCAGGGATCCTCCTATATCTGAATCTCCAGTACAGAATTGCAAGTACACACTTGGCATTGTTATGCTAGTGTTTGGGATCAAATTCATATTATCATGGTTGGAAAGTGAGTACCTTACTGAATTAGGAATCTCTATAGCACAGGACTCAATTTCTTATTTGTTAAAATCTGATGCTGAAAACCATGAGTAATTTAAAGTGATATTTTCCTGAGTCAAATCTGGAGTCTACTCTTTAAATATATTTTATTATTTTTGAGACTCTCATATATGCCTGTGATATAGCTTAATCATATTCACATCCCAGTCCTTTCTCTAACACACCTCAGATCAACTCCTACCACCAACTCATCCCAACTCCCTGTCCTATATTGATTTTTTTCCTATAGTTTACTGATTTTAAGTTTTGTTCCTCATATACACTTGGCCATCCACTGGTACCTGGCTGACCTACCAGGGCCACATCCATAAGAAAAATTATTTTTTCTCCCAAAGAGACATCATCATGTAAGTATCTCCTCAGGCAGGAATGAAGGTTCTTGAGCCCCTCCCCTGTCAATAATAGAAGATTGCCTGGCTTGATCTTGTGCAAGTGTTTTGCAGATAATTACTGCTGCTGTGAATTTATGAGTGCAGAAATCCTGCCATGTCTAGAAGACAAGTTTTCTGCCCAATCTTTGCTGTTGGCTTTTACAATCTTTCCACCCATTCTTACATGTTCTCTCAGCTTGAGAGGCCTGAGTGTGAATATAGGTGTCCCCTTCTGGCTCCACATTCATTCATTGTCTTTACTCTGATAACATTTTTTTTTTTTAGTTTTGTGCTAAACACTGTCCACTACAGAAAGAAGCATCTCTGATGATATCTGAGCACTGAACTCATCTTGGTGGATGGCAGTTAGGTATGATTTTTCATTGAGCAAAATAATAGTAGTTGATTTATCCTGGGGCCTGTAAGATCCTCAGTTACAGGCCCTTGGCCAGATTTACATTATCTACATACATTTCCTCTTATAGTGTTGTCCTGAAGTACAATCAGAAAGCAGTTGTTTACTCTCACTATATTAATGCTACCATTGGGGCCATCATTCTATTTTTCTATCTAAGTCATTATAGTTGCTCACAGGGTTCATAGCTGAATAGGAATCTGAATGACTTCCTCCATCTAATCAGCTTACATAACAACTTTTGGGGCTATGAAAGTTAATTAGTGAGAAGGAAATTTTCTGGTCACTATCATTAGATATCTCTATATTCTGTGACCAAAGTATTTGGTATTTCAGCAATAGAGTCTCTCTTCATTAAGTTTTTCTATTGTTGGGATAAAAATATGACCAAAAGCAACTTGAGAAATAAAAGTCTTAATTCATCTTACATTTTGTAGTACAATTCCATGGAGAGTCAGGACAGGAACTCAAGGCAGAAACCTGGAGATAATAACTGAAGCAGAATATGCAGGGATGCTATTTAATGGCTTGTCATATGACTTACATAGCCTCCTTTCTTTACCATCCTGCCCTGAGATATCACCACCCATAATGTACGGGATACCCCCACATCAAACATTAATCCCATTAATGTCCCACAAACTGGCACATTGACCAATCTTATGGAGGCATTTTCTCAATTTATACTCATTCCTTTCAGCTGTTGACATGAAACTGGCCATCACAGGGTCTTACCATCAATTTCTACTGGGTGACCAAGAGCAATTTTCTATTAATGCTATTAATATTCTATTTTGTTTTGGTAGTCTCCAGCACACTTTTATCCAATAACTTGAGAGAACTAAAAATGTTGGTGTGTCATACATCACCCTAGGCTTTTGATTTTGCAACCTATGCTTCTGGGAAGGACATAATATCATGTAGAGTTTAACTCCAATTATGCTGTCTCCAGCAATAGAGTCTGTCTAAACTATAGTTTCTTGTACTGTACACAAACACATGCACAGACACATACACACACACATACACACACACACACACACACACAGAGACAGAGACAGAGACAGAGACAGAGAGACAGAGAGAGACAGAGAGACACAGAAAAACAGAGAGACACAGAGAGACAAAGAGACAGAGAGAGAAAGAGAGGAGAGCATGCTTGACAAAGCCATATGGTACCAGCTTTTAATTTTATTTTTAAATTTAAAAAGTTTTGCATATGGGAGTTTTGGTTTTATGCTTGTATTGAATTACAAGTAAATCTGGTTACTGCTTTGGTTAAAACTTAGTGTCAGAATCACTGGAGCTGGAATTGCCTGCTCTTGTGAGCCACTGTGTAAGTGCTAGAGGCTAAATCTAAGTGCTTGAAAGAGAAACAAGTGCTTTTAACCACTGAGTCATCTCTCTAGACTGTCAAGTATACTTTTGGAATAAGGGTTTAATGTAGATTTAAACACAAGCTTTGAGAGAGGGAGACAGACACAAGAGAAGGAAATAGTGCCTTAATAAAACCTATCATAGAGTTTATTTTGCTTTCCAACACAAAGTCAATTAAAGTCATTTTTGTAAATGAAATAATTCATGAACTTTGTAAGTATCTAACTTAAAAGAAATTGTCCCATAAATATTTAATTTGCCTTCTTGTGGTTTTCTTATTAAAGTTGGTATGGTGTTCCCTGAAATTATAGAAACCATTGTGTACTGGGTTTTGCCACTTGCTGATAATTCAGCTTTGATCACAGTAATGAACTTTCCTCTTAATTCCTTCATGACAAGCAATAATAAATGCTGACCTCACCAGGTTACTAGGTGAATTGGTAGTCCTGTAGTTTAACTCCCTAGCATATGTGCCAAAGGTGTTGATGTTAACCCTTTTACTTGACTCTCCTGGGTTTTCAATTTTTTCCTGTGAACACTTTTAAGGGCTGCTTCAACTGAGGGCAATTCCTAAGATTCTATGGGGCACTGTTCCTCCTCCCTAAACTGACACCACACTCTGAAGCTGAATACATGGCAGCAGTATAGTTACAGGCATGCAGATGTGCCTTGCCGTCCTTCCACACATAGCAGTGAAACTGCCAGCACCGCATGGAAGGATTTCCAGAAGAGCCTCTCTCAGAGGCTAGCACAAAAGAAGACATCATCAGCTTGGCAGCCTTCTTCTTGTAGGGCCGCTTGTCATCTGCTGCAGTGTTGTTCCACATCTGAGTTTCTTTGCAACATCACCAATGGATAAGCCAGGAGGCTTGCCTTTGTGTTTTGGTCAGTACTCAGAACAGAACAAGCATGCACAAGGAGGCATGTCCTGGATAGCCCTATCCTGGTGGTATTTTCAACAGCCACTTACCTTGCCTGGTACAATATGGGGGTTGTAAATTGGCATGGAAAATTCAAGCAGGCTCTTGTTTTTTCACAGCACAAATTAGTTATATATGGGGACAGTAGTTTGGTTTTTGTCTTGTTTTATCTTTTGGTTTTATTTTTGGGTTTATTTTTTCATCTTCACTTATTTCTGATGCAGTTTGAATCAAAATTGTTCTCTTAACTGAATATCAGTCTGTAATTGCAAAAATTAAAATAGAATAAATCAGATATAAGGAAAGAGGATGAACTTTGAATATTAGTACCTTGCTTTTTTCTTTATAAAACCCAAACTCATTCATTAACCATGTTTAATCTGCTTAGTTTATGGAACTATTTGGCAATTTTGTGGGAGTTTTTTTTTTCTTTTGAGATTATCATTCTTTTAAAGTGCCAGTGGTTTAAAATAGCATTCTTTTAGTTTTTATGTGCTTTTGTGATAGAGTGCTGTTACATAATTATGACTTGGGTTCTTTATAGTTGTGTTTGTTAATGTTATTTGAGGAGGAATACTGAATATGAGTTCTGCATGACACTAATAAACTAATGAATGCAGATGTTCGAAAAAATAAAAATAATGACATCATTCCTAGAACCTGAGTCAGGTGTACTTGCCAAGAAAGTAACTACAGAAAGCCAAATGACCAGATAAGTACCCTGCTTGGGTGTAAACGCCAGACAGCCATATGCCAGCACATCTTCCTTATTGAGAGACTCAAATATACTGAATGAAAGCCTCTTTCTTCAGTTTACCTCCTTTTTGTTTAATCCACTGTGGCTGAGTAAATGGATACTGAATCCATACAAACAGGTTCAAAATCAACTTTGGGGATGCTTGTAACACTGTGCCTACCTGATTTGGGTGCTCATCTATACTCTGAACGTTTTCTGGCCTTCCATGAGATCAGATGCTGCATTCCCTTGAAAGTGTCTGGAGGGCAGAGGTCAACTTTGAACCTCAGAATCCACCTCATTTTCCACTTAGACTCTCTTTCTCACTTGGAATTGGGGTGAAAAATCAAATTTAAATAATTTAAAGCTGCATTTCTCGTCATGACTTTCATCTAATGAAGCATACACATTACACAGGTTTTACACATATGCTGCAAGTTCTTCTAAAAGTTAGTGTCTTTCCTCTTAGGTCATTACATTCTCACAAGCAATAATACACCAACTAATGGAAAAGTGAGCATTTATTCTCATTAATTTCGTCTCAGAATAGTTAATTATATTTACTCTATTTCTGCAATATATGTAGATATGTTAGCATTTCTTTATGAAGAAGCAAACATGACATATTCCTTTAGAATGATTCTAAGATTCTTTCCCTTCTGTGTTGAAATCACAATCCATAATCACTCATGTCCCCAGTATAAAGTGGTCCAATATTACTATATAACCTGTTCAAACTGTCTGTATGCATGTGTAGAAGTTTGGTCTGGTTCTTCCTCCTAGCCACGTGTTCCCAGAAATAAGACTCAGATTCAAAATATATTTACAAACACCATGTCCATATAGCTAGGATCTACTCTAACTAGATCATAACTAAAATACCCCAATGATTTTAGCCTACATCCTTCTATGTGTCTGATAACCTGTGCTTAGGTACAATACATCTATCTCATCACATCTTTCTGGGCCAATCTCCGATGCCTGGTTCTATCTAAGAATTTTTTTCTGTCTCTCAGATGCCCCTTCTCCTATTCTAAGCTTTCCTATAGGCCATAGGAATTTTAATTGATGGGTGATAATGCATCTATACAATACACAAGACACTCTCTCTACATGAATGTAATCAGCTCTAGCCTGTTTATATGTGATAGAATGTAAATACCTTATGACTAGCTGTACTATATAGCTTACAAAAAATATATGTAAATCCAAACATATATCATTCATATGGTAAATATATTTCAATTATGGTTGGTAGAACCTGGAGGTGTAAAGTACCCCATGTATATTTGTGTGTGAAGAAAGAGAGATCATTATTTCATGTTTTGGTTAATACAATTCTATATTCTTTTAAACAAAAGTATGGCTAAATTTTATCTCAATGCCTTTGGATAGATCTTTTAAAATGGTATATCAACATTTGCATGTTTGAGAAATGAAAAATTTTAAAGATTCTTTTGTTTACTCATTTCGTGTGCATGGTGTGCACATGCCACATCATGAATGCTGATGTCAGAGGGCAACTTGCAGGAGTAACTTCTCTCCTAGTATGTGAGTCTTAAGGATTAAACTCAGGTCCTCATCTTGGTAGCAAGTGTCATTTTCTACTGAATTACTTCATGAGCCTAAGACAAATCAAATTTAATATCTCAGCACTCAGAAATGACATCTATTTTTTAATGAAAAAAATAACACCCTCTATTCTTCCTTACCCCAAGAAGTTGATTATCACATTTGTTTTTGTTTTTAATGTTACTGGACCTTATGTGGAAATTACTTAAAATCAGTTGTAAACATGTTGCCTGTTTATTTACAAGTCTTGATATGTATAACTCAATGTACACTGAATTTAACTGTATCTGTACATTAAATATCTGTCCATATTTCTTTGGAGGATTTTTATGTTTATACTATAGAAGATACTTAACATTCATTTGTTGAATAATAAATCATCATCAACTATAAAGTTAAATATGGATGAGCATATTTTTGAATAGGAAGAACATGTGGGGGGGCCAAAAAGGCCTTTGCACACATAAGAATGTTAAACACACAAAGGCCTCTCCTCAGTGGAGGAGATAATATACCTACATTTTTATCACAGAGGCTGGTAGTGGGTAAGTGTAAAGATCAAGTGGCATTTTAGCTATCACATACCTTTGGCTATTAAGTCAGACCTCACCCAAGTTTCTCAGAATGATTATCCCAGACTCTCACCCATTAAAGTTATGAAGTAGAAACAAAACACCTTTATGGTTGGAGGTCCTGGGAACCTGAGGAACTGTATTAAAGGGCTGCATCATTAGTAAGGGTGAGAGTGACTGCTCTAGGACTTTTACCTATAAAAGCAAACTCTTAGTCACACTTACTTTGTAAAGGAGATTCTAAGTAGTCAGACTTTAATCTTTGTTGTGCCTGTGGAATGGAATAATTGTTGCCTGGAAACCTGGAAAGGAGATGATTGTTCCTGGAAATGTTTTTTTCCCAAAATACCCTGTGTTCTAAGTATGCTGACAATGAACTGCCTGGGCTTAGACTCTGTGAAGTCTGATCCAAGTTGACAAAGTCAATTTGAACTGAGTTTTCATTACCATCCTTCACAGATCATTGTCTTCATTGACAAGGGCCCCCTGGACTATAATGGGAAATGACTAGAATGCAGACCAGCCCCTTCACACTTCATTTAACTTGCCTGTGAGTGACAGTATCAATGCTGCACTTTCTTCAGACTGATGCATGGATGCTATGATGGGGAAGTGTAGTTGGAGAATCATACATTTATAGACATGTTTATCTGATCCTAAGTTATCCAGTTCAATGTTTAGCTTACTTCATGCCACATTAGTTTATCAAAAGAATAGCTACATTTTAATTGAGAGATGACTTCAGATACCTCATACTTTTGGCAAGTCCTGGGATACATTTCTATTGATCCAGGGATTTGTATTCTGATCCACAAATATTTTATCATGATGAAGGTTTCTCTTGTGAAAGTTCCTGCTACACTACTGCTGTCTAGTCACAGAAACATGAAGAATAAACATCTAGAATAAGGTGAAATTTGATGAATGTCTGAATTTTTGGCCTGTAATTCCAAAACATCTGTTTCTCACTGAGTAGCTGAATAAACTAGGCACACACTAAATGTATCTGTGTTAGAAATGACCAGGTCCATCATGTTACTTTTAAATTTTATATCTGATTTACCCTTCTAATTCATCATGACGATTTTTTTTATTCCTAAAAATTCAGTTTTAAAATTTTCAGTTTGAAAGAGTGAAATCCCTGTTGTTATTCTATCCAATTTCAATGAACTATGACAATACAAACTTTTCTGGAATGACATAAGAATATTTATTTCAAAATATCAGTTAATCACATTTTACTCTAAAACCCCTGATGTTTCAGCTTCTTTGAATCACACTGGTTTCTCTAAACTATTTGTACTAAAGACCCCTTCCTAATATCTACACTATAATTTTGTTTTTGTTTCTTGAAATATGCTTCTGTTTACCTCATTCTGAATTTCATATTTGTTAAGCTCTGTACAACTAAGACTTTGCTATATAATATATCCTTTCCCAGGGATGTTCCTCTACAGTCATACCTTGTTTCCTAGTCTGAAAAACTCCCAAGCATCATATAGCACTCCTCCATAACAACTATTACATTTATAAAATGACAAGTTTGTGATCGATTAATTAAATGAACAATTTTCTTCTCTTTAACTAAAATATCAATTCCTTTTTTTTTGGAGACAGGGTTTCTCTGTATAGCCCTGGCTGTCCTGTAACTCACTCTGTAGACCAGGCTGGCCTCGAACTCAGAAATCTGCCTGTCTCTGCCTCCCAGAGTGCTGGGATTACAGGCGTGTGCCACCACCACCTGGCTAAAATATAAATTCCTAAAAGCAGGGATTGAATATCATTCAGAGGCTATAATTGGGCAAGATTCTGCTCAAGATCAATGGATATTTTAAAAATGCAAATATGAAAATAAAGATGATAGGGTGACGTGGATAAAAATACATTTATAAACAATAATTAGGCCCTTCCATTATTAAAATAGTAGCTATATTGCACTCTGATCTAGGAAAAGCAGCTTAGAGTTCCACAACCTATACTTTAGTAGTGCACAAAATGTTGCTTTGAACATCTTGTCAGATAGGATTATAATAGTACAAGAAGAATAGCTACAAAATTGCAATAAAAATTTTACAACTCACCCTAAGGCCAGGAAATATTTCAGAAGACAGAGAAGAAGGAATGTCAGAGCTAGAGAAAGGGGAGATATACAGATTAAAGTTGTTTTCTGGTCAATACATAATCCTTGCATCTGTTAATTCACCTGAGCTGTGCTTATCTTCACAAGACATGCACAGATATATTAGTACATCTCCATTGATCAAGGAGGAACTCTAGGTCCAAGCACTCCCTGCAGGACTACTGGAAGGGTATGGTTGCTAGGGGATGAAGTGTCATTGTCCTCAGGAGTACAGCCACTGAGAAGTTGTATATATTCTAGTAAATACTTTCCCCCAAGCAACCCTCCTACAAGCAATCCTAATTAAACTCAGTGAGTTGTGAATGTTGGAGATGGTCTTGTTAGTCAGAAGGAGGGTGTCATTGGGGGAGTGAGGGGAATAGAGAGTAAAAAACACTAGAAAACATTAAGTACAAGTTTGAAACAGTTAAAGAAATAAAAGTAAAATATTGAAAGGGGTTTAAAAATGTCAACAGTAGTGAGGGATCCTCAAATCAGCAAGGTTAGGACCTGCAAAATGTAACCACTTCACAGGCAGAACTCTGCCTTGAAGAAAACAATTCAATTATCATCTGATGGTTAGAGCTTATTTATCTTTGAGTGTTTAATATCACTGGCATAGAGCCTTTTCTCAAGATTTCATATATGTTAACATTTTTTTCATCTTTTTTTTTTTTTGAGTAACTATGGCCATTGTATTTTTCACTCATAAACTGGTAAGCCAATCTGCCCTTTGGGGAAAGAGTAATACTTCTTATTCAAATGATGGCAAGTTTCAATGGGGAATATGGAGTTCCTATAAGGTCATTGACAAAGAGACATAGTTCTTAGTGAGAGCCTGAGTTTGTTGGGGGCTTAGTGCTAAACCCTATGCTATGTATCTTTTTCTCTTTCTCTCTCCCATTTATTATTTGTCTCTTATTTTTGAGACAAGGTCTCTTGTAATTCAGACTGGCTTTGAACTCACTTTTTTTTATTTTATTTTATTTATTTTTTTGTTTTTTTTTGTTTTATTTTTTATTGTATATATTCTATATTTACAATTCATTTCTCTTTTTCTGGTTCCCCACCCCCAAAGGTCCCACATGTCCTTTTCCCTCCCCCTGCTCCCTCATCCACCCCCTCCCACTTTACTGTTCTTGTACTCTCCCACAATGATGTTTTGGTCCATTCTAGCACCAGTGTCCACTCCTTTCTTCTTGTGAGACATCACTTGATATGTGATTTGTGTCTTTGGTGTTCCAAGCTTCTAGGCTAATATCCACTTATCAGTGACTGTATACCATGGGTATTCTTTTGAGACTGGGTCACCTCACTTAGTATGACATTCTCCAGCTCCATCCATTTCTCTAAGAATTTCATGAATTCATTGTTTCTAATGGCTGAATAGTACTCCATTGTGTATATATACCACATTTTTTGTATCCATTCCTCTGTTGAGGGACATCTGGGTTCTTTCCAGCTTCTGGCTATTATATATAAGGCTGCTATGAACATAGTGGAGCATGTATCCTTATTGCATGCTGGTGAATCTTCTGGGTATATTCCCAGGAGTGGTATGGCTGGGTCCTCCGGAAGTATCACGCCCAGTTTTCTGAGGAACCGCCATACTGATTTCCAGAATCAGCAACCAACAAATTGGGAAAAAATCTTCACCAACCCCACATCCGACAGAGGGCTAATCTCCAATGTATACAAAGAACTCAAGAGGTTAGACCCCAGAAAACCAAATAACCCTATCCAAAAATGGGGTACAGAGCTAAACAGAGACTTTTCACCTGAAGAAATTCGGATGGCTGAGAAACACCTTAAAAAATGTTCAACATCACTAGTCATTAGGGAAATGCAAATTAAAACAACCCTGAGATTTCACCTCACACCAGTCAGAATGGCTAAGATTAAAAACTCAGAAGACATCAGGTGTTGGCGAGGATGTGGAGAAAGAGGAACACTCCTCCACTGCTGGTGGGAATGCAAGCTGGTACAACCACTCTGGAAATATGTTAACATTTGATATTTTGACATTATTATAATTACAGCATCTCTAGTTTATTTTCCCTTGCTTCAAAGCCTCCTATATAATCTTCCCGGGATATCCTTCAAATTCATAGCCCTTTTTAGCTTACTAATTGTTATTATTATTATTATTATTATTATTATTATTATTATTATTTTCCATATCCTTTGTTTATGTTCCAAATGATTTTCCCTTTCCAGGTTCACCCCTCTCCATAAGTCCCATAAGCCCTCTTCCCACCGCCTGTTCCCCAATCAACTTCCTCCCACTTCTCTGTCCTGGCAATCCCCTAAAATGCTGCATCAAGCCTTTCCAGGATCAGGGCCCTCTCCTTCCTTCTTCTTGGGAATGATTTGATATGTGAGTTGTGTCTTGGATATTCAGAACTTCTGGGCTAATATCCACTTATCAGTGACTGCAGTCCATGTGTGTATTTTTGTGAATGAGTTACCTCACTTAGTATGATATTTTCAGGTTCCAACCATTTGCCTAAGAATTTCATGAATTCATTGTTTTTACTTGCTGACTAGTATTCCATAGTATAAATATACCACATTTTCTGTATCCATTTCTTCATTGAGGGACATTTGGGTTCTTTCCAGCTTCTGGCTATTAAGAATTAGGCTGCTATGAACATAGTGGAGCATGTGTCCTTATTGCATGCGGGGAATCCTCTGGGTGTATGCCCAGGAGTGGTATGACAGGGTCCTCTGGAAGTGTCATGCTCAGTTTTCTGAGGAACTGCCCGAGTGATTTCTAGAGTGGTTGTACCCATCTTGCAACCCCACCAGCAGTGGAGGAGTGTTCCTCTTTCTCCACATCCTTGCCAACACATGCTGTCTCCTGAATTTTTAATCTTAGGCATTCTGACAAGTAGGATGTGAAATCTCAGGGTTGTTCTGATTTGCATTTCCCTATTGACTAATGATGTTGAACCTTTCTTAAGGTGCTTCTCAGCCATCCGAAGTTCTTCAGGTGAAAATTCTTTGTTTAGCTCTGTACCCCGTTTTTTAATAGGGTTATTTGGCTATCTGGAGTCTAACTTCTTGACTTCTTTGTATATATTGGATATTAGCCCTCTGATGGATATAGGGTTGGTGAAGATCTTTTCCCAATCTTTTGGCTGCAGTTTTGTCCTTTTGACAGTGTCCTTTGCCTTACAGAAACTATGTAATTTTATGAGGTCCCATTTGTCAATTCTTGATCTTAGAGCATATTGTGAGCATATGTGTATACATAAACACACACACACACACACACACACACACACACACATACCATTTATCACTGGAATTTTATTTAAAAACTGGATTTATTTAGCAAAATATGTATACTATATATACCTATGGAAATATCTAAGATGGTAAAAAGTGTTGTTCAAATCCTTTTTATCTTGGATTTAATTTACTTTGCTTGAATGGAAAGAACACATTCTGGTATTAGGTATTAGCTTTGGCATTAGGGTAGAACACAGTATTAAATGTGAGATACATTATAGCTACAAAAGCAATATGTTTTGTCAATTAATTCCATAAGAGGTATTGCATTCACACAGATAGAATTTATTATTAACTTCATTTATTAACATTTAAAATGCAGAATATCTCTTTTTTGTCTAATTTCATTTTTTCTTATTGTTAACCTAAAATGCTCTCTGAATATATAAAACTTCAGGTTGAAAAAAATTAGCAACTTGGTATTCAATTATTAACCAAGAAAGTAATACTTAATAGAAACTATTCTAGATAGCCAAATTAATAATTAACCAAGTATGCAACTATTTTTAATAAATGATGGAGTCAGAAGGGTTCATAACATATATTATTTGAGTTCTAAAATCATTCTCTTTAATAAGTTTTATGTCCAATAATATAAACATTTATGGAGTGGTGGGAAATGTTCTGTTTTATGAAACAGAAAGCATAGTGGTAATTAAATGCATATACTGCCAAATATGTTGCATAACCATACAGACAAGATTCAGATGCATGATAAGTATACATTTTAAATACTTAATTTTAATCTTCAATTATATTATAGATAATATTTGTCCTAAAATAAAATATAAATAAGTATTTTAATTTCAATATTTATCTAAAGCATATTGGGTGTGCTGTAGTTTCTAAGCTATTTCCTACTAACTAATTCTTAATATTCAGGTGTATGTGCATATGTTTCAAGTGTGTGTGTGTGTGTGTGTGTGTGTGTGTGTGTGTCTGTGTGTGTGCTCATCTAAATCCACAAGGTTATTTTGGAGAATATGAGAGAAGAGAAGGACTCTTACAAACCACACTATCTATTGTAGCTGCTATTCCACTTGTTAAATACTGCAGTAATAATAGAATGCCTGATTTAGCAAATGCTAACTTTTGCAGATGTAGAGAGCAAGTTAAATTTGCTTTCATGGTGAGACGGGACTGTAAGGTCAATCAGCTTATAATTTACAATTATTCCTTCTTGAACACAGTCTCTGGATTATCATAGGGCTTAAAAATAATTAATTTCCACTAATTCCTGTGATTCTTAATTTGTAAAAAGAGAGTTTTCAATATGATACCCCATAATATTCAAAGAACAATGAAAACTGCTTTTCTAAGTTGTTAAATGTAGCATTTATACATTTATATTGTATATACATATGTGTATATATTATATGTCTATGTACCAAAAAGGGAGAAATAATAAATCTTCTACAGATATTTTCCTATGGTGCTGACTAGATTTGTTTTATTTGTTTGTTTTTTATGTCAGCCTGACTCAACAAGGGTCACATATAAGCAAGTAATTACAATTATCAGAATACCTCTAAAAATTTTCCTAGAGGAAGGTCTACATTAAAATCCCCCACTTATATTCTATTTCTTTTCCTTTTCGTCTCTCCCTCCCCTTCTCCTCCTCCTCTTTTTCCTCCTCCTCCTCTTCCTCCTCCTCCTCCTCCTTCTTGTTTTTCATATTTTATTTTTGAGACAGTGTTTCTCTGTGCAGCTCTATTTGTCCTTGAACTGACTCTCTCTGTAGACCAGGCTGGTCTTGAACTCAGAGGTCCTCAGAGAACCTTTTCTGATGGATGCTGTGGAAAGGCTCTCCTCACTTGGGTAATGCCATTTCAGGGCAGATGCCCTAGATGTTATAAGAAGGCAGCCTGAGCAAACAAAGAACGTACGGCACATAGGCAGGGCTTCTCTGTATTTTCTGCTTTAGCTCCAACCTCCAGGTTCCTCGCTTGTGTTCCTGCTCTGACTATCCTTCATGCTGGACTACAAACGTTTTCTTCTCAAGTTGTTTTTGTCCTGATTCTTCTTTTTTTTAAGTCACAGCAATAGAAGCCTAACTAAGACACTTCCTATGTCTTTGTTGATTTTAAAGAAAAGCAAGAAAATACAGAAAGACACGGATAGGATTTAATCTTATTTAAAAGGCAAACCCCAGAGTTATTATTTGGTGGATTTTTTTCCTTATATGTTATTTCATATTTATGAGTTTTATAAAAATTTTGTGGAAAAATGACAGATTCTCCTCAGTAATTACCACTGTGAGTCTGTAAAGGTGCAACTTCTGATGCAGAGGATATAACTATTTTAAGAACTTTCTTTTGCCTGATTGCCAAAATTTGTACTAGCTGGGCATTGTAGAAAATGTATTAGATTAATCGCTAATAAAACAAGAAAAATAAAAATTGAATTGTAAATATGAAAAGAGGAAAATTGAACAAAACTGTGGAGAGCAGGAACCACGTCTTTCCAGTTTGTGTAGAGACAAATTGAACTTGAAATTAATGTGTTTCCATGACAATCGACCATCTCTTAGCTCTTCAATGAGGACATGAAACAGAAAGCAGCTGAAATATGGAGTGCATGCTGGCATTCCACTGGGGCATTTGCGAGCCTGCCTTGCCTTTTGTGTAGAGCTGAGGGAGATAATTGGCAACACATTTCATAGTTTCGAGAAGATGAAGAAAAAAAAAACCTGGCTTGTTCCTCCCTTCAAAAGGAAAATGTCAGGCAAATGAATGGAAATGTGTCCAGCACTGTCGTGTGGGAGATTTACCATATCAGAGCATCCTGAGTTTAGGACAATAGAGTGGTAATTTTGTTCCCCAAACCACATTTAAACAAGTGTGTCCTTAAAATAACGGTAACAAAACCTTATGTTTCAGGTTGTAAAAATTTTACAGCAAGAACCCTAGAGAAAAACACAGTTTCTTGATTCATTTTTTTTTTGAAATTACTCCTAAGAATGCCCTCCTTAGTGTGGCCTGTGACCCTTTTTCAAAGCAAAGTCACACTTAGAGGCACTGTCTCTGCACACCCATAGTGGCAAAAACCTGTAAGGCATTCTTGTTCTTTTACACTCCCCCATCAAATCCTTAATGTTTTATGTCAGGTACCTTGCTTGTATTTATCTTTTCCCAAAGCCCAGCAAACAAGCAAGCACAGGTGCTTGTGTTTGCTCATTGGAAGACTACACATCTGTACCCAGGCTTCCCTTGATTCCACATACATTCTAAAGATCCTGATGACAAGTAGCAGTTGAGGGCTCAGTCCTACCAGATATGTATACCTCCCCTTCTAAGACTCAAGGAACATTGAAGAAAGTGGCAGTGGACCAGGAAAAGAACTGCAAAGTGCCATCCTCTATGCATGAAAAAAAGCATTATTGTCATGGACTCAATGGAGCTCTGGTTTCTGGCCTTGGGCCTGCGTAAGACTGTCCTGATCAACTATTCATCAGGGATGAGAGATGGCTCATGGGATCCCACTTCTTATGGCAGAGCTGGTGGGTGCTGATAAAACCTGGGATAGGGTTGTTATCTTCAGTTGTGTACACACTGCTAAGCACATCTAGCTCCCAGGGAGATTCTAAAACCAAGATCACACTGAAGTCTTCAGCTAAACTCAGGATGTCACAAAACACAACATTTCAAATAAACAAGAATGTGAAAGACAGACTTTTTAGGAAGAAAATATAGATAGTGGGAAGGTAAAAATAAGTATGTAATATGAACAAGAGTGAAATCATTGAAGAAAAAAATATAATTAGTGAAAGACTCATACTATAATAATTAAGATAATGAGATTCTAAAATCTGTCTAGTATGAACTTGTATCATAGCTTTTATTAAAGCAAACAAAAGTTATAGAGTAACCCAATTTAAGACACAAAGATGATGGCTTTTTCTTTAATGTTCCAGGAGCAATTTGTAACTCAGAAATTGAATTCAAGACATGGTTGGATAAGAATATGAGAGAATATCCATCAAAATCACAGCTGTTTCTTCCACAGGGCATTTTCATTCTAAATGTTTTATTACTCATGTAGTAACTTGCAGTTTTTGCCGCCTACATATTATAGTAAAGAGTGAAGGAGAAATAGGATGTTAAAACAGGCCTGATTCATGAATTGATTCTGCAGAAATCTGTAGGGAAAGCAATGTCTATTCCCATGAAAGAAATGATGTTTTCACCCAAATATAAAAACAAAGTGCCAAGAACACCTGTTCTAGAGTTGAGTGTCCTACTGACCTGTCCTGGGTAATGTGGTGGCTTAGTTCTGAGAAGATTCTAACTTCACTATGAGCTGGCTACTTGTTCTTTGTCCAGTGGTTCAAATTTTCTTATCCTCAATCTTTCCATCACTCAATCAGGGCTTGTAAAATTTCCCCATGAGATTATAAGGATTAAATTCTATTAAACTCTCTATGAGTCCAAACATGTTAGATGTGGCCCTTACTCTAAACACTGTACTCTCCTTATTGGAAATGTACATTGAATGTTTCTGGATTGAGAAAAGGTTGGCCTACATGAAGAAGGTGAATACATTCTTGCATAAAACAGCTCAGGCTGATTCTCTGTTGTTGGCTACTGCTGAGTTCTGATTAAGGAAAACAGTGCTTCAAACAAGGAACAACTGATGTCAATCTCAGAGCACTGTTTGCTTTGCTTAATCTATTTCTTTGACTCTAAAATTTCACTTACATTTGGGTGTTAACCCCACATTTTTGCTTTATTCTCAATGTTAAGATATCAATCTGTCTACTGTAAGAGATATTTGTCTCTCTCCATGTTACTATTCTATTTCTCTCTTCAGAATTTCAAGATGGTATACTGACTTATGCTACTCAAGAATATTATATTAATATGTCTTTTTTTATTCCCAGTTCTTCATCAAAGCACTGAGTCAGTTCTTCAAATTCTTCAGCTTGTGCAGAGCCTTGTTACTTAGATTATAAAATAACACAATTATGAAAAAGCCAATTTATTTCTGACTCTGGGTTAGGTTTCTTATATTGGCAAGAATGTATAATCTCAATTCTATAACCCTGCCCTTTCATAATATTTTAGGAACTGTAGTTTTCTTTTCTTTCTCCCTTTGTTTAGGTTTATTTATGTATTTGATGTATATGAGTACACTATTGCTTTCTTCAGACATACCAGAAGAGGGCATCAGATCCCATTACAGATGGTTTCAAGCCACCATGTGGTTGCTGGTAATTGAACTCAGGACCTCTGGAAGAGGAATTAGTACTCTTAACTACTGAGCCCTGTAGTTTTCTTGTAAGAATGAAGTAGTCTCCAGGAACACTTGCAAGTGTCTCCGAATTTCAAAATGTAGAACCAAAATTTCATTGTAGTACCATAACTTACTGACAGTATCTGTTCACACTTTCTTCAATAATAACAGAGGGCTAAGTTTTGATAAGTTACTGTCTAGCTACAAAAAGCTACATGCCTCAGCTTTAATCATGAAGTGAAGTTATATGGTGAAAGATTAACCCAAGGGTTTTTGTTATATCTTACAGAAGGCACCCTAAAAGTCAGCTCCTTGTATTTTCTTCTTCTGCCCTCAAAATGTTATTAATTTTGCTCTGTTGTATATGAATATGATCACTGTAGACTCAACTATCATTTGCACAATTGGATAAAACTATATGTAAACACTGAGCTAGATGGATTAGGTGCTGTAGTAGTTTTCTACAGTTGTTACTGAGGCAATATAAAATGTCAGAAGCTCATGTTTTGAATATTTGATCACCAGACAATGGTACTATTTTAGGGAATAGTGGAAACTGTAGGGATGATGACCGAATGAAACAAGTAGATTTTTCAGAGTGGTTCTGGGGAGTGTATCATTCTTGGGCATACCATTACTTGCTTCTTCTTACCCACTGTTAAAAGAGCAGCTATTTTATGTCATGCCCCTGGAGGGAGTCAACCTTGGCCTGAATCTCCTGAAACCATAGTCAAGAAAAATTCTCTGAGTTATTTGTTATTTTCAAGAGAGCTGATGGATATAACTGCCTATACAATAAACTATTTGTATTTTCTGCTACATTAATTTAGAGAAATCAACAACATAATACAATTCTTAACAACTGGAAAAATTAATGCCTCTTGAGGAATTTAGCTAGATAAGAGTGAGAATGTATTCTACATAAATAAGTAACTATATTGTAATCATGCCAGAACCTGCATGATTTGACTTTTTCTCTGAATAATGATGTTTAATAAATGTCTATCAGGGCTGGAGAGATACCTCAGTGTTTAAGAGCCATCTGACTGCTCTTCCGAAGGTCCTGAGTTCAAATACCAGAAACCACATGGTGGCTCATAACCATCCTTAATGAGATTTGATGCCCTCTTCTGGAGTGTCTGAATACAGTACTTACATATAATAAATAAATAAACCTTTAAAAGAATAAATGCCTATCAATCAATCCTGAAGGAACTGAGATTTTTTAACCTAGATGGGGAAGCACATGAAGAGTCTCTTGTATATTATGAAAAAGAACTATCATGAGAACCTGTTCAAAACACAGTAGGGAAAAAGAAAACAGACATTGCATACTTCTTTTCTACTCTAGTGTAATGTTAAAGGATAAAACTCTTATAATTGATTTTGAGAGGAGGAGGAGCTAAATAGAAGACATCATCATCAGAAAAGAAAAGAACTTGGAAAGACACTGTTAGTTTAGTATTTTGAAACATCAGAAACACATTCAGTTAGACAGAAGGTAGATGATATATTTTATGCCATTTCAGCAAAATATCTGAGCTGGATGTATTCCTAGGCCCACAATTCTTATTCAATTTCGACATGGGTGATGTTGTAAAAATCTTTGTTAGTCCAGGAAAGTATAGGGATTTACATGGCAAGAGATAGTGACATGCCTGTGCATCTCATCTTGTATGGCTCTCTTCGGAAATATCAATCAATATCAATAATTAATCATTAGGCTCCATGCGAATAACTCTAGCTCTAGTTGATTCCCAAAAGTCATGTCTATAGACAGTTTCTACCCTCTATATTGCACTATGTAAAATAAATTTTATCCAGTGGAGCCCTGGAAAACATATCCAAATAACACTCATATCAAATATCCAAACCACAAGCAGTAAGTAATAGGATAAAAGATTACAAGTGACAAATGGATAGTACAATTATAACACAGGTTTGAGATTCATGCTAAACTCTACTAGTCTTTAGGTGCGAATTTCTTTTCTTATTGGTTAACAACTTATAACTTATTACATCAGATATTATATATGAAAATTTACACCATTAAATTAAGACTATTATTATAAATCTATAGTTTTTAAAGAGGACATACATAAATAATGCTCTACATAACTGAGTCCACATTTCCTCAGATCCCTTGATTGTCTGCTACTCTAATATTCTTATTTTAAATCAACCACAGTCTGTTTTCCAGCAAAAAACTGTTATGAAAATTGACATTGTTTTTCTTTTGTGCCTCTTCCTAATATTGTGAATGGTTTAAATAAAGGCATCATGTTAGTCCATAGGTTGCAAACAATTAACCAACCAAACCTTTGGCTCAGCTGGTAACTAATTATTTTCTTCATTGGCATTGCTTTTAATAACTTGTTTCTTGCTACAAGGAAAATCCATATAATAGATGTAAATTAAACATTTTTATAAGACTAATACATAGACAACAGCTGACTAGTTGAAAATGGTAATTAATGTAATATTGACTCTCTATAATGATTTGGCTTGTGGTCTTAAAGATACAGTCTAAATTGTGCTTAAAGTTCTTAGCATCTCATTGGTTCATTCTCTGTGCTGTGAAGAATGCCTTAAGTTTAAGAATAACAATAAAAACAAAAAACAAAAAAAAAAAAACAAGAAAAGAAAAACCAGGATAGCGAAACTATTCTCAACAAAAAAAATAGTTTCTGTGGGAATCAGCATCTCTGACCTCAAGCTGTAATACAGAGCAATAGTGATAAAAACTGCATGGTATTGGTTCAGAGATAGGCAGGTAGATCAATGGAATAGAATTGAAGATGTAGAAATGAAACTACACACCTATGGTCACTTGAACTTTGAAGAAAGAGCTAAAATCATTTAGTGGAAAAAAAGACAGCATTTTCAACAAATGGTGCTGATTCAACTGACAGTCAATATGGAGAAGAATGCAAATTGACTATTTTTGTTGTTATTGTTGTCTTCTCAGACATATTTTATTAGATATTTTCTTTATTTACATTTCTAATGTTGTCCTCTTTCTGCATTTCCCCTCTGGAAACCCCCTATTCCAACCCTCTTCCCCCTGCTACCAACCCATCCACTCCTGCTTTCCTGTCTTGGCATTCCCCTACACTGGGACATTGAGCCTTCACAGGACCAAGGGTCTTTCCTCACATTGATGTACAACAAGGCCATACTCAACTCATTCTTTTCTGCTTGTACACAGTCCAAATACAAGTAGATCAAGGAGCTCCACATAAAACCACATACATTGAACCTAATAGAAAAGAAAGTGGAGAAGAGCCTTGAACACATTTGCACAGAGGAAATGTTCCTGAACGGAACACCTATGGCTTATGCTCTAAGATTAATAATTGACAAATGGGACCTCATTAAATTGCAAAACTTCTATAAGGCAAAGAACACTGTCAATAGGGCAAAATGGCAACCAACAAATTATGAAAAGCTCTTTACCAACCCTATATTTGATAGAGGGCTAATATCCAATATACATAAAGAACTTAAGTTAGACTCCAGAGAATCAAATAATCCTAATAAAAATGGGGTACAGAGCTAAACAGAGAATTCTAACTGAAGAATATTGAATAGCCGAGAAGCATCTAAAATATATTCAACATCCTTAGTAATCAAGAAAATGCAAATCAAAACAACCCTGAGATTCTACCTCACACCAATCAGAATGGCTAAGATCAAAAACTCAGGTGACAGCAGATGCTGGTGAGTATGTGGAGAAAGAGGAACACTCCTCCATTACTGGTGGGATTGCAAGCTGGTACAACTACTCTGGAAATCAGTCTGGTGGTTCCTCAGAAAATTGGACATAGTACTATCTGAGGACTCAGCTATACCACTCTGGTGCATATACCCAAAAGATGCTCCAACACATAACATAGACACATGCCCCACTGCATTCATAGCAGCCTTATTTATAATAGCCAGAAACTGGAAAGAATCCAGATGTCCTTCAATAGAGGAATGGATACAGATAATGTGGTACATTTACACAATGGAATACTACTCAGCTATTAAAAACAATAAATTCATGAAATTCTTAGGCAAATGTATGGAACTAGAAAATATCATCCTGTGTGAGGTAGCCCAATCACAAAAGAACACATATGGTTTCACTCACTGATAAGTGGATATTAGCTCAAAAGTTCTGAACACCCAAACATACAGTTAAAGACCACGAGAAGCTCAAGAAATGTGGGTGCTTTGGTCCTTCTTAGAAAGGGGAACAAAGTACTCTTGGTAGAAAATACAGAGACATAATTTGTCACAGAGACTGAAGGAAAGGCCATCTATAGACTGCCCCACCTGGGGATCCATCCTACATACAGTCACCAAAAACAGACACTATTTTGAATGTCAAGAAGTGCTTGATGACAGGAACCTGAGCTATCTCTGGAGAGGCTTTGCCAGAGCCTGACAAACCAGCACAGGGTCCCCAATGGAGGAGTTAGAGAAAGGACTGAAGGAGCTAAAGGGGTTTGTAAGCCCATAGGAAGAACAACAATATGAGCTAACCAGACCCAGCCCAGCCCTACAGAGTTTCCAGGGACTAAACCACAAACCAAGGAGTACACATGGAGGGACCCATTGCTCCAGCCACATATGTAGTAGATGATGGCCTTGTCAAGCATCAATGTGAGGAAAGGCCCTTGGTCCTGTGAAGGCTAGATGCCCCAGTGTAGGGGAATGTGACTGCTGGGAAGTAGGATAGGATAGGTGGGTGATGTAACACCCTCATCGAAGCAGAGGAAGGGACCATGAAAGGGGATAAAAGTGAAATGTAAATAAGAACATATCCAACAACCACAACCACAACAACAACAACAACAACAATAAATAATAAAACATTTAAAGGGATAACTTTCACATGGATAAAAATGAAGGAGTCTAAATTTGAAGCCCTGATTAAGCTTTTAAATTAATGGCATACTTGTATGGAATTGTAATACAATGTAAATGTTGATGCAAAAATTTATATCCAATAATTATTGCAATTTTTCTTTTAATGAATAACAATCCCTATTTCAAATTTACACTTGAAACTAATTTATTTTTGTTTTATCAGCCTCCACTGAGATTTGTCACTACCTGTCACTTAAAAGCATGTATGAGCCCAAACTCTGGCCCATCTCAACTTTTTTTCTAGGCAGGTTCTTTGTATGACAGTTATTATATTGTATTGTTTTTGATTCCCTATTTTGGTTTACACAATGTCAGCCATATAGGACATGAAATCTGCAAAAGAAAAGGTAATTTAAAACTAGTGTCTTTATTTCTAAAATCAACAAGGATTTTGAAAGACAAAGCACCTACATTGCCTATACATTTTACATTTTCCAATAATTTATTAAACTTTTTATTTATTTACATTCCAAAGTTGCCCACTTCTTGGTCCCTCCTCTAAAGGTTCTTCATGCCCATCCCCCATTCTCTTTGCTTCTGTGAGAATGCTCCCCAAACCCCACCCTCCCACTTCCCACTCCCCCACTCTCTATCCCCACACACTTCTACTCTTTCACATGCATCATCCTCAGCCACCCACCCCCAAATACACCCTACACCTCACCCCATCCCCCTTTCCTGGGATTAGGTGCATCTTCTCCCACAAGGCAGTCCTCTGCTACAGATGTGCCAGGAGCCATAGACCAGCCCATGCATGCTATTTGCTTGGCATCTTAGTCACTGGAAGCTCCCAGGGGTCCAGATTAGTTGACAATCTTGGTCTTCCTATGGGGCTGGCATCCCCATTAGCTCATTTAATCCTTCCCCTAAATTTTCCATAGGTGTTCAGATGAATGTTTCAGTCTCACATAGGAGAAGAAACAATCTCTGGAGGCAAAGGGAGGGAGGGAGGGACATGAGTGGAAGGTAGGAGGAGGAGGGGTAAAGGGAGACAGTATCAGGTACAGGGGAGGCAAGAGAGAGGCCAGAGGGCCAGGGAAATACATGGAAATAGGAAGTTGTAGGCAGTAGGGAGATCAGGGGACCTCTAGGAAGTTCCAGAGACCTGTGATGTGAAAGGCTGTTAGGACTAGTGGGGATGCCCTTAGCCAAAATGCCCAACAGTACGAAGATGGAACCAGGGAAACCATGTCCAGTAGATAGGGTGCCAAAGTACAGGGATGGGGTTACCAACCTACCTTCAAAAATTTTGACTAAGAATTGTTTCTGTCTAAAGGAAATGCTGGGACAAAAAAATAGAGCAGAAACTGAAGGAAAGGCCATCAAATGAATGGCACAACTTGGGTTCTATTCCATGGGTGGACATCAAACTCTAACAGGGATGACATGTGCTTTCAGACAGGAACCTGGCATGGTTATCCTCAGAAAGGCTCTAGCAGCAGCTGACTGAAACATGCATAGACCTACTGCCATTCATTTGACTGCGGACAGGGATCCCTATTTTCTAATATTTTAATCATAATTAATAACTAGAAATGCCTGTTCCTGTACAGAGTGTCAAACTAGATTTGCTTTATCAGATTAAAATCAAAAACAATAGAAAATTTGATAAACATCAAGATGTCCTAAGTATCCCATAGAATTTTAACATGAAAACCTATATTTTACTTGCTAAATAAGGTACTGTTATTTAGAATAAGGAAGAATATATGTAGTTAACTGAAAAAAATAATTCAATAATTTATTGAAAATAAAGGAAAATCTTTAGGGGGTTATATATCTCAATTCACTCCTACAGAGGCTGCTGTGTTCCAGACAGAGATTTCTAAATCTCTCTGCACTTGAAGTGTATTCTAATAAGTGTTAACTTTCATAGTGTGCCATGTTGAAAGTTAGACTTTAAATTTCTAATTTGACCTCCCTTTCAATTCTTTTATTTTTCCTTTTTTATTTGATATATTCTTTATTTACATTTCAGATGATTCACCCTTTCCTGGCTCCCCACCCCCCAAAAGTCACATATGCCCTTTTCCCTCCCCTTGTTCTCCCATCCACCCCTTCCCACTTCCCTGTTTTGGTATTCCCCTACACTGACGCATTGGCCTTTCCAAAGCCAGGGGTCACTCCTTCCTTTTTCTCGGACATCATATGGTATGTGGATTGTGTCTCAGTATTCCAAGATTCTAGACTAATAACAACTTATAAGTAAGTGCATACCATGGACATTCTTTTGAGACTGGGTTACCACACTTAGTATGATCTCCAGCTCCATCCATTTGTCTAAGAATTTCATGAATTCATTGTTTCTAATGGCTGAATATTATGCCATTGTGTATATATACCACATTTTTTTGTATCCATTCCTCTCTTGAGGGACATCTGGGTTCTTTCCAGCTTCTGACTATTATAAATAGGACTGGTATTAACATAGTGGAGCATATATCCTTATTAAATTATGGGGAATCCTCTAGGTATATGCCTAGGAGTGGTATGGCAGGGTCCTCCGGAAGTATCGTGCCCAGTTTTCTCAGGAACCACCAGACTGATTTCCAGAATGATTGAACAAGTTTTCAATCCCACCAGCAGTGGAGGAGTGTTCCTCCTTCCCCACATCCTAGCCAACACCTGCTGTTTCCTGAGTCTTTAATCTTAGACCTTCTGACTTTTGTGAGGTAGAATCTCAGGGTTGTTTTGATTTGCATTTCCTTAATGACTAATGATGTTGAACATTTCTTAGGGTGCTTCTCAACCATCCGAAGTTCTTCAGGTGAAAAGTCTTTGTTTATCTCTGTACCCCATTTTTTGATAGGGTTATTTGGTTTTCTGGGGTCTAACTTCTTGAGTTCTTTGTATATATTGTATATTAGCCCTCTGTCAGATGTAGGGTTGGAGAAGATATTTTCCCAATTTGTTGAGTGCCAATTTGTCCTTTTGACTATGCCTTTCACCTTACAGAAATTTGTAATTTTATGAGGTCCCATTTGTCTATTCTTGATCTTAGAGCATAAGCTATTGGTGTTCACTTCAGGAACTTTCCCCCTGAGCCAATGTCCTCAAGGGTCTTCCCTAGTTCCTTTTCTATTAGTTTCAGTGTGTCTTGTTTTATGTGGAGGTCCTTGATCCACTTGGAGTTGAGCTTAGTACAAGGAGATAAGAGCAGATCAATTCTCATTCTTCTGCATGCTAACCTCCAGTTGAGCCAGCACCATTTGTTGAAAAGGCTATCATTTTTCCACGGGATGTTTTCTGCTCCTTGGTTGAAAATCAAATGGCCATAGATGTGTGGGTTCAATTCTGGGTCTTCAATCCTATTCCATTGATCCACCTGGTATAGTGGATCACTATACCAATACCATGCAGTTTTTAACAATACTGATCTGTAGTATTGCTTGAGGTCTGGGATACGGAATACCCCAGAAGTTCATATACTGTTGAAAAAAGTTTTAGCTATTCTGGGTTTTTTGTTATTCCAGATGAATTTGAGAATTTCTCTTTCTAACTCTATGAACAACTGAGTTGGGATTTTGATGGGGATTGCATTGGATCTGTATATTGCTTTTGGCAAGATTGCCATTTTAACTATATTATTCCTGCGAACCCAGAGGCATGGAAGATTTTTCCATTTTCTGAGGTCTTCTTCCATTTCCTTCTTCAGAGACCTGAAGTTCTTGTCATACAAACCTTTCACTTGTTTGGTTAGAGTCACACCAAGATACTTTATATTGTTTGTAGCTATTGTGAATGGTGTCATTTCCCTAATTTCTTTCTCAGCCTGCTTATCCTTTGAGTATAGGAAGGCTACTGATTTGCTTGAGTTGATTTTATACCCATGTCCTTTGCTGAAGGTGTGTATCAGCTGTAGGAGTTCTCTGGTCGAGTTTTTTGGGGTCACTTAAGTATACTATCATATCATCGGTAAATAGTGATAGTTTGACTTCTTCCTTTCCAATTTGTATCCCTTTAACTTCCTTATGTTGTCCAATTGCTCTCGCTAGAATTTCAAGTACTATATTGAAAAGATATGGAGAGAGAGGGCAGCCTTGTCTAGTCCCTGATTTTAGTGGGATTGCTTCAAGTTTCTCTCCATTTCGTTTGATGTTGGCTATGGTTTGCTGTATATTGCTTTTACTATGTTTAGGTTTGGGCCTTGAATTCCTATTCTTTCCAAGAGTTTTAGCATGAAAGGATGCTGAACTTTGTCAAATGCTTTTTCAGCATCTAATGATATGACTATGTGGTTTTTTTCTTTGAGTTTGTTTATGTAGTGGATTACATTGATGGATTTCCATATATTGAACCATCCCTGCATCCCTGGGATGAGGCCTAATTGATCATGGTGAATGATCGTTTTGATGTGTTTTTTGATTCAATTGGCAAGAATTTTATTGTGTATATTTAATAAATACATAAGAATTAAGATACAAATCAGGTGTTCAGCTTTATAGAACTAAACTCTTTTTCTTCTGCCTGCATCCTTTTATTTCTTCTTATATAATGTCCTTATTATAAATTATCATTATTAACATGTATTTTGAAAGTTTACTATAATGTATGACAAATTTAAAATGTTTTTACAAAAGTTCTGGTAGAAGGGAGTTAGATCATTATAATAAGGGTTCTTATTAAAATATATTTGGACCCTCCTTTTTTTCTTTGTTTGTTCGTTTGTTTTCCTTCTTTCTTTCTTCTTTTCTGCCTGGGCAAGTGAATAGACCATTTGTTTTTTAATAGACCCTTTTTAACATGTATTTTTTCCATAAAATTCTTCACCACCATTGGTCCAATACAGTAGGGCAAAGGGTTTGTAAACTGACATTTCACATTCTGATTCAAAATAAGCCTATCTTCATTTTAAATTTATTATATCAGGTATTCTGAAGCATATTGTAAAGATGACTATTATTAACATGACTAAACTATACAAATTTTGTATATGTAAAGAACTTCATTTTGTTAGAATCCAGAAAATTGAATTTTTGGAGTAATATATTTGTTTAAAGATCCTGTGAATATTAAAGTTTATTTGAAAGAGGAATGTCTAAACAAAGAATTTCTTTGAAGGGCACCCTAGGTGAAAACAACTATTCAGGATTCCTAGGAAGCACATAGAGGCCAATTTTACCATGGTTGAATCTTGAGATAGATGCTAAACTTGGCAGCAATGACTATGTGATGATTGTTTTAAAGGTTTGTTATATGAAAGATGAATATATCAGTCAGACTTGTGTTGAGGTTGCAGGAAGTTGTTTAGACCAGATGTACAGAATAGGTGTCTGTGCATGTACATATGAATATCCAGGGATATTTTTCTGGACCTTTCCCAGAATTATTTACTCAAAAAAGGTTTTTGTTGTTGTTGTTTTTGTTGTTGTTTAAACTGAAGCTTGCAAATTTGACAAGTCTAACTCCCTAGGTTAGTGAATGGTCCCACACCTCTGCACCATGAGTTTGCAAATGACAGTTTGGGCTTCCTAAGTTTTATATGAATGCTGTAAATCAAGTATCCTCTCTTCACATGCTTACAGTTAGGAATTTATCTATCAAAGAAACTTCCCATACCTTCTCTAGCTTTTCTTCAAACAAGTGCATCAACAAACATCCAAAAGATTAAGCCAATAAAAGTAAAGTCAAACACATTCAAATTTGTCATGTATGTGTAACTTTGATATTTGTATAAACTCTGTGTTTTCATGGGTATAAAATCAGGGGCATTGGTATCATCAACAAAGGATTATATA
This sequence comes from Apodemus agrarius, assembly GCA_964023405.1. NCBI lineage: Eukaryota > Metazoa > Chordata > Mammalia > Rodentia > Muridae > Apodemus > Apodemus agrarius. The sequence goes on along the minus strand of OZ030005.1, from coordinate 86,232,638 downwards.
AATATTAAATGAAATTTAACATAATAAATTCCCATCTGAGATTCTGGTATGAACTATCATTATATATTTACTAGTATTTATTGTCTTAATTTTTATGTCTTTTTCTCATACAATTTATGATATTATCAAAATAGTTCATTTATACTGTTTTATGTGTCTACTATAAGGACGACTTCCTTGGAGTCCTTCTCCTTAATCATCTGGCATAAGAGAAATTTTTTAATAATTTCTAAGAGGTTGGAATGAAAGTGAACCATATCAGAATAAATAGAAATATATAACCTTAGAAGGTGGGAGATGGGAGTGCCTTCTAGAATGTACAAGATATCTGGGAGGTGAAAGAATCTCAAGACTCAATGGAGGGGACCTCCGATGAAATATTCTATGGTGGTGATCAATTTGCATCCTTCTACATGTTGACTGCTAGTTCAACCAGCACCATTTGTTGAGCATGCTGTCTTTTTCTCATAGATAGTTTTGGCTCCTTTGTCAAAGATCAAGAGACCATAAATGTGTGGGTTCATTTCTGGGTCTTCAATTCTCTTGCATTGATCAACCTGCCTGTCACTGTACCAATACCATGCAGTTTTTATCACTATTGCTCTGTAGTACAGCTTGAGGCCAGGGTTGGTGATTCTGTCACAAGTTCTGTTATTGTTGAGAATAGTTTTCACTATCCCAGGTTTATTGTTATTCCAGATGAATTTGAAAATTTTACTTTCTAGCTATATGAAGAACTGAGTTGGAATTTTGATACTCTTAAACCTTATAAGCAACTTCAGAAAAGTGGCTGGATATAAAATTAGCTCAAACAGATCAATGGCCTTCCTCTAATCAAAGGATAAACAGGCTGAGAAAGAAATTGGGCCAAAGAATACACATGGAGGAACCCAGGGACCCATCTGCATATGTGACAGAGGATGACCTAGTTAGACATCAGTGGGAGGAGTGGTCCTTGGGCCTGATGGGGTTCAATGCCTCAATGTAGGGGAATGCCAGGGCAGGAACACAGGAGTGGGTAGGTGAGTGGAGTAGCACCCTAAATAGAGCCAAGGCTAGGAGATATGGGATGGGGGTTCCAGAAGGGGAGACCTGGAGAGGGGAAAACATTTGAAATGTAAATGAAAATATCTAGGACCCGACAAATACACAGGTGGGTCTTCTCAGCCAACGAGAAACCTGAGCACAGGTCCTCAGTGGAGGAGCTAGAGAAAGGACACAAGTAGCTGAAGGAGCTTGAAGCCCCATAGGAGGAACAACAATATGAACCCACCAGTACCCCCAGAGCTCCCAGGAACTAAACCACCAACTAAAGAGTAAACATAGAGGGTCCCATGGCTCCAGTTACATATGTAACAGAGGATGGCCTTATTGAACATAAAAGGGAGAAGAGGCCCTTGGTCCTGAGAAGGCTCTATGCTCTAGTATAGTGGAATGCAAGGACAGGGAAGTGGGAGTGGTAGGGTTTGTGAGCAGGGGGAGGGGATTTGAATATGGTGTTTTCGAAGGGGGAAACCAGGAAAGGGGATAATATTTTAAATGTAAATAAAGAAAATATCTAATATAAAAGAGAAACTATCCAAAATAAACAAAAAGCAAAAAACAAAACAAAAGTTTAACAAAAAAGATTTAAGATAAAAAAGAAAGTGAATCATGTCTACTGAACCTACAACAGAACTTTTCATGAGATTTGAATTTTCTGTGTTTCATCATAATCTTTGTTACTAATGAATCATTTGATTTAAGCTATAGGGTGATATTACTGTACTTTCAAATTACAGATCCATTCAAGGTTTGTTAAAAAAATATCATTTGATATGGTATTCCTTTAGGGAGTATTTCACTATTTTTATCTATGACAGCTATATAATAAGTGGAAGATTTCCTGGTAATGATGTCATGCTTTGCTACAGTTGTTTTCTATTATTTTGTCTTAGCAAATTTACCTTATGCTTTCTTCTCTGACTAATGACATTAATTTACATTCAAATATTTCTCTGTATCTTGGACCTAAACATAGAGCTCTGTTCATTATTGACTAAGTGTTTGACAGTGTTCAAAGACATCAGCTGGATAAAATAAATGAAATCTGTGATAGAGTTCCAACAAGCACTAATGTTGGGGCAGACCCACCAGCCTGAGAACAGAGATAAGTATTAGCTTGAAATCTGCATCAGAAGTTCCAATTCTGGATCTTTTATGGTCACCCTCTGGGATCTACAGATCCATTAAATTTCTGAGGCTCACTTTTTATAATATGTGTGTGGAATATTAATGGACACTGCATAGTCAAATAACAAGATCAAAGAATTTCTTAAAGAATCCTAGAAAATAAAACTTTGTATGTTAGCCCTTTTCTTTTATTGGTATTTTAGAATCAAATAAGGATATCTTTAAGAGTACTTAGAGAAACAGGTACAAGAAATCATTTAAATATTTACTGTGTTTCTTTTTATACTGCAAAGTGTAAAACTATACAGTGTCATCTCAGGGCTTTATTTAAAAGATGTTTGGAAACCTATAGCTATTCAGTCAAAATCAAAATGGGAAATGCATCCTGAGATCTATCCTTTTACAGATTATTAAATAGATTTCACAGCTTAATTTAAAATAATTTTATAAGTAGCATTGACCTATAAAATATACACAACTGTTTAATTTAGAATATGTGGCTGTAGTTCAGTAAAATGTCATAATTAAATAATTAAGCTAAATTCTCTTAATAAATGAGTTTGCTAAGAAGAAAATTATATAATTATACTCTGCCAGCACCAGAGTCTTTGCATCTGGGTCTGTGCAGAAATTTAAAATAGGTCATAAGATTGAACACAATTGATATTCTTTTTATTTATGCTTACAATACACTTAAGTATTGGAAAATTTCTTACAGGTCTGTCTATCATTTATTAGAGTTTATAAATATCAATAGGATAGAATTGCTATTAGTCATGTTTAATTCCACAGAGATTGCAAAGATGATGAAAAAGCTGTTTTCCCCATGACTATAGTAGCTCTCATTTTCTGATTATATTTATTTTAATTAATTATAGAGAGGAAAAGCATAATAGATGTTGTTGTTACAACAAAAAAGGTTTTCTAATGCATTATTCAATTTATGCAAAAATATTTTGTCAAGAAGCACAAAGGTAATTTTAAACAGCATTTGATTTTTCAAAATTATTGGTTTATGTTTTCAAAAATATTAATAATATTTACAGGTATTTTAATTCTGTTGACTATAATAAGATGTTCCCTACAACAAAATTTGTGAGGATAATCATTTAAAATTAAATTATCTTAAGGAAAGCATTATAAACAATTCTTTAACATTTACAAAGCTTAAAAAAATCTCGCTTATGAATTTTCTTTTTTAAATTTTTTCTATATTCTTTGTTTACATTCCGAAGGCTTTCCCCTTTCCCAGTTCCCCCCTCACCATATGTCCCATAAGTCCTCTTCCTTCTGCCTATTCCCCAATCCCCCCCCCCATTTCTCTGTTCTGATACTCTCCTGCAAAACTGGATACAGTCTTTTTGGGACCAGAGTCCTCTCCTTCCTTCTTCTTGGGAATTTTTTGATTTGCTAATTGTGCCTTGAGTATTCAGAGCTTTTGGGTTCATTAATATCCACTTATCAGTGATTGCATTTCATGTGTATTCTTTTGTGATTGGGCTACCTAACTTAGGATGATATTTTCCAGATCCAACCATTTGCCTACAAATTTTATGAGTTCATTATTTTTAATTGCTGAGTAGTATTCCGTTGTATAAATATACCACATTTTCTGTATCCATTCCTCCTTTGAGGGACATCTGGGCTTTTTCCAACTTCCGGCTATTATAAATAAGGCTGCTATGAACATAGTGGAGCATGTGTCTTTATTACAGGCAGGGGAATCCTGTGGGTATATGCCCAGGAGTGGTATGCCAGGGTCCTCTGGAAGTGCCATGCCCAATTTTCTGAGGAACCACCAGACTGATTTCCAGAGCGGCTGTACCATCTTGTAATCCCACCAACAGTGGAGGACTGTTCCTCTTTCTCCACCTCCTTGCCAGCACCTGTTGTCTCTTGAGTTTTTAATCTTAGCCATTCTGACTAGTGTGAGGTGGAATCTCAGGGTTATTTTGATTTGCATTTCCCTGATGACTAATGATGCTGAACATCAATTAAGGTGCTTTCAGCCATGTGAATTTCTTCTGGTGAAAATTCTTTGTTTAGCTCTGTACCCCATTTTTCATAGGGTTATTCAGTTCTTTGGGGTGCAATCCCCATCAAAATCCCAAATCAATTCTTCATAGATCTAGAAAGAGCAATTCTCAAATTCATCTGGAGTAACAAAATACCAAAGATAGCTAAAACTATTCTCAACAAAAAACTTCTGGGAGAATCAATATCCCTGACCTCAAGCAATACTACAGAGCAATTATGTTAGAAACTGCATGGTATTTGTACAGTGATAGACAAGTAGATCAATGGAATAGATTTGAAGACCCAGAAATGAACCCACAGAGTTGTGATCACTTGATCTTTGATAAAGGAGCTACAACCATCCAGTGGAAAAAATATAGCCTTTTCAACAAATGGTGCTGGTTCAACTGGAGGTCAACATGCAGAAGAATGCGAATTGACCCACTCTTATCTCCTTGTACTAAGATCAACTCAAAGTGGATCAAAGACCTCCACATAAAACCAGACACACTGAAACTAATAGAAAAGAAACTGGGGAAGACCCTGGAGGACTTGGGCACAGGGGGAAAGTTCCTGAACAGAACACCAGTAGCTTATGCTCTAAGATCAAGAATTGACAAATGGGAACTCCTAAAATTACAAAGCTTCTGTAAGGCAAAGGACACCATCAGAAGGACAAAATGGCAACCAGCAAATTGGGAAAAGATCTTCACCAACCCCGCATCCCACAGTGAGTTAATATCCAATATGAATTTTATCTAAAGACTACATTTTCAATGCAACCAACAGCCAATATCAAATAAAATGGAGAAATACTTGAAGCAATTTAACAATAACTGGGGATAAGACAAGAATAATCCCTCTCCCCATATCTATTAAATATAGTACTTGAACTGCTAGCTAAAATAATAAAGACAACAAAATGTGATCAAGGGGATATAAATGGCCAAAGAAGAAATAAAGGCATCACTATTTGCAGATGATATGATAGCGATCACAAATATTCTTCAAGAGAACTTCTCCAGCAGATAAACAACTTTAGCAAAGTGGCCAGATATAAAATTAACTCAAATTAATCAGTAACCTTCCTTTATACAAATGATAAACAGGCTGAGAAAGAACTAAAGAAAACAACTCCCTTCACAATAGCCACAAATAATATATAATATATTGGGATGACTCTAACAAAACAAGTGAAAGACCTATATGGCAATAACTCTGTGTCTCTCAAGAAGGAAATCATAGAAAACCTCAGAAGATGAAAAGATCTCCCATGCTCATGGATTGGGAGGATTAATAGAGTAAAAGTAGCCATCCTGCCAAAGGGAATCTACAGATTTAATACAATCCCCATCAAAATTCTAACTCAATTCTTCATAGAGTTAGAAAACTTAATTCTCAAATTCACCTGTAATAACAACAACAACAACAACAACAAAAAAAAAAAAACAGGATAGCTAAAACTATTCTCAACAATGAAAACAATTCTTAACAATAAAAAAAAAACAGGTGGGGAAATCACTATCCCTGACATCAAGTTTAGCACAGAACAATAGTGATAAAACCTGCATGGTATTGGTACAGTGATAGGCATGTAAATAAATGAAGTAGAATTGAAGACCCAGAAATAAAGCCACATACTTAAGCACACTTGATCTTTGACAAAGAAGCCAAAAATAAACAATGGAAAAAGGAAATCATCTTCAATAAATGGTGCTGGTCTAACTAGCTGTCTGTATGTTACAAAAATGAAAATAGATCCATATTTGTCACCTTGGACAAAGCTTAAGTCCAAGTGGATCAAGGAGCTGAAGATTAAACCAAATTTAGTGAATCTAATAGATGAGAAAGTGGGAGCCTTGAACTCATTGGCACATGAGGAAAATTCCTAAACAGAACTCCAGTGGCAAATACTCTAAAATCAAGAATTGATAAATGGACCTCATGAAACTAGAAAGCTTCTCTAAAGTAAGGAACATAGTCAATAAAACCAATCAGAAACCTACAGATTGGGAAAAAGTCTTCACTAACTTTACATTCAATAGAGGGCTAATATCCAATACTTATGAAGAACTCAAGAAGCTAACCACCAAAAATCCAAACAATCTAATAAAAAAAATGGGGTTTAGAACTAAACTGAGAATTCACAACAGAGGAATCTTGAATGGCTGAGAATCACCTAAAGAAATGCTCAAAGAATTTAGTGATCAGAGAAATGCAAATAAAAATGACATGAGATTCCATCATACAGCAATCATAATGGCTAAGATCAAAACCTCATTTGACAACAAATCTTGGCAAGGATGTGGAGAAAGAATATTCTTCCATTGCTAGTTGGATTGCAAACTTGTACAACCACTCTAGAAATTAATCTGGATATTCCTCAGAAAATTGGAAATAGATCTACCTGAAGACTCAGCAATACCACTCTTGGGATATAACCAAAATATTCACCATGCCACAGGGGCATGTTCATAGTGGCCTTGTTTGTGATAGCCAGAAGCTGGACACAATGTAGATGTCCCACAACAGAAGAATGGAATAAAAAAAATGTGGTTCGTTTACACAATGGAGTACTTCTCAACTATTAATAAAGAGGACATCCTGAGTTTTACAGGAAAATAGATGGAACTAGAAAATATTATCCAGAGTGAGGTAACTCAGACCCAAATGGACATGCACCTTGTGTACTCACTAATAAGTGGATATTAGCAAAAAAAAAAGTAGAATACCCAAGATACAGTCCACAGAACTCAAAAAGCTCAACAAACTGAAGGTCCCAAGTGAGGATGCCTCAGTCCCACTTGGCAGGGAAAAGAAAGCAATCACCAGTGGGTAGAGAGGGATTGTGAGGGAAAGTGGACAGAGGGATGGGAGTGGGGAATAGGGGAACCTGTTCTGTTATTGGATGATCGAGAAGGACTTAAGCCCTGAGGTCCAGCAGGAAGAATGGAAACAGGCAACCTTGGGAGGCAGGAGGTTGGGGGGACCCTCCAAAATGCACCAGAGACCTGGGAGGTTCAGGACTCAAAGGGAGAGACCTTAGATGAATTGCCTGACACTAGAGAGAGGGAATTTTCAGATCCTACCTTCAGCAAAGACAGGGCATCAAGTGAGGGAGGGCATTGCCACTCCACAGTCAAAACTCTGACCCATAATCGTTGCTGTCTGAAAGAACTGCAGGGATGGAAATGGAGAGGAGCCTGAGGAAAAGAAGGTCCAGCAACAGGCCCAAAGCAGGATCTAGCTCAAGGGGATCCTAAGGCCTGACACTATTACTGAGGCTATGGAGTATTCACAAGTGGAATTTACTGTGACTGCACTCTGAAAGACCCAACACATAGCTGAAAGAGTCAGATGCAGATACTTGCACCCAATCAATGAAAAGAAAGAAGCTTCTTACGCCTGTGGTTGAATTATGGAAAAGCTGGAAGAAGCTGAAAAGGAGGGCAACCCTGTAGGAGGAGCAGTAGTCTCATTTAAACCGGACCCCCAAAATCTCTGAAACACTGGACTGCCAACCACGCAGCATACTTCAGCTGATATGTACCCCCCCAATACATACACATATATTTCCTAGTCTGTGTTCATTCAGAGAAGGTGCACCTAACCCTCAAGAGACTAGAGGCCCCAGGGAGTTTAGAGGTATGATGTGGTGGGGGCTTTGGAGGGTGGGGCATCCTCATAGAGACAGTGGTATGGGATGTGGTAAAGTATGAGGGAGGACTGGGATGGGAATATCATCGTAGGTGTAATAAATAAATAAAATAATTAATTAATTTATATAAGATTTTAAAAAGACTACAGTTTCACAAATACTTAGCTAATGTGGTTGTCCTTGGTTTTAAAAAATAGTAAATGAGATCTTCATTTACTCACATCCATATAGTAAGGATTTTCCTCTAATGGACTCTTTGTCCATGAGATGAGGCACTGCTTTCTGCCAAACTTTAAGATGTGAAAAGTATCCCTAGTCTAGTTTTATAAGTGTTAAAAAGAAATACCTATTTACTGTCATTTAACATTATTGTGTTGTATTTGGAATCTAAGTAGAAACTTTAAATGACATACAGCTATAGACAGTTGATTTATTTATTATATATGTTATCCAATATAGAAAAATATTTTAAAATTGTTATAATGGCTAAGGCTTGTATTAGTATTTTAAATTGTAAATTCAGGGTTGTTTCAGTTAAGTTTGCATTGTCATGACAAGAATAGTGACAGAGAGTTCTTAATGAGAAAGGGATGATTGTATGTAATGGTTTACAAGGTTTCTGGCCACTATGGCAAGAATAGCATAAGAGATCAGCACATGGCCTAATGAGTTTGCTGCCGCATATCTCTTTAGGTAGCAATTGATGAAGGAGCAGGAATTGGGAACAGAGACAACTCTCCCAGACAAGTCTGCTTCTATCACATAGGGCTACTACCTCCTAAAGATTGCAAAACATCCCCCAAATTATGCCACTAATTTGGGAGCAAATATCAAAATTTGAACCTGTGATAAGCCTTCAAATTTCCATAACATTCTTCTTTAGTAATCTCTTGCAAAAATACTAAAAATACTATCTACTCGGTCTTTAGTAAGGAATTACCTCTTCCAGTTGAAATGTATTTATCATTGTTAGACTGTAAGATATCAGAACTGTCTTTGAAATGAAAAAACTGACAGGCAAAGAAATAAAAATTAATAATTAGAATGGCTGGGCAGTGTTGGCATGTGCCTGTAACCTCAACACTTTGGAGGCAGAGGCAGAGGCAGATGGATTTCTGAGTTCAAGGCTGGCCTGGTCTACAGAGTGAGTTCTAGGACTGTCAGAGCTATATAGAGAAACCCTGTTCTTGGGGAAAAAAAACAAAAACAGAAACACAAAAAAGAATAATTAGAATGAAAAATCTATTTTACCTGGCACTATATGGCTTAGTTTACAATATTTCAGCTGATTCTATCAAATGTTTATAATTTTTATCTGTGAACACAATTTATTCATGAAGAATCGAAAAATCTGTTAACTCATTAGTCCATTATTAGTATATGGCAATGCTAAGGCCTCAGATGAATGACCTGACTTTAAATGTCAACAATACACTTGTAAATATTATTGCTGTGAGGAAGAGTCTCTTTCACTGCTGAGTTCTTAGAACTTTCTTTTTGTGAACTTTAAGACTAAAGATGCCTTTGTATGTAATATATCCATGAAGTGGCCTGAGGTATTGAACTCTAAAATCTCTTGCCAAGTCTGAACTTGCAAAGAAAATGAGGACTGTAATAAGAAATACTTAATACTAAGACAAAAAAAATCACTTTCCAACTGGTACATCACCCCCATACAAACACAACACATTCATATATATATATATATATATATATATATATATATATATATACATGCAGAAAAAGTTTGTATACAAGCTAAATGCACCCCATTTTTCTGGGATATAGTGCTGCATAAAATTGCAAATAGATTCAGCAGGCTCTCAGGCAACACATTTGTGGGTTGTGAAGAATCCTTAAATCCAAGAGAGAATAAACAGTGCTTAAATATCATGTGATATTAATCTATTTATTTTAACCATACTGTGGATTATGTAATGGTAGGTGTGTATATTACTTGGTATCACTGACTAAAACAGGGTAAAAGTACATTCATTTATTAAATCACTGTTTATTAAGCATTCACTATAACATTCACTATGAGAACATCCAGATACAACATAACTTACTATATTTTAGCAAGCCGAGCTAAATATTAATAAGAAAAGCATACATATAATTAGCAATTTCATGCATGCTATCAAGACATTGGCCTGCATCATGGATGTTATATAATAGGAACATCAGGGAAGCATCTTGTGGTAGTTGGAATAAAAATGGTCCCCACAGTTCCATAGGCAGTGGCACTATTAGGAAGTGTGCCTTTGTTGGAGTGGGTCTGTCACTGGGAGTGGGTTTTGTGGTTTCAGATGTTTGGTCTAGACCTAGTATGTCAGCCTGTTCCAGATGCATTTGGATCCAGATGTAGAACATTCAGTTCCTTCTTCAGCATTATGGATATCATGTTTCCCACCATGATAATAATAGACTAAACCACTGAAACTGCAAGAAAGCCCCAATTTTGTGCTTACTTTTTTATGACTTGTTCTGCTCATGGTGTCTCTTCACAACAATAAAAACCCTAACTGAAAGCCTTTGGAATGTAAACATAGAATATAGAAAATAAAAATTAAAAATAAAAACCCTAACTGAAACAGAGCCCTGGAAACATTTATAAATTGCCACGTGAAGGAAAGCAAGCATGGATTAAAATGTGAAAGAACTTTATGAGGTCCCATTTGTCAATTCTTGATCTTAGAGCTTAAGCTACTGCTGTTCTGTTCAGGAAATTTTCCCCTGTGCCCATGTGCTCAATGCTCTTCCCCAGGTTCTTTTCTATTAGTTTCAGTGTATCTGGTTTTATGTGGAGGTCCTTGATCCATTTGGAGTTGAGCTTAGTACAAGGAGAAAAGAATGAATTGATTTGCATTCTTTGCATTGCTGACCTCCAGTTTAACCAGCACCATTTGTTGAAAAGGCTATCTTTTTTCCCCTGGATGGTTTCAGCTCCTTTGATGAAGATCAAGTGACCATAAGTGTGTGGGTTCATTTCTGAGTCTTCAATCCTATTCCATTGATCTACCTGCCTGTCACTGTACCAATACCATGCAGTTTTTAACACTATTGCTCTGTAGTACTGCTTGAGGTACAGGATACTGATTGCCCCAGAAGTTCTTTTACTTTTGAGAATAGTTTTAGCTATCCTGTTTTTTGTTTTTTTTTTTTTGTTTTTGTTTTTGCTATTCCAGATGAATTTGAGAATTGCTCTTTCTAACTCTGTGAAGAACTGAGTTGGAATTTTGATAGGGATTGTATTTAATCTGTATATTGCTTTTGGCAAGATGGTCATTTTTACTATATTAATCCTGCCAATCCACGAGCATGGAAGATTTTTCCATTTTCTGAGGTCTTCTTCTATTTCCTTCTTTAGAGACCTGAAGTTCCTGTCATACAGATCATTCACTTGTTTAGTTAGAGTCACACCAAGATACTTTATATTGTTTGTGGCTGTTGTGAAGGGTATCATTTCCCTAATTTCTTTCTCAGCCTGCTTATCCTTTGAGTATAGGAAAGCTACTGATTTCCTGGAGTTGAGTTTATAACCAGCCACTTTGTTGAAGTTGTTTATCAGCTGTAGGAGTTCTCTGGTGGAGTTTTTTTTTTTGGGTCACTTAAGTCTACTATCATATCATCTACAAATAGTGATAGTTTGACTTCTCCTTTCCAATTTGTATCCCAACTCAATTCCATGAATTTTAGCAACAGAGTGTTTCAAGAAGAAACAGAAATGCATGTGACTTTCTCTGACTCCTGGAGGTTGTGTATGCACAGTTCCCAAACTACTCTCCTTGCTTTAAAAAACAAGATCTGCCCAGAAAATCATTTGTAGATGGTTATTATGCAGATTGTATTTAAAAGTACAAACTAAATGTCAGCCATTGTTAATGTTGATCCCATATTAAATCATCATATCCACTCTCTGAATTTATATTAGCCTAAAGCTTTCTTAATCTTGTGGTATTTGATACATCCTGCATATGCACATGAATTGCCTTTTGCATCTCAAAATCTTTGGTTGAAATTTAGGAAAGTTTCAAAGTAGTCTGCTTCAGCAGTATGCTAGATAATCCCAATTGATAACCATAACAACTTACAAAGCCATTATGTTTGTATCAATTCTTTGGACGATGTTATTTAATATTTAGATAAAGCAACTTATCTAAGAACAGGCACAATTTTCTTGCAGTGTATAGTCATTTTCTTTGAAACCAATCCATTAATACTGTACTAATTTTCCCTTTATAGAATATAAGGAAATACAGAATAGTAACTGCACAAATAAGGGATGAATGTGTGTGGCCTAAGTCTCCCAAATAAAAGTCTGCATGTTCTGATGACATTTGATCACTTCGCAAACTTTGAGTTAGTTATTGTTGTTTCTGTTTCAGCAGAAGAAATTCATACTTAGAGATAATATACAAAGAGGTTAAAGCCATTTACTCAACATAAACATGCAGTTTATGTAAGGCACGTTGTTTATTGGTGAGCACAAAGTGGCAAATAAGAGTTCAGCCAGCGTGAAACTGATAGAATTCTGAGCACAAACCCCTCTTATACGAAAAGATTATTTCTTCCAGAAGGGAAGAATTCAGACTTTTACTTTTTATTTTGGGGCGTTGACTAATATGCTAATGTCCAAATAATGAAGTGTTAAAAACTGTGAACTTTATTGCTTTCCAAACTCTTATTACAGAAGGAAGAAATTGTTTCTGAGTTTATAGAGTGTGAGCTAACACTAAGATAATGTAGAAAAACTGACTGAAAATTTATTCTAATAAGAATAATAATATTCTAATAAATAATATTAGAATCATTGACCATAGGCAACACTGGATTCCCCACACTGATAAAAAATAGTCATATATTCACTGTGAAGACTATGTATGATTTGGAGTTGATTCTAGTACAAGGAGATAAGAGTGGGTTAATTCGCATTCTTCTGCATGTTGACCTCCAGTTGAACCAGCACCATTTGTTGAAAAGGCTATATTTTTTCCACTGGATGGTTGTAGCTCCTTTATCAAAGATCAAGTGACCATAAGTCTGTGGGCTCATTTCTGGGTCTTCAAACCTATTCCATTGATCTACTTGCCTGTTGCTGTACCAATACCAGGCAGTTTTTAACACAATTGCTCTGTAGTACTGCTTGAGGTCAGGGATATTGATTCCCCCAGAAGTCCTTTTATTGTTGAGAATAGTTTTAGCTATCCTGGGTTTTTTGTTTCTCCAGATGAAGTTATTTTTGCATTCTATTTTATTTATCATCATTAGGAAATTCAAGCCAAAGAATATAGTGGGACTGACTTGAAATCACACATCTTCAAAATAGAAAGATGTACATTCAATATGGATTCTTGGGCTGGTATAGTACCATTTTTGATCACAGGAAATAAGCAGGGACTCTGCATTTTGCAAACGCTTGCACTTGCACTAGATGGTAGCAGAGCCAGGGCCACAACTTGTGTCTTTTACTGTTATAAATTTCCACTCCTGATACCTAAGTGTAACTCTGCATTGTTGTATACCTTTTGCATATACTTAAGATAGAATTTTGTGATCCTATTCCAAGATTGAATAATTATATATATTTATTAATCAATCATATATTATATTAATCAACATAACATATATATTTTTTATTCCTGTGTCAGTTTGGAAAAATGGCTAGGAAACAGCAGTGTTTTGACTATATTGATGCAAAAACTGAAATTAAGTGATTTCTATCTCTTGAAACTGTCACTAATATGTGTGCTTGTGTTTGGGCTATAATTCTCACCTTGCTGTGTTCCTGTAGTTCATCTTATTATTTTATGTTCCACTTCTAGGTGACAGTTTTAATCTATCAGTGAGTTTCTAGGAGGTTATTTTGAATACAGTAAGGCATTTTTTTCTAGATGGTCCCTATAATTCAGTTACAGAGAGCAAGAGTTGGGCAGAAATTGAATATAAACCTCATCTCTTAAAAAAGGCATTTCATCTCTTTTATTCTCACTACTTTTAAAAAGAGACAATGGTACAGCATCCATTGCAGTATCAAGAACTGACAAGCCCAAGTGAGGCAGAATATGTGAGACTCATTAACTACAGAATATTTGATCTTGTGTACACTTAGAATTCCGTAAACTTACATAGTCTAGAGAAATAAAGATATTTTTAAAGCTGCTTCTCATTAAATGCCATATATCTTTTTTTCTCTTTAAAAAATTATTATTACCCTGAATTAATATTATCAGTTGAAATTACTTATGGCTTACTCAACAGTAAGATCTCACAATGTTTTTTTAATTTAGTTCAATAAATTTTGTATTCTTCTTTTCCTTTATTTGGATATTCCCTTTATTTACATTTCAAATGTTACCCCCTTTCCAGATCTCCCATCTGGAAACCTCCTATCCCATCCCTCCTCCCCTGCTTCTATGTGGATGCTCGTCCAGCCACTCACTCCTCCTTTCCCTCAATGGCATTCTGCTACGCTGGGGCATTGAATCTCCTGAGGCTTAATGGCCACTCCACCCACTGATGTCCAACAAGGTCATCCTCTGCCACATATGCTTCCAGTGCCATGGATCCCTCAATGTGTACTCTTAGGAACAACTTTTAAAGGTTGGCGAATTTAACCTTTTAAAATATTGTCTAAATAATGTTTAAAATTCTGTCCCTCAAACAGTCTGAAATAGAGAAAGAAATGGGAGTATTGATCTATTGGCATGTGCTTTGCGTGAAGAAGAAAATCAAGAAATGATCAATCTATCCTGTATAATTGACATTGCATTTTCTATGGTGGTGCTATTACAATAATAATTAAATATAAAAGACTAGCATTCTAAACAAAATGTGAAAAAAACATTTATGTATTCGAGGAACAAAGGTTGGATGATCGATCTACTGTTTGCCAACCATTGCACCCATCCATAAAGAACATTTTGAGAGAAACATAAGCAAGAAAAGATGCATTTGGCAAACATATTGAGTGATAGCTGGTTCTGCATGGTTATTGAATGAGGCATGGGTGATTCTACAGGAAGAAAGGTCAAGGAAGGATTCACAAAATAGGATACATTTAAACTGATACTTAAAAAATATTATTTTCAGATAGCAGATGACAGGAATAAGCAAACTCTAGGAAAAGACATGAGCCAACTCAAGAAAAGAAAAGGCATACATTAGAAACATCAGCTGGTATCACTTTGGGTCCCAGTCTAAAGTCCTGTTCATCTGCTCCTGGTGAATACTGTCACTTCTCTGAGGCTGTATTTACTTACCAGTTTTGGGGTCCTGAATTGGAATATAATTTCCATCTGTCTGATGCAGTATCCTGATCACACTTCTATAGTTAGTAGAATTGTATTAATTTACCTGAATAATTGTTAGTCTCATTAAGCAATTACCATCTTACCTCTCTAGCCCATGAAGTTAATTCAAGTATTTATTAACTCTGGTTGCTTTTATATATATACTTGCTTGTATATGTGTCTATATATGTAAATTAAGCATTAAAGAAAGGAGTCCATGAATTTGAGAGGGAGCAATGGTGGGGGGGTCATTGGATGAATTGAAAGAAGAGAGGGCACAGAAGATGTAATTATATTATACTTAAATAAAAAGTTATATATGGTAAAAAGTAGCTCTAACTATTTTCCCCTATATACTAGAGGTAAATATTTCAAATTGAAAATTTCATTTGTACTTCACAAGCAAAGGGAGCATATGATCACCAAAGAAAGGTCAGAGACAGGAGGGAAGACATAATTTTTTCCCTTCAATAATTAATATTTTTATAAAACCAGCTATAGGCATAAGGCTGTAGATACAAAAAAATATCTCAATAGGCCACTCTGTTCTCAAAACAATTGGCATTAACACAGACTCCCTCACCCTTAATATCCTTTGACGAGTGTTTCTGGTTCCTGCTCCTTCCCCTACCAGACAACACTACTACTTCAGTTTCAAAGTTATTATTATCTTCAGGGTTTACAGTTACCATAGTGATAACTTTCCTTTCCTCATCTGTATCATTTTACATTTCCACAAAACTGAACTGAAATATTTGTTTTAAAGCAGGAGCTATAAAACTGCTTTCCATCAACACTATAGCAGTAATCCTGTCCTTAAAATTTACTATCAATGATAAACAGCAAAACACAGTATCTATAAACACTGCTGTATCTTTCCCACAGTAATACACTTTTTTATATCATGCTGAAATCTGTGTCCTTTGATAAAATAACAGGAGGAATATAAAACTAGGAAGGTTGAGAATCTTGTTTCTGAAGCAGTGCTTCAGGGCTCCCTCTGATTAGTATGTTGCCCCACAGAAACACCCATCTTCAAGTCATTGGTTAAATATTTATCCGGCATCCACTATTCGAATCAGGGTAAGAAATAAAAGGAAAGCTAATACAGTTTCCATTCTCCACTGCTCCATCTTCTATTATAAGGTGTCCAAATAAAATTGTATTTCTATAACCATTTGAAAAGAATGCATGCCCTGATACTGTATGACTTCTAGATAAAACTGACTGTTGTCAATGCAGAGGTCTGCTTTTCACATAATTATATGAAACATTTGTGGTTCAGTATTAATGAAATCTATCTTATAATAAATAATATATGAATTAATAGCTTTGATGCAAAGTGCTACCCACAACACTTACCATCTATATCACATTGAAAGGTGAACTGGAGCCTAGAGAAATATTCATCCATCAAATTAAGTGGTAAGATACTGGTAACATTCTTGACTTTAATCATTGGGAAAACAAACAAATTGCATATAAGCCTATAGCTCAATGAAGAAAGAGATTAAAAGCCAAAGCAACAGAGTGTGTTGGCTATACCATTTCTATAGCCCTGCATCTAAATCAAGCAATGGTGTCATTCACATTGGGTGTTTTTTCTCACCTAATCTGGGAAATAAAAATAATACCTGTATAAAGATGTGGCTCACATCTTTATAAAAAGCACTGGCTGTTTTTCCATAGGATCTCATTCAGTATCTTGCACCCACATAGCAACTATCTGAACTATTAAAACTCCTGCCTTAGGGCGCTGTGCACACATATTACACATAAATATATGGATGTGAAATAGCCACACATATAAGGTTAGCTAAAAATATTCAGCCTTGAAAACATACAAAGGAATAACATTATACAGACTACACAGTTTTATTTAGTAATATATATGTATACTATATATATATATACATATATATATATACATGTACATATACTGACATACTTGAATAACAATTACTGAGAAAACAGAAAATGAGTTTAAAGGAGACAAAGCAGTGGTATATAGGAAGTTTTGGGCATAAAAATTATAATACAATATCAAAATAAAATTAAGAAAAGAAGATAAAAAAGTATTCCTCAGTAAAAATGCTCAGCGATTCTCTCTCAATTGGGTAATGTAAGATTCTGTCAAGTTAGCAATTAACACTAATAATTTCAAGAATAAACACCTAAATGGCAAGAATTGAACTGAAGATAAAATAATCCTTGGGAAAATTATCTGAATCTTTTCTTTTCAACTCACGTGTCTATATATTTCTTTCTTCAAAGGCAGTTCTTAAGATGTGGAAAACACGTGAGCTCTTTTCTTTCTTTCTTGACTAAATCCAAAACTCTGCTTTAATATTTTACCAAGATTTTCTGGAAAGCAAGTACTTTGGAAACAGTAGATAAAGAGAAATAAGGTGGCAGTACTTTAGATTGTTTAACAACACTTTGGTCAAGGAGTAGACACCTCTCCAGGAAAAAAAAAAATCTTATACCCACTGCATAGGCCTCTGGATGTTACATTCCTTTCCACCTTCTGTCCAGAGCTCTCCTGAGTTAATTGAGCAGGAATTATGTTGCAGTGTATCCATACTTGTTCAGCATCAAGCTTGCAGAGCATCACTATCTAAACAAGACCCAAACTGTAGCAATAGACATGTTTAAATTGAAAGGGGAAGTCTCATCGGGCTTATCCAATGCGTTTTGACAAAGAACTTCAAACAACTAAAGACTGTTAAGAAAGCGCAGAGCACAAGCAACACTAAACATAATAGGTTGCGTTTATGCATTTATGGATTCATATACCTAAGTAACAACAATAATTAAGAAAGAGCAGACATAAATATGAGATACAGCAAGTTGGGGTACATTGGAGGATGAGGTTATCATGTTTTCAATTATACACTTATATATATATATGTATATATATACATGTATATATATACATATATACATGTATATATATGCTGTAGACTTGTTTTCCATTTCTTTTTTTCTTAGATTTCAAGTCTAAAGAAATAAGAATTTTTAATTAATTGCAGAAAATTACTCATAGCTGTTATGAGACTTGTTAACTGGTACTAATTAGGGCTTATATATGTTTATGATGAAAGTATCGCATAAAAATTCTTTGAATTCTCTTGCATCTTTAAAATATTTCAAAATTATTTTTATATCATGAATATTCTTTGAGTATGTTTTACCTTTTAACTAGAAAATTATCACAGATATTTAAATACCAAAATTATTTGAATCAAAAATCAACACTGTCAGTATTTGATAAGTGCTATAAAATACATTAAGATACTGGAAGGATGTTATACATGTACTTTTGGTATTGGTTTTAATATTATAATATTTAGGGAAGGAAAATTCATGATCTCATCATTCTAAACAATAGGTGGTATTGTTGTTTGCTTCTGCCTGATTATTTTTTGGTCAGGATTTAGCACTATTTTTCTTATAGTAGTAACATTATACAGTATTGAGAGTCTATCTATATCTCCTGGCATATATATATATATATATATATATATATATATATATATATATATATCTTGGAATATAGCTATCATACATCTACTTAATTATTATACTTTTCATTCATTACATACCTTTCTTGTATGTGTTTAACAAATTTACTATTCTAGTACTCATAGTCATACAGTTAAAAGAAAAGCTAATAGTCATAAAAAACACTTGTTAGTAGAGTGGAAAACTGATAATTAACATATACATTATATAATTTATTAGAACCATCAATTAAGAAAGAAAACATATTCAATTAAGACTATAGAATTAGATTTAATTGAAACTTTGAAATGGAATCATTAGTTTAATTCTGAGAAGCCCAATAGACAAACGTTGATGCATCTGGATTTGTGGACTTGTTGAATTAACATCACATTAATATTCAGCTTTTTAAAATACATAATTTAAATAAAAATGTTTTTCTCAGGGTTAAACAGGAACTTTAGGTACGTGACAGAGTTAGGATGCATAAAATGTCAGATTCCTAATGCTTATTCATGATTACTTATTACTACCTTTGGAATTCTAAGCTATTATTTCAAAAACAAAATGATAGTGGTT
This sequence comes from Apodemus agrarius, assembly GCA_964023405.1. Taxonomy (NCBI): domain Eukaryota; kingdom Metazoa; phylum Chordata; class Mammalia; order Rodentia; family Muridae; genus Apodemus; species Apodemus agrarius. The sequence continues at coordinate 86,213,417 of OZ030005.1, read as the reverse complement.
ATAGTATGTTATCCAATTAGTGTCATCTCAAAAATTCTTATAAAAAGAGGGCTGTATCATCCTATGATAAAATATATCATGTAAATCCAGTTCCACCAACCAGTAAACCATACTGTGTTTTGTTTCTTCCCAACATTAAATATTGCTCTGCTCTAGCAGTTATTTCATCTGCTGGACAAGAAGAATGTTGTTGATGAGGGCATATCTAATTAGATTACATCATATATAATATTGATCAGTGCATGCTGAATCAAAAGGATAAAGTGTATATGATAGTTTTTTTAGTTTGATTGAACTAAAATCATAAGTAGAATTATTTGCATGTTTACATATGTCCATGTGTATATACAATAAGGGTCCAAGAAGACTATATTGTAAAAAAAAAAATTCTAAGTACTGAAGAAAACGTTTGAGGTTTAGTTTTATATACAAGAATTAAAAACTTAAGACAACTGATATAAGTGAGTCAGTTTGGTGCAACATCAACATAAAAGACATATTCACAGATAACCACCATGATGTGCCTACTCAAAAAATCCAAAATAGTGGGTCTAGTGCATTTGAAACTTTAGAATTGTGAGCCAAAATAAGCTTTTGCTCAAACCTCACTACTTGCATATACCACTATATGATTGTGATTGAGATGAAAGAGTTTTGGGTTTTTGTTTGTTTGTTTGGTTTGGTTTTTCGAGACAAGGTTTCTCTTTGTAGCCCTAGCTGTCCTGGAACTCACTCTGTAGACCAGGCTGGCCTCAAACTCCGAAATTCACCTGCCTCTACCTTCCAAGTGCTGGGATTACAGGTGAGTGCCCCCAACGCCTGGCTTGTTTTTTTTTTTTTTTAAATACTCATTTAGCTATCCTCTGAACATGCCTGAATAGTATTTTCTAAATTGAGTTGACTAAGATCTGAAGACCCACCTTAAATATGGGTGGTACCATTTTGTTTACTGTGGTACTAGAGTAAATAAAGAGGAAAAAGGCTTTTTTCTCCCTCTGCTCCTTACCTGTGGATGAGATATAACTTGCAACTTTGGCTTCTCTGAAACAATGAATTGTTCCCTTAATTTCTAATCGATCTTGTGTTTTTTTGAGTTGCTTTGGTTGAAATGTCCTTATCACATCAATTAATAAAGTGACATAGTAATATTACATCAAATGATATATATACTTTTTATCGGATTTTTTATTTACATTTCAAATGTTTTCCCTTTTCCAGGTGTCCCATTCAGAAACCCCTTGTTCTATCCCCTCTCCCCATGCCTCTATGAGGGTGCTCCCTCACAATCCCATGAATTCCTGTCTTACCTCCCTGGAATTCCCCTACACTGGAGAATCGAACATCTCAGGCCCACGGGCCTCTCTTCCCACTGATGTCTAACAAGGCCATAGATCACTCCATATTTATTCTTTCATTGGTGGTCCAGTCTCTGGTAGTTCCAGGGGGTTGGGCCTGTTGACACTGTTGTTCCCTCCATGGGACTGCAAACCCTCTTAGCTTCTTCAGTCCCTTTTCCAACACCTCCATCAGTCCAATGGTTGACTGCAAGCATCTGCTTCTGTATTTATCAGGCTCTGGCAGATACCCTCAGGAGACAGTCATGGCAGACTTCCATCAGTAAGCAGTACCAAATATCCACAATAACTTCCAGGTTTGGTGGCTGTATATGGTATGGATCCCCAGGTAGGTCAGCCTCTGGATCGCCTTTCCTTCAGTCTCTACTCCACACTTTGTCTCCATATTTACTACTGTGAGTATTTTGCTCATCCTTCTAAGAAGCATTGAAGAATCCACAATTTGGTCTTCCTTCCTCTTAGGCTTCATATGGTCTGTGAATTGAAACTTGGGCACTCTAAACATTTGGGCTAATATCCACTTATCAGTGAGTACATACTGTGTGTGTTCCTTTGTGACTGAGATACCTCACTCAGGATGATATTTTCTAGTTCCATCCATTTGCCTGTGAATTTCATGAAGTCATTGTTTTTAATAGCTGAATAGTATTCTATCATGTAAATATACCACATTTTCTTTATACATTCCTCTGTTAAGGGACATCTGGTTTGTTTCCAGCCTCTGGCTATAATAATGTGGCTGCTATAAACATAGTGAAGTATTTGTCCTTATTACATGTTGGAGCATCTTCTGGGTATATGCACAAGAGTGGTATAGCTGGGTCCTCAGTAATGTCTAATTTTCTGAGGAACTGTCAGACTGATTTCCAGAGAGGTGTTACCAGTTTATAATCCCACCAGCAATGTAGGAGTGTTCTGTTTTCTCCACATCCTCACCAGCATCTCTGTCACCTGAGTTTTTGATCCTAGCTATTCTGACTGGTGTGAGATAGAATCTCAGGATCGTTTTGATTTACATTTCCCTGATGACTAAGGATGTTGAACATTTATTTTGGTGCTTCTCAGCTATTTGAGGTTCCTCAGAGAATTTTCTGCTTAGCTCTGTTTCCCATTTTTTAATAGGGTTATTTGGTTCTTGGGTGTCTCATTTCTTGAATTCTTTGTGTATTGGACATGAGCTCTCTAGCAGATGTGAGATTGGTAAAGATCTTTTCCCAATCTGTTGGTTGCTGTTTTGTTCTATTGACACTGTCCTTTGCCTTACAGAAGTTTTACAATTTTATGAGGTCCTGTTTGTTGATTCTTCTTAGACCATAAGTTATGTGTTATGTTCAGGAACATTTCCCTTGTGCCCATGTGTTCTAGACTTTTCCCAACTTTCTCTTCTTTCACTAGGATCCAAGCTATCTTCTCTGAACAATATCATTTTAGACCTTTCCTGTTAACTGGTGCAGTTTTATGGGCCTGTTTTGGTTCATTAGTCCAGTTTTGTGAAGTATTAAGCCTTCTGATAAGACTGTGTGTGTGTGTATGTGTGTGTGTGTGTATGTGTGTGTGTGTAAATGTTTGATATCAGTTGAATTCTTTGATCACCTTCACTCTGTATATGTATTTGAGATCTGGACTCTCACTAAATTCAACATTCAGTAATTGACTAATGTGACTGGACTGAAAGAACCAGGGATGTGCATACTTTTGCTTTTTGTACAGAAGGCACTTTTCCATTGTACTGCTCCCCCATCCCCTCTCATTAGATATTTTGTTTATCTTTTAATAAAAATTAATCTAATATTTTCATGATCATCATATTTTAGCTAGGCTGCCTTTTCTGAAACTTTGTATGAACAAAACTGCCATGGAAATTTAATGAGTGTGGGCCTTTTTATAGTCCTGCTACACTTTCATGATATATACCTTCCTCTGTCCAGAGAAATAGCTGGTATCAACATGGGACAGTTCTGCTGAGGCATGGCAGATGTTCAAGCTTGGAATGATAAAAATACCATCAACTCTTCCTTTAGGCTTTATTGGACTCTTTACTTCCCTTTCCCTTGCAAATTTGAACCTGTCTTGCCCAAAACCATTCCTCTCTAAGCAGTTTTCTGTCAAAAATTGATGAGGTCATATTTGTACTCTGGTGTTTTCCTCTGGATGGACAGCATCCAGCTCCTCTTGGCTCTCTGCATATTTCAGCTGTGGTAAGAATCATACTGACTGTTTTCCAGAATCTTAAAGTACACAGGCAGATCTTTTCCCTTCAGCATACTATGAAAACAGATTTGATTGACAAGATCTTTAGAATTTTAGATTAAAATCCTTTACTATGTCTCCCTCAGAGGCCACTATATCCTGTGCTCCACAGACATCTTTTTTGTATCCTTTTGATGTCACAAAAGCAGTCAGAGCCAAACAGGTGGGAGGGAGAACAATCCTTTGGGGACTTTGCTGGCCAAGGTGAATCTGCCCAAACCTTAGAAATTCTCTTTCTAGATTGAAGAAACAAAACAACTAACACCCAAAATATATTACGAATACCACTCACAGTCAGTGACAACAAGTGCTTTGATGATGAGATAAGGTCAGGCATGATGCCATCTAGTGGGCCATTGCTCATAATTAAAATTATTTTTAGTTGAGATAAGCTTCCATGTATTTCTTGATGCTCTGTCTGACTCACCTACCCTCTAGGGAATGGTTGTGACTCCAGAGACATCCATTTCTTGAAGGGGCTGATTCAGAGTCTCAAAATGATTAGTATAAAATAAAAAGGAAATACTAATTGAGGGAAGAGCATAGACAAATACTTGGTAAAAATAAATTTAATAGTAGAGACACTGTAATACCTGGAGGAAATATGAAATATAACATAAAACCGTATCAAGTTGTTTGATGAAGTTTGATCCAGCAAAACCCAATATTAGATGTACAGTTAAATTTGAATCAGAAGTGAAGCAATGGCTAATGGTTGAGAGCTCTTGGTGCTCTTTCAGAGGACCTGAAATAAGTTCACCACACAGAATGGCTCTAAAGTGTTTACTAGTCCAGTTCCCAGTTATCTGGTATCTGTGTGTAATGCACACATGTGAGGGTATATAAAGAGATGCAGTCAAAACACTAATATACATAAAATTTTAAAAAATCTTAGAGTTAATTTTTTATTTTCTTAGAAGCAATATTAGTTTGCTTTGTTTGTTTTTTATTTTGTTTTGTTTTCTGTTTACCTATGACTCAAAGTTTTGAGTAATTTATTTATTTTTTATTTGATATAGACTTTATTTACATTTCAAATGATATCCTCTTTCCTAGTTCCCCCCCTCCCTGAATGTCCCATAAGTCCACTTCCCTCCCTCTGTTCCCCAATCACCCCCTTTCCATTTCCCTATCCTCATATTCCCCTATACTGCTGCACTGAGCCTTTCCAGGACCAGGGCCCTCTCCTTCCTTCTTCTTGGGCATCATTTGATATGTGAATTGTTTCTTGGGTATTCTGGGCTAATATCCACTTATCAGTGAGTGCATACTATGTGTATTCTTTTGTGACTGGGTCACCTCACTCAGGATGACATTATCCAGTTCTACCCATTTGCCTAAGAATTTGATGAATTCATTGTTTTTAATTGCTGAGTAGTACTTAATTGCTGAGGTTTGGAGTACAGCGGCCATGCCTGCACTCTGCGCTCGCAGGCCAGACCCCGAACCCCCTGCAGGCAGCACCATCTTGCCTGCTGCTTCCCATCCAGCCGGTAGCAGGGAAGCCAGACCTAGCCAGCTTGCCAGGTGCTCAGACCCTGCCAGCGGAACCAGGTACCCGAGACAGCCCGAGTTTAGGACCTCCGGGGACTCAGGTCTGGAGCAGGAACTGCGCACAGAGTAGGGGCTTGGAGTACAGCGGCCGTGCCTGCGCTCTGCGCTCGCAGACCAGACCCCGAGCCCCCTGCAGGCAGCGCCATCTTGCCTGTAGCTTCCCATCCAGCCGGTAGCAGGGAAGCCAGACCTAGCCAGCTTGCCAGGTGCTCAGACCCTGCCGGCGGAACCAGGATAAGCAACAATTCAAAAAAAGAAGAGTGAGGACCAGCGATAGCGACAGGCCTCCATATTGCAACCAGGACACAGCTGGAAAGGTGCAGGTAGAGACTCCGTCTGGGGCTAGAGCAGGGAGAGCTGCTAAGCGCTCGCCCACAGGCGGGCCCAGGCGCCTAGGCTCTGCAGCATGTCCCTGCGAGTTTAGGCTGTGCACCGAGGCAGCCGGAACCACCCAGCTCCGCAGGACCCCGGACCAGCGAGAGCTGCAGGCCTCCATATTGAAACCAGAACACAGCTGGAAAGGCACAGGTAGACAGATTCCTTCAGGGGCTACCACATGGGGGAGATCTGCTAGGCTCTCCTTATTAGGCAGGCCCAGCAGCACCTGCCGAGGCTCTGCTGCACTCCCCCACACTTCCCGGAGACCTCAGGCTGTGCACAAAGTCAGCTGGTGGCAGCCAGCTCGTGATCCCGTTGAGCAGCAATCACGCATAACCACCAGTAGAGAAACAACAGGTAAGCCCAGCCTCACAGGAGATTCAAACACCAGCCAGTGACAACAAGGTCAACTAACACCAGAAATAACCAGATGGCAAAAGGTAAATGAAGGAATGTCACTAACAGAAATCAAGGCAACATGACAGCATCTGAACCCAGTTCGCCAACAACAGGAAGCCCTGGATACCCCAAAACACCAGAAAAACAATACTTGGATATAAAATCACTGGTCAGGATGCTGGTAGCTGAACACATAGAAAAATCTCGTAAAGAAATAGAAGAGAAAATGGATCAAAAGTTAGAAGCCTTTACAAGGCAAATACAAAAATCACTTCAAGAAATGCAGGAGAAGATGGATCAAAAAGAAGAAGACAATAAGGAGGAAAGACAAAAATCACTTAAAGAAATACAGAAGAACGTGGGCCAACAAGTAGAAGCTATGAAAGAGGAAACACAAAAATCTATTAAAGAAATACATGAAAACACAATCAAGCAAGCGAAAGATCTGAGCACATCCATCCAGGTACTAAAAACAGAAGTAGAAACAACTAAGAAATCGCAGAGGGAGACAACATTGGAGATAGAAAACCTTCGGAAGAAATCAGGAGCTATAGATGCAAATATCAACAATAGAATACAAGAGATAGAAGACAGAATCTCAGAAGCCGAAGATACCATAGGAACCATTGATTCAACAGTCAAAGAAAATACTAAATGCAAAAAGGCTGTAACCCAAAACATCCAGGAAATCCAGGACACAAATGAGAAGACCAAACCTAAGGATTATAGGTATAGATGAGAATGAAGATGTACAAGTTAAAGGGCCAGCAAATATCTTCTACAAAATTATGGAAGAAAACTTCCCCAACCTAAAGAGAGAGATGCCCATGAATATACAAGAAGCATACAGAACCCCAAACAGACTGGATCAGAACAGAAATACATCCCATCACATAATAATCAAAACTCCAAATGTACTAAACAAAGAAAGAATATTAAAGGCAGCAAGAGAAAAAGGCCAAGTAACTTATAAAGGAAGACCTATCAGAATAACACCAAACTTCTCACCTGAGACCATGAAAGCTAGAAGATCCTGGGCAGATATAATGCAAACTCAAAGAGAACACAATCTTCAGCCAAAACTACTTTACCCAGCAAAGCTCTCAATCGCCATAGATGGAGACATCAAGGTATTCCATGACAAAACCAAATTTGCACGATATCTTTCCACAAATCCAGCCCTACAAAGGATAATAGGGGGAAAACACCAAGACAAGGACGGAAACTACACCCGGGAAGAAGCAAGATAGAAACCTCCTCTCATCAAACCCAAAAGAAGGTAACATCTCGAATATAAAAAAATAAATAAAATAAATAAATATAATTTCAAAAATGTATGGAGGAAATAAGTACTATTCCTTAATATCTCTTAACATCAATGGACTCAATTCCCCAATAAAAAGACATAGATTAACAGACTGGATATGGAAACAGGACCCTACATTTTGCTGCATACAGGAAACACATCTCAGTGTCAAAGACAAACACTGCCTTAGAGTAAAAGGCTGGAAGACAATTTTACAAGCAAATGGTCTCAGGAAACAAGCTGGAGTAGCCATTCTAATATCAGATAAAATTGACTTCCAACCTAAAATCATCAAAAGAGACTCAGAAGGTCACTTCTTGCTGGCCAAAGGGAAAATCCACCAAGAAGAGCTCTCAATACTGAACATCTATGCTCCAAATGCAAGGGCACCCTCATTCGTAAAAGAAACCTTACTAAAGCTTAAAGCACACATTACACCTAACACAATAATTGTGGGTGACTTCAACACTCCACTCTCCTCAATGGACCGATCAGGAAAGCAGAAACTAAACAGGGACACAGTGAAACTAATTGAAACTCTGGACCAATTGGATTTAACAGATATATATATATAGAACATTTCATCCTAAAGCTAAAGAATATACCTTTTTCTCAGCTCCACATTGTATCTTCTCCAAAATAGACCATATAATTGGTCACAAGACAGATGTCAACAAATAAAAGAAGATCGAGTTAATCCCATGCCTCCTATCAGATCAGCATGGAGTAAGAGTGGTCTTCAATAAAAACAAAAACAACAGAAAGCCCACATACACATGGAAACTGAATAATACTCTACTCAATGACACCTTGGTCAAGGAAGAAATAAAAAAAGAAATCAAAGACTTTTTAGAATTCAATGAAAATGAAGGTACAACCTACCCAAATCTATGGGACACAATGAAAGCAGTGCTAAGAGGAAAACTCATAGCTCTAAGTGCATCCAAAAAGAAACTGGAGAAAGCATACACTAGCAGCTTAATGGCACACCTTAAAGCCCTGGAAGAAAAACAAGTTAATTCACCCAGGAGGAGTAGAAGACAAGAAATCATCAAACTCAGGGCTGAAATCAATCAAATAGAAACAAAGAGAACCATACAAAGAATCAACAAGACCAGGAGCTGGTTCTTTGAGAAAATCAACAAGATAGATAAACCCTTAGCCAGACTAACCTAAGGACACAGAGACAGTATACAAATTAACAAAATTAGAAATGAAAAGGGAGACATAACAACAGAAACTGAGGAAATTCAAAAGATCATCAGATCCTACTACGAAGGTCTATACTCAAAACAACTGGAGAATCTGGAGGAAATGGACAATTTCCTAGACAGATATCAAATACCAAAATTAAATCAGCATCAAGTAGATCAGCTAAATAGTCCCATAACCCCTAAAGAAATAGAAGGGGTATAGAAAGCCTCCCAACCAAAAAAAGTACGGGACCAGATGGTTTTAGTGCAGAATTCTACCAGACCTTCAAAGAAGACTTAACACCAATACTTTTCAAACTATTCCACAAAATAGAGACAGAAGGGACACTGCCCAACTCATTCTTCAAAGCCACAATTACGCTAATACCTAAACCACAAAAAGATCCAACAAAGAAAGAGAACTACAGGCCAATTTCTCTTATGAATATAGATGCAAAAATACTAAATAAAATTCTTGCTAACCGAATCCAAGAGCACATCAAAACGATCATCCACCATGATCAAGTAGGCTTCATCCCAGGGATGCAGGGATGGTTCAATATACAGAAATCCATCGATGTAATCCACTACATAAACAAACTAAAAGAAAAAAAAACACATGGTCATCTCATTAGATGCTGAAAAAGCATTCGACAAAATTCAGCATCCTTTCATGCTAAAAGTCTTGGAAAGAGCAGGAATTCAAGGCCCATACCTAAACATAGTAAAAGCAATCTACAGCAAACCAGTAGCCAACATCAAACTAAATGGAGAGAAACTTGAAGCATTCCCACTAAAATCAGGGACTAGACAAGGCTGCCCTCTCTCTCCATATCTTTTCAATATAGTACTTGAAGTTCTAGCAAGAGCAATTAGACAACATAAGGAAGTCAAAGGGATACAAATTGGAAAGGAAGAAGTGAAACTATCATTATTTGCAGACGATATGATAGTTTACCTAAGCGACCCAAAAAACTCCACCAGAGAACTTCTACAGCTGATAAACAACTTCAGCAAAGTGGCAGGTTATAAAATTAACTCAAGCAAGTCAGTGGCCTTCTTGTACTCAAAGGACAAGCAGGCAGAGAAAGAAATTAGGGAAATAACACCCTTCACAATAGCCACAAACAACATAAAGTATCTCAGCGTAACTCTAACCAAACAAGCGAAAGATCTGTACAACAGGAACTTCAAGTCCTTGAAGAAAGCAATCGAAGAAGACCTCAGAAGATGGAAAAATATTTCTTGCTCCTGGATTGGCAGGATCAATATAGTAAAAATGGCCATCTTGCCAAAAGCAATATACAAATTCAATGCGATCCCCATCAAAATCCCAACCCAATTCTTCATAGATCTAGAAAGAGCGATTCTCAAATTCATCTGGAGCAACAAAAAACCCAGGATAGCTAAAACTATTCTCAACAATAAAAGGACTTCTGGGAAAATCAATATCCCTGCCCTCAAGCAGTACTACAGAGCAATTGTGTTAAAGACTGCATGGTATTGGTATAGCAACAGGCAAGCAGATCAATGGAACAGGTTTGAAGACCCAGAAATTAACCCACCTACTTATGGTCACTTGATCTTTGATAAAGGAGCCACAACCATCCGGTGGAATAGATAGCCTTTTTAACAAATGGTGCTGGTTCAACTGGAGGTAAACATGCAGAAGAATGCGAATTGACCCACTCTTATCTCTTTGCACTAAGATCAACTCCAAGTGGATCAAGGACCTCCACATAAAACCAGACACACTGAAACTATTAGAAAAGAAACTTGGGAAGACCCTGGAGGACTTGGGCACAGGGGAAAAGTTCCTGAACAGAACACCAATAGCTTATGCTCTAAGATCAAGAATCGACAAATGTTACCTCATAAAATTACAAAGATTCTGCAAAGCAAAGGACACTGTCAGAAGGACAAAATGGCAACCAACAAAGTGGGAAAAGATCTTCACCAACTCCACATCCGACAGAGGGCTAATATCCAATATATACAAAGAACTCAAGAAGTTAGACCGCAAAGAAACCAAATAACCCTATCAAAAAATGGGGCACAGAGCTAAACAAAGAATTTTCACCAGAAGAAATTCGGATGGCCGAGAAACACCTTAAAAGATGTTCAACATCATTAGTCATCAGGGAAATGCAAATCAAAACAACCCTGAGATTCCACCTCACACCAGTCAGAATGGCTAAGATTAAAAACTCGAGAGACAACAAGTGCTGGCGAGGATGTGGAGAAAGAGGAATACTCCTCCACTGTTGGTGGGATTGCAAAATGGTAAAACCTCTCTGGAAATCAGTTTGGCGGTTCCTCAGAAAATTGGGCATGTCACTTCCAGAGGACCCTGGCATACCACTCCTGGGCATATACCCAGAGGATTCCCCTGCATGCAATAAGGACACATGCTCCACTATGTTTATAGCAGCCTTGTTTATAATAGTCAGAAATTGGAAGGAGCCCAAATATCTCTCAAAGGAGGAATGGATACAGAAAATGTGGTATATTTATACAATGGAATACTACTCAGCAATTAAAAATAATGAATTCATGCAATTTGTAGGTAAATGGTTAGACCTGGAAAATATCATCCTGAGTGAATTAACCCAATCACAAAAGAATGCACATGAAATGCAATCACTGATAAGTGGATATTAATGAGCCCAGAAGCCCTAAATACTCAAGACACAAATAGCAAGTCAAATGATTCCCAAGAAGAAGAAAGGAGAGGACCCTGGGCTTGTAAAAATTGCATCCAGTTTAGTAAAGAAACCGAGGGGGGAGGGGGAATGATTGGGGAACAGTTGGGGGGGAGAGGAACTATGGGAACTATGGTGGGTGGGAACTGGGAAAGGGGAAAGCCTTTGGAATGTAAACATAGAATATAGAAAATAAAAATTAAAAAAAAAGAAATGCAGGAGAACTTGAAACAACATGCAGAAGTCATGAAAGAGGGAGCACAAAAATATATTAAAGAATTACAAGAAAACACAAACAAACAAATGTAGGAACTGAGCAAAACCATCCAAGATCTGAACACAGAGGTAGAAACAACTAAGAAATCACAAAAGGAGGCAACTTTGGAGATAGAAAACCTTGGGAAGAAATCAGGGGTTGTAGATGCAAACATCAACAACAGAATACAAGAGATAGAAATAAGAATCTCAGATGCTGAAGATAACATAGTAACTATTGACTCCACAGTCAAAGAAAACGCAAAATCCAAAATGCTTGTAACCCAAAACATCCAGGAAATCCAGGACACAATGAGAAGACCAAACCTAAGGATTATAGGGATAGATGAGAGTGAAGATCTACAACTTAAAGGGCCAGCAAATATCTTTAACAAAATTATGGAAGAAAACTTCCCTAACTTAAAGAGAGAGATGCCCATGAATATACAAGAAACCTACAGAACTCCAAACAGACTGGTCCAGAACAGAAATACCTCCTATAATTTTCAATCTCATTCACTATACCAATTTTATAGTATCTGGGAATACTGCATACAATCTTTATGTATTGCCTGTCACTGGAATGTTAGACACTGTGATCAATATCTGCTTTATTAGTCATTTTTATGGGTCATACCAAGTTAAGCCAGGCTATAACTGTTGGTATTCAGTATGTAGTTTTTTCAAGGAAGGGAATACGTCAAATTTCAACTCAGTTTTGAACTGCAACACAGGATTGCTTTTGACTGAAGCCAAATTTAAATCCTGATAAAATAAAACCTGATTGTAAACGGTGATTGCTTGACTTACATAATACCTGGAAATATAAAATAAAAATAGATGGTAAGTGACTGATAACAATGAGTCTACATGTGTTAACATTTTATAGTGTTCTATTCTCAGAAGGTTCATTCTTATTTACTTCCACTTAAATTAAAAGGCATATCAAGCTAATGGAGCCTGATATGAGCTACAATTTATATTGTCAGCATCTTTAGTCAAAGTCCCTTTATAGACTCAGACTGCCTTCAGAGAGTCTTTTGGATTAGTAGAAACTGCCAGCCTGTTCACTGTTTACCCATGGTTCTTTATCAAGCTTGTTTAAGTATTTCCTAAATTCTTACACTTTCTGGAGTAAGAAGTTAACTATATAACTGTCTTCATAACTATAGGGTTTTACAACATTCCTGACATTCCTGGGTCATCCTACTATGCTATTCACGTCTCTTGCCTTACTTCATTAACATGCTAAGTTGGCAAGATCGCTGTGCAATACGATCAATCTAATTTATAGGTTGGAACCATTCCATTCTCCTATGACTCGTTTCATAGAATTGGTCCTATATGAATTCTTCCTCAAATCACTCTTCTGCTAGGACAACAGAAAGAGTGGTATTTGAAAATAGGTTTATAACTTCCAATTTTGATACCAAATTTCCTTGGATAAAGTGACTCAAATGTATGTCTCTTTATGTTTGTAACTGTATGTGTTTGTATTATATATTATCATTTATCATGAGATATTGCAATTTGAGGTATAAAAAAAGCGATTAATGTAAGCTGATTAGTAGCATCTAATAATCATCATCATGATCAGCTATCATCACTGTCATCACCATCCTAGGTCCTCAATGAATGTTGTGTCATCCTATTTTCTAGAAACCAGTGCTTAAAACTATACTACTGGTTATGATTTACATTTTAAAATATAATTTAAATTAATAGGGATCTTTAAAGACGAGAAACAAAAGAAATCTAGCAACTTTGAAACAACAATAACAACAACAAAAGTGCATGTTATGATAATTTCAGAACAAATGTAGTTAACTAAAATCCTTATGTCCAGGAAGGCGAAGTATCATTAACTTGATAAAGAAATGAGATTTGGGAAGGTGGCTGTGTTGATGTAAAGAATATATTCCTGGTTGTATGTTAAATTCCAAGTATCTGTACAAAATTATTTCTTAAAAAATTAAAAATAGTTGTGACCAGGCAGCAAGTGATAGGAAGCTATTTTTCATTTGTGAGGTAAGCTATTGATTATCAAATAAATTAAAGATATAACATGCCTGTAATGATGCAATAGTTTTTCTTTAGATAATATATTTCCATTGCTGTCCTGGTGAAAGGAACAAAGCTCAGTATGTAATCCAATATTCACAATCATTTCAGAATGTATATAATATTTTTAAATGATGATCTATAGCACAAAAATATGAATTTACAATAATCACCTTTTTTTTTTTTTGGTTTTTCGAGACAGGGTTTCTCTGTGTAGCCCTGGCTGTCCTGGAACTCACTCTGTAGACCAGGCTGGCCTCGAACTCAGAAATCCACCTGCCTCTGCCTCCCAAGTGCTGGGATTAAAGGTGTGCGCCACCACGCCCGGCTCAATAATCACCTTATATAATGTTAAAAGTCCATCACAATTGATAGTGAACTAATTACATTCTCAAAGATGAATGCAAAGATGTAGCATATAAAATTGTAATGATTTTCTAACTCAGAAAATCAGCTTCAGTTAGGTCAGGGGATTGACTCATATGCTGGTTAGTTATTTTGTCAACTTGTTACAAGTTATAATGGCCTCGGAAGAGGAAACCTTAACTGAAGATTTCTTCCATTAGATTACCTTTATGCATGTCTGTGAGCGTATTTTGTTGGTTAATGATTGATGTGAGAGTGTCCAGCTGCTATGCTCCTCTATGTTCATTTGGTTTCAGGTGGTATAAGTAGGTAAGATAAGAAAACCACAGAGAGCAAGCTATTAAGCAACAACCCTCCATGACCTCTTCTTCAATTCCTATATGTACTCCTCCTGGGGTTCCTGCTGCAGTCTCCTTGAATAACGGACTGTGATTAGGAAGCATTCAAAAACTAAATTCTTTTCATGAAGTTGCTTTAGGTATAAAAAACTAGTGAATATAATTTCTGAGAAGAGATAAAGAAAAATTCATTTTTCTTTAATTCCAGATGATGGTTGAATGATGAGTAGTGTTTTAGGGAAACATCAGCCTGTCTCCACAAAAAAGAAAAACTATTTCCCTTTTTTTGTTGAACTTAGTTCATAGGTCGGAAGATGCCATGGGTATATGCGTAATTGTAATATTTGGAGAATAATCACAGCCATTATTACAGTATGAAATTTATTGACACAATTTAGTCAAATATGTAAGATAGGACTTGATTCATGCACAAAACCATCACTTTGTAAGTATTATATATTTCACTCTTAAGTTGCATTCAAAGTCATGGTATCTTCTGTTTTTGATCTGGGGATATACTGTATATTAGAATTTAGTGAAAACATTTCTTTCTCATACCATATTCATGGATAGCATAATATAATCTTGAAACTGGTAACTGTGGTTTTAATAATGTGTGATTAATTGACATATGCATAACAGGACTTTTATTCCTGTAAGTTTCCTGAAAATCAGCTGTAAACATCTTCCAGAACAACAATGAGAATCTTTCCCCTGAACTCCTTTTTCTTTTTCTTCTCCTTTGCTAGACTGAAATTCAGTATGGAGTTCATATTGTGAACAAATAAAGTGGATAGATCACCATATGTTCTTCATTTATTAATTGCTTAATAATATACTCAGGGTTGCCCAATTATATAAGAAATAAAAATAAAATATAACCCTTTGCCAATAAAGGTAAGAAATAAAAGTTCATATTTACACATTCATTTACCTTCTGTTTTGATATTGAAAATGATTCCTGATAACTTGGTGTTGATTAATGTAACATGTCAATGAACACCTTGTGCCTTTTAATTAGTAGAGCATCTACTTAAGAGAAGGGTAATGCAAAATTTTCATGCATAAGATATTATTTAGAGGGAAAATGAAAGTTAAACTCATGACCTTTAATTCCGACTTCTGTGACAAGTGTAATTTCTTTTATTATTAAAATGTCTTTTACATTTCATTTCCAATTTCAAACAAAACTGTATCTTAAAACATTAATATCTTGTTTAAGGCAAACTGCAGATCTTTTGGTAATTGGTCTATCTTACAAAGTATAACCAATTGGTGTTCTGTAACTAAAGATTCTCATGCAACCCATGTAGTAACCCAATAGCATATTACCAGGGAGATGACAGCCAAAGACACAGGTACCACCACCTTTTTTAAATGCATGACTACCCTGCCTGAAGCAATGATGAGCTCAAGTGGCCTGTGGTTCATAATGAAAGGCTAAAAATATTTTTCACAAAGTAACACCACTGCCTGGCATGGTGGCAGAGGACTGTTATGTTACCACTGCATTAGGAGGTGGAGACAGGTGGATCAGGAGTTCAAGTTCATCCTTGGTTGTGTGGGAAAGGGGAAAGCCTTTGGAATGTAAACATAGAATATAGAAAATAAAATAAAATAAAATAAAATAAAATAAAATAAAATAAAATAAAATAAAAGGAAATCACATTTAAAAAGGATAAGATATAGACAATGAGGTAAGAAAATGATGAAGGCTAAAGGTGAATAAAAATGCAGATCAGTCAGTTTTATTATATGAGTTTGTTTTTGGAAAAATAAATTACTTTAAAATGATGAAAATGCTGCTACTTCTTTTTTAAAACCTCAGTAGATTTACACAGTATATGGTTTATCAAAAAGACTGAAAAGGCATAAGTATCCTTAAAATAAATCTATCCAAATAAACCTGCAATAATTTCATATGTATTGGTATTTTCAAATATAAATGAATCTGAAATCAATAGTCTTTGTCATCTTTGACCTATGAATCAAAATGACGATGTGGAGCCCAGCCTCAACCTCTACCACAAAACTTCTACATAGAAAGCTCAGATTACATAGCAGAAAAGGGGGAAGAAAAAGTAAGAGCCATGGGCAATCATGGTCTGATGTGGGATTTTTCCCCCTAAAAATGAAAACCCATCACTACCTATAAAAGTCATCAAGACAATAATACCACCAATAAATATTCTATCATCGAACAAGAATGTCTCCCAGGGCCTTCTGCCTAGACAAAGACTATAAGCAACAAGTGCTGAGAGAAAGAGACAGAGTTGGGGGAGAAGGAGGGAAGGAGAGAAGGGTCTAAGGAAAATATGGAAGGGTGAGGGAGTGAAGGATAGATAGTCAGTCTTCCCCAGGGATAAGTTCATTTGGTTATCAGATACCAAATGCTTAGTCCTGTGCATTCAAGCAACAGTAAAGGGTAGAACTCAGCCAATACATCTTTAAAATGAAAAATACAGAGGGGGACACTCTCAGCCAGCCATTAAACTGAGCACAGGGTCCCCAATGGGAGTGCTAGAGAAAGGATCCAAGGAGCTGATGGGGTTTGCAGTGCCATAGGAGGAAGACCAATATGAACCACCCAATAATCCCAGAGTTTCCAGGGACCAAAACATGGACAAGATAGTACACATGGTGTCGTTACCCATGGCTCCAGATACATAGCCAGCAGAGGATTGTCTTGTTGGACATCAAAGGGAGGAGAGACCCCTGGTCTTGGGAAGGCTTGATGCAGCAGTGTAGGGGAGTACCAGGACAGGGAAGCAGGAGCCGGTTGCTTGGGGAACAGGGGGAGGGGAGATGGCTTATGGGACTTTTGGAGAGGGGAATCAGGAAAGGGGAAATCACTTGAAATGTAAATAAAGAATATATCTAATAAAAAATGAGAGAGGAAAAAAACTACCAGAAGACATAAACTCTCAAATTCTTCAACTTTTTATATTTTACCAAACACAAAAGGGAAGAAGAAGAGAGCCAGTCAGGTTACAGCGAGGCTGCTAAACAGACATGAATTACAGTAATCTTCTCCCCAAATATCATTAGTGCATTTCAAATTGGAAGCAACCTAACATTACTTCATGTTCTTTTTTAATTACCTTTTTTCTTCTTAATTTTTTTTTGTTTTGTTTTTCGAGACAGGGTTTCTCTGTGTAGCCCTGGCTGTCCTGAACTCACATTGTAGACCAGGCTGGCCTAGAACTCAGAAATCCGCCTGCCTCTGCCTCCCAAGTGCTGGGATTACAGGCATGTGCCACCACCGCCCGGCTTCTTAAATTTATAATGAAATTATTTTGCATTTACATATCTTTAATGCCTTAATCATTCTATATAAATAAAAGCAATTTTGCAACTTTTATATAGCATACCCAGTTGTGCACTGTTTATGAATGCTGATGTTTATTATATAATTGACTAATTAAATCTGGTTTTGGGTTGAATTAATTAAGCATGTCCCATAGACTCCATTTGTATGAAATTTTAGTGGAATCTCTACAATTTTGGAAGTCCTCTGTGTTTCTTACTATTAAACTCTGAGTAAAAGATCCTTGTCCTTTAATATAAGTTTCAAACAAACAATGGTACAAGTGAATTTCTTCTACATTGCTAGAATAATTCATGTACATAATGTACACTCATTGGATCTTTTGACACACATGTGTGTTATGAAGCACTAATTATTGAGGTTGTAACAGTCTGAGAACAATTTTATGTTGCTCTATCCAAGCCCATTCATCATGAAACTATAAGCCACGGTTCTCAATTTTCCTAATGCTGTGACACTTTAATAGTTTCTCACGTTATGGTGATCCTCAACTATAAAATTATATCATTGGTACTTTATAACTAAATATTGCTCATTATGAATCATAATATAAATATCTGATATCTCATATGTGACCTCAAAAGGATCAGGACCCACAGGTTTAAAAACACTGCTATAGATTATCACTTATAAATACATTGAGGTCATATCTTAATCTTAAATTTAGCTAATATTAGGTCAATAACAGTGTTATTGTAAGATTTTGTCTACAATTGAAGATTTTTGTAGAAATAACCAACTTAAGTATTCCGGTGTCTTAGCTCCTATTTTTAATGTTATATAGCATCCAATAATCCTATATTAATGAAAATTTATAATGCTTGGCTAAATATTTCCATTTTTAAACAGGTTTAATTATCTAATACACAGCTGATTTTCTAAACTGTCCACATTGAGTTTTAGGCATAAATGATACAAATGAACTATATTTATTCAATGATCAAAACATTTAACTGTGCAAAGCCTTATATTGAGAAAGAAAATGTCAAAGGAGGTGAGAAATGTTTTCACCTCCTTTCATTCTCTACTTTAATTTTACTGATTGTAAAAGTGACATTAGTATACCTCCTACACATTCCCTGTCTCTTGATAATGGTCAATGAGATATTGAGCTAATTGGTTAGGGCAGTAGTGGAGACTGACTGATATTTCAGTATCATGCAAAAAATTAGACAGTCAAAGCTAGAATCTACATGTGATATCATGCAGCATCGGTTTTTATGCTTGAGTTACATCATTTAGTATGATTCTTCAAGTCTCATCTATTGACCTTAGTTTAATAATTTCACTTTCACAGAATTATAGAACCACATTTTTATTATCAATTCGTCAGTTAATGAACATCTAAGCTGATTTTATTTCCTAGTTACCAAAATAGAGTTGAAAATTAGTCAGAATCCAAACTCCAGTCAGTTTTCTGAGTGAAATACTGCTTAATACTATTTAAAATTAATAGGCATTAGTATACATACTCTCATATATACATAAGTGTACATATATATCATAAATATATTATTTGCAATAAATATTTTATTATTCAGCAAGATCAACTAAGCCAGTAATTCGATGTTCATGTAATTCCTATGTGTATTATATTTCTAACAATGAGCCTAAAATTGCTACCTCTAAGTAAATAATTAACAAATAATTTGGGTAAACCACTTATTTTTCTTTTTGTCTTATGGAAGAAAGGAAGGCCTGTTTGATGAAGAACACCCCCTAGGAGGCAAGGTGAGGAGGAGTGGAATGAAGAACTGTGGGAAGGAGGACCATAAAGGAGGGTGCAAAGGCTGGATGTAAATAAATAATATAATAAAAATATTATGCATGCAAAGGTATCTGTGTGAGGATATTGGTATTTAAGTTCAGGTGCCCACAGAAGCCAGAGAGAGAATCCATATTCTATGGAAGCAGAGTTACAGGTACTTGTGAGGTGTGTGGTGTGGATGATGGAAAACAAACTTGTGTCCCAAGGAAGAGTATCAAGTTCTCTTAATGGCCAAGCCATTTCTCCATTCTTTCCTGGAGATGTATTATCCTTCTCTATATTATCCTTCTCTATCTCTTAACTTTCTGGAATGTTGCTCAAATATTCTCAATGGCCATAATTTTGAAGACCTTATGTGGCTTGTGAACTCACCAAGCATTGGTTGTGTAGACTTATTTTTTTTACATTATTCATAACGCTATTATATGTTAATAGGTGAAAATCTTTAAATTTCAGAGTAAATGTTTACTTCAGAGACTCATTTACCTCCCATTATCAAAGAATTTTTCCCACGTGTGTAGATTTCTTTGGCATGCATACCTATTTATATAATATAATATGCCATGAAATTAGCACATATTTCACTAAAAATTAATTTCTGAAATAATACCACAGGAAGGAAAGATGTATAGAGAACCACAATTGGATATTCAAAGTAGCTGTTATTTATAGATAATAAAGTTTAGAGATGGGCAGTCAGTGTTTAATTGAATCATAGCATAATCATACAGAAATACTTATGACTATAAATAATAGGATTTTCTAAATCAGTCAATTTCATATTTTAAGTAAGAATCAATTCAAAATTCACTTCTAAAACCACAATATCCCTTTTATGTTAAATTGCTGTATTAGAAAAATAAGGTATTTTTATACTACTGTCTTCAAAACCAATGAACTTTGTGGAACTAAAACTGTGAGTGACTGTTGACTCTGGCACGAAAGTCCCATGTATCCCAAGACATGTCTTCTGTTCCAGTATCATTTTTTTCAAAACTCCTCCTATTTGATACACCAGATTTGTTAACATGATTCTTTGCTTTCTTTTTCTGTAGTGCTGTGATAAAAACTCAGGGACTCTATACATTGTAGTTAGCACTTTGCCATTGAGGCATACTGTTATCCTTGTTGCAATCTGTAAGTCTAAAGGGAAAATTTTATTAGCATCTATACCATAGACCTACTTTTCTGACATAATTACTTGCTTTTTGTTTAGTTAAATTTTATATGACATTTTAAGATTTCTTCAGCTTCCAATTGTTAGGTAATTGTGGTAGGTGAATAAAAATATCTCTCGGGTTTCTCAAAGAGAAACTTGAGTATAAAAAAAAGGAAAAAGTACAATTTGAGGAAGAAGGGCAAACAAGGAAATAGAATGAAGATATGTTCTCTCTTCAAGGAAATAAACAGATTAAAGAAAAGTCTAATATTAAATGGAATAAAGAGACTGGTGACCTCAGGAAATGACTCCACCCAGTCAAGTTTCCACCCTGTGAAAAGGAATTAAAACATACCTTTAATCCTCAACATCAGGATACTAAGACAGGAAGATTTTAAGGCCTCCCTGGTATACAAAAGACAGTCAAACTTAGCAGTAAGGAACCCATCAAAACTAGAAAGCTGCTGAATGTATAGTTGAAATATTGGTCCATGCCACAGCCCTAGCCAGCACCAGAACTTAACAGATTCAGCTTTATGGATCTGCCTTTAGAGTAAAGACTAGAAGAAAGGGGCTATATAATCTCTCTATGATAAGGGAAAGCTGCTAAGGCCAGGCACCTATCAGAGTATCCCTGAATAGAGACCTAGGGATGTGATTCTGTGAAGCTGTTAAAAAGAAGAAAAAAGAAGAAGGAGGTGGAGGAGGAGGAAGAGGAGGAGGAGGAGGAGGAAGAGGAGGAGGAGGAGGAAGAGGAGGAGGAGGAGGAGGAGGAAAAGGAGGAGGAGGAGGAAGAGGAGGAGGAGGAGGAAGAAGAGGAGGAGGAGGAAGAGGAGGAAGAGGAGGAGGAGGAGGAGGAGGAGGAGGAGGAGGAGGAGGAGAAAGAAGTGGTGCCATGTCCCTGAAATAACTGCCAAATAAGATGCTAACAGGGAGAGGAACCAGCCCAAGAGACAGAAGTATATTACAGTCAACAAAGATCAAAGAAATCAGAGACCTGAGGAGTGTTTTTACATTGGACATGGCAATGCCATGTCTGGAATTTGTCCAGCTGTTTTTCAATCCTGCCTTACTCAAGTGTTTCCTCATTATGCTCCCTTTTGGAATTCTAATGAGCATCCTGTGCCATTATGTGTTGTTAAGTATGTGATCCACTTTTTCATTTTGATTTCACATGGGGATTATACTAAAGATAGTGCATGAGTCTCAGAAGAGACTGAACTGGATTTTTATGCAAGTTTGACACGTATAGACTATGTGGACAATTGATGTTGGACTACACGCACTTTGCATTATGATATAGCGACAGTCTTAAGGGAGGATAGGACTGGGATGTAGTAGTTTGAATAAGAGTGGCCTCCATAAGTTCATGGGGAGTAGTACTATTAGGAGGTGTGACTCATTTGCACTCCTGTGTCACTGGGAGCAGCTTTGAGTACTCAGATGCTCAAGCCAGGACTAATATGACTTTCTCTTACTCTGCCCGCAGATCCAGCTATTGAACTCTCAGCTACTTCTTCAGCACCATGTCAGCCTGCTGCTGCCATTGTTCCTGAATGATCACAGCAGATTAAACCTCTAAAGCTCTAAGCCAGCCTCAATAAAATGTTTTCTATTATAATAATTGACAGAGTCGTTGTGTCTTTCACAGCGATAGAAACCATAACTGTCATGGTATGCTGAACTTTCAATCACCATTTAGTTCAGGTAGTGTATCTCATCTCTTAGGATGAATATCTCTGAATATAAAGAAGAAATCTTAATTATGATATAGAATGTTACTGAAGAGTCAGATGAATGTGTAAATATAAAAGCAAGTAAGCAACAGAAGGCCTGGGTGAATAGATGAATAGACTGGTGGGTGAGCAGGTGGGTGGGTGGATTGGTGTCTTGCTAGCTGATGATTATCTTAGAAAGGAACACATTATAGTTCTTGTCAGGATTATATCACATTCGACTAGCATTACGAAATTACTTGTGATGTCTAAAAGATGTCTTCAGCAAAGTGGCTGGATACGAAATTAACTCAAAGAAATCACTAGTCATCCTCTTTCTTTTTTTCACTTTCTGTTTTTTACTGGATATTTTACTTATTTGCGTTTCAAATATTATCCCCTTTCCCAATTCTCCCTCCTGCAAATCCCTATCCCATTCCCCATATCCCTGCTTCTATGAGGTGCTCCCTGCTTGCCCACATACTCCCACTGCACCACCTTGGCATTCCCCTACACTGGAGCATCAAGCCTTCACAGGATCAAGGGCCTTTCCTCCCACTAATGTACAATAAGACCATCCTCTGCTACATAGGGAGCTGGAACCATGTGTACTCTTTGGTTGGTGGTTTAGCCTTGGAGCTCTAAGGGGTCTGGTTGGTTGATATTGTTGTTCTTCATATGGGATTGCAAACCCCTTCAGCTCCTACAGTCCTTCCCCTAACTCTTCCCTTAGGGACCCAGTATTCAGTCCAATGGTTGGCTGCACTCACCTCTGTATTTGTCAGGCTCTAGCAGAACCTTTTGACATTTCTTGGCATCCACAATAGTATCTGCATTTGGTGACTGTATGTATCCCCAGATGGGGGAGTCTCTGGATGGTCTCTCCTTCAGTCTCTGTTCTATACTTTGTCCCTGTATCTTCTCCTGTGAGTATTTTGTTCTCCTAAGGACTGAAGGTCCCACACTTTGGTCTTCCTTCTTCTTGAGCTTCATATGGACTGATAATTGTATTGTGGGTATTCTGAGGTTTGGGGCTAAGATCCACTTATCAGTGAGTGTATACTGTGTGTGTTCTTTTATGACTGGATTACCTCACTCAGGATAATATTTTTTAGTTTCATCCATTTGCCTAAGAATTTCATGAAGTCATCATTTTTAATAGCTGAGTAGTATTTCATTGCGTAAATGTACCACATTTTCTGTATCTATTCCTCTGTTGAGTGACATCTGGGTTCTTTCCAGCTTCTGGCTATTATAAATAAGGCTGCTATGAATATTGTGGAGCATGTATACTTGTTATATGCAAGAGTAACCTTTCGGTATATTCCCAGGAGTAGTATAGCTGGATCCTCAGGAAGTACTATGTCCAATTTTCTGAGGTATTGCCAGACTGGTTTCCAGAATGGTTGTACCAGATTATAATCCCACAAACATTGGAGGAGTGTTCTTCTTTCTCCATATCCTCTCCAGCATCTGCTGTCACCCAAGTTTTTGATCTTAGCCCTTCTGACTGGTGTGAGATAGAATCTCAGGATCATTTTAATTAGAATTAAACAAATCAATCTTTTACAAAATAGTTCTTGAATATCCAAAATAAACTATATAAGATAATTGTCCTTATTTGATTTTATCAAATTTCTTTCTAGGGCTTCATTATTTTCTGTAAATGTATATAAATACCAGTGTGTGTGTGTGTGTGTGTGTGTGTGTGTGCAAGTGTGTTTACATGCATATGTGTATGTGCCTGTGTGCCTTTAAAATCAATACAATAATCCATTTTTAAAGCTTTGAGATTATAATATATTTACAACATCTTCCACTTGCTCTTCTTTCAAACTCTCCTATATGCCCTCCTTGTTCTCTTTCAAATTCATGGCCTAATTTTTTATTGTTAATACATGCATATGTGTACTAACATATGTATTCCTTAATATAAGCTCCTGTTAAGTCTACATAATAATATGCATGTATTCTGGGCTGAACACTGCACTAGAAAGTCAGTTGTACTCTTCCCTTGGGAGGTTCATCTCTTCTATTCCCAGCTTTCTACATTTTCCTACTGTTCTTTGTGTAAGGTTAAGGCATAATGATCTTATATTTTCCCAATTTGGCATGTTCATTGGTCTCATCTTTGTTTAGCTTGTATTTTGGACATAAGATGGCACAATCTATTAGTTTGAAATGTATTCAAATATACATCTATTATTTAAGCATATATTCATTAAAACTTAAGAGAAAATTATGTATGCTGTTATTCATTTCAAAATAAAAGTGGTTCAAAATAGCCAAAGAGATTAAGAGAATAAAAAATTTAATAAATAAAAAATTATTTAAAAAACATTTGCGTTTCAAGGATATTGCAGAATTTTTATATAATTGTCCATCAAACAATAGTCCACTAGCAGCATTTTAAAAATACCAATAACTCTGATTTATAAATAATAATAATAATAATAATAGTTTATAAATACTAATATATCTGCATTTACTGATCTATGTTTGACACCAAGAGCTCTGAAAAGCACATTTGCTTGTGTTAGTTACTATTAGTAGGAAGAAAACCAAACGCTAAAATCTCTAAAGTAACTACAAGACACTTCTACTCTTGTGCTTATTAACAATGAACCTCTCACTTCATGGAAACAAGTGTTAAAAATTGTGCTTACCTCCAAGTTTAGGCTCAACTAAAAATAAAGAAAATAGATAAATTATAATGAATGAAAAGCAATCAGCTACCAGAGGAACTTTTAGGAAGTCCTTTGAGTGATGGCACCAAGCTAGGGCAGGGAAAACTCATGGAGCATAGAGTAATAAGTACACATCAGGAATGGTAATGCACCTCCCTTGTCCAACATTCTCTCATGTGATGCCAAGGGCTTGCTTTAGGGTAGGCTTCATCAACAGGATTAAAGCAAGGATTCAATTTCATTTTAATTGTATCTAATCCCAGAATAGTAAGAAAATTGCAAAAGCAGTCCTGAGGTGAACAGACTGCACTGATATTAGCTTCATGCTTAACTGGAGCAGAGACAAGCTTGCTAATTAGGAGAGGCAAAAAGAATAATTTCCAATCTCATTAATTGAACTTTCAAAACTGAGAATATACCAATTACTTAATTATATTATTTTATTAATCTTTCTAATATGATTTCAAATACCATTGCTAGCTCACTTTACCTAGGGATTAAGTTATATTTTGTAAATTTATTAATGTACACATATTTTCATACATAGAAGGTATATTTTTCAGTGTTCTAACTAAATATCAAGCATAGATAAGGAGCACCTTATGGAGAGTCCTATCACAATAAGAGACTATTGTGATTATCACTTTATGATTATTACTTCTACCTAAATGTTCTACCTTTATCCTCTCTACTTCAGCATTGGAATTAGAAAAATAATTTTCATTCTTCTGGTGGAACCTATAATGCTGTTTCCCAATATAGGATTCCACATTAGTCCATAAATTATAAAAACACACTTGGAATGAGTTTACTAATATTTTGTTAAAATAGTTAGAAAATAGACAATTTGAAAACTAAGCAACTCCTCTAGTAAACAAGACCATGAGATCTAGTTAGTCATTAGAATTCTTTACCATTTTGTACAAGAATTTCTTATTCATTTCTAGCATTTAGTGAGTATTTCTGCCTATGTGTGGCTAATATCTGTGTGAGTATATCAGATGTGTGCACAAGAGCATATGTGTGTGTGTACATTTGTTTGTATACATTTATGTGATATTAATAAAATTTTGATTGAAAAAATCCTATTACCTTTGAACTTATTACTAGGTTTAAATATATCATGTAATTAATATTGTTAGATAATATAACAATAGAATATATATCTTGGGAATCAAAACTTGAAGCTTACATATATTTAGATCTCTAGAAGCTACTGTTTTTATATTTCTTGTCAGAATTTATTAATGAATTTTCAGTGATTCTTTGTGAATTTTATATCATTCATTTCAATCCCACTCATTTCCCTATCCCTCCATATCCACTGGTAGAAACTCACTCCTCCCTTCCCTCTCTTCCTCCTTCTTCTTCTTTATTCACTACTACAACTTTAGAGTGTTATTTATATCTATTATCTATTAATCACTATTCATTTTGTGCTGACTCCATTTCAGTTCTAAAACTGCTATATGTACAACAATAAATGATTTTCTACCTTCAAAAATGCAATGGCTTCTTTGTGGTCATATCTAACTTTATGTATTGTACAGTTAAGGCTGTAGTATCTTTGCTTGCTTTATCTTTTTCTGATTAAACACCATGATTAAAGAAACTTAGAGAAGAAAGGAATCTCAATTCATGAAGGGAATTGAGAACAATAATTAAAGGCAGGAATCTAGATGCAAGACCTGAAGCAGAGGATTTGGAGAAATGCTGTTTCTAGGCTTACTCATTACATAACTTGAATCCTCTTGCCCAGTGTTGGCTCTTTCTAGAGTGGACTTAGCATTTTCACATGAAGCATTAATAAAGAAAATGTCCAACAGATTTGCCTATGGGCTATGTTGATGGATATATTTTCTCAGTCGATAGTCTCTTTTCATTGATATTTCTAGATTTATGTCAAGTTGGCCAAAATCTACCAATAAAAGTCTGTCCTTTTCCCATTCCTTCTACTGGCCCTCAAGACTTCAGTCTTTTTCCCTCCCAATACCAGATCAGGTTCCCCTCTCCCCTTCACCCCGTCTACTTTTCCTCCCAGATCCCTCCCTCTCTCCCCACTTGTGATTGCTTTCTTCTCACTCCCAAGTGAGTCTAAGGCATCCTCACTTGAGTCCTTCAGCTTGTTGTACTTTTGAAGGTCTGTGGACTGTATCTTGGATATTCTGTACCATTTGGTATCCACTTAATAGTGAGTACATACTATGCATGTCCTTTTGGATCTGAGTTACCTCATTCAGGGTGATATTTTTCTAGTTCCATCCATCTGCTTGCAAAACTCTAACTCTTCCATTGGGGATGCAGTGCTCAGTCCATTGGCTGGCTGCAAGTATCTACCTCTGTA
This sequence comes from Apodemus agrarius, assembly GCA_964023405.1. Lineage (NCBI taxonomy): Eukaryota > Metazoa > Chordata > Mammalia > Rodentia > Muridae > Apodemus > Apodemus agrarius. Next base: position 86,186,259 of record OZ030005.1, on the reverse strand, counting down.
TTTCTAAGGCTCTGGCAGGGCCTCTCATGAGACAGCCATATCAACTTCCTATGAGCAAACATTTCTTGGCATCCACAATTGTGTTAGGCTTTGGTCTGGATGGCCTTTCCTTCAGTCTCTGCTCTACATTTTGTCTCCATATTTGTTCCTGTGAGTATTTTGTTCCCCTTTCTAAGAAGAACTAGAGCACCCACACTTTGGTCTTCCTTCGTGTTGAGCTTCATGTGGTCTGTGAATTGTATCTTGGGTATTCAGAGCTTTTGAGCTATTATCCACTTATCAGTGAATGTATGCCATATGTTTTCTTTGTGACTGGGTTACCTCACTCAGGATGATATTTTCTAGTTCTACCCATTTAACTAAGAATTACATGAATTCATCATTTTTAGTAGCAGAGTATAACTCCATTGTGTAACTGTCCTATGTTGAAGGACATCTGGGTTCTTTCCAACTTCTTGCAATTATAAATAAGACTGCTAGGAACATAGGGGAGCATATGTCCATGTTATATTTTATAGAATCCTTTTGGTATATTCTTGATCTTAGAGCATAATGCACTGGAGTTCTGTTTAGGAAATTTTACCTTGTGCAATGAGTTCAAAGCTCTTTCCCACTCTTTCTTCTATTAGATTCAGTGTATCTGGTTTAATGTTGAGGTCCTTGATACAGATAGATTTGAGCTTTGTGCAAGGTGACAAATATGGGTCTATTTTCATTTTTTCTACATTAAGAGAGCCAGTTAGACCAGCACCATTTGGGAGGTAGGTGGTTGGGACAACCCTCCAGAATCCACCAGAAACCCAGGCGATGAGATATTCTCAGGACTCAAAGGGAAGGACCTTAAATGAAATGCCTGACAGTGGGGAGGGGGAACTTAGAGAGTCTTCCTCCAGCAGGAATACAGGGCATCAAATGGGAGAGTGGTTGCTATCCTAAAGTCAAAACTCCTACCCATAATTGTTCCAGTCTGAAAGAGCTGCAGGGATGGAAATGGAGAGGAGCCTGAGGGAAAAAAGGTCCAACCAACAGGCCCAAAGCAGGAACCAGCTCAAGGGGAATGACCAAAGCATGACACTATTACTGAGGCTATGGAACACTCACAAAAAGGATCTATGAAGATGGCAGTCCGGAAGATCCAACAAGCAGCTGAAAGAATCAGATGCAGATATTTGCAACCAACCAAAGGACAGAAGCTGCTGAACCCTGTGATTGAATTAGGGAAAGGCTGGAAGAAGCTGAGGAGAATGGTGACCCTGTGGTAGAACTAGCAGTCTCAACCCAGACCTCTGAGATCTCTCAAACATAGGACCACCAACCACACAGCATACACCAGCGGATATGAGACCCCCAACACAAATACAGCAGAGTACTGTAGGGTCTGGGTTCAATCGGGGAAGATGCACCTAACCCTCAGGGGATTGGAGGCCCCAGGGAGTTTAGAGGTCTGGTTGGGTTGGTGGTGGGTGGTGTGGACATTTCCTAGAGACAGGGCTTTGGGGCAAAGGTATGGAATGTGTAACAGGTGGAGGGTTAACCGGGAATGGAGGAATAAAATCTGGAGTGTAAATGAATGAATGAATGAATGAATAAATAAATAATAAATAATAAAAAAGTGTGTCTTTGTCAAGTTGACACTAGTGCCTTTTAATTAAACCATAAACTTTTCTTCCTGCCCTATCCTCAAGATTTCATATTAATGGTATACTTTGCCTTACAGAATCTTTGTAATTTTATGAGGTACCATTTGTCAATTATTGATCTTAGAGCATAAGCTATTGGTGTTCTGTTCAGGAACTTTCCCCTGTGCTGATGTCCTCAAGGGTCTTCCCCATTTCTTTTTTAGTAGTTTCTGTCAGGAGCCATAATGGGACAAGCTAATATACTAGCAGATGTTCATCGTGATATGCCTGCCTCAGATTATTATATAATCTGTGACAGGTGAGCCTCCATTCAGCAAGGCTGTGAGGGACTAATTTTAGGAAAGATTCCTGCTAATTATATGCTTTTCCTGTCATTATTATTATACATTTATAATAATCAATAGTAATAGCACACACCTTTGGAGCAGATCTCTGCAGATCCACGAAGATGTACTGTGTTATAGTGATGCTATGTAGACGAATATAGGACTTAAGTTTTAATGATGATCCTATAAGAATTCCTAAAATTATATTTATGATTATTAAGCTCTTTTATAATGGGACTGCTACTAGCTCCTTTTCTATAGTCAAATGGCAATGAGAACTCTACCAGTCTCCCAAGTGTTACAAGTTAATTGCTCTTAGATGGCAACCATCTAGACTTTCTCCTACTCAGAGTACATTCCAAGAGGTTGCAAAACAGTTAACCTAAGGTCATAAAAAGGGAACTAGGATTTATTATAGGTGTTAGGACAGAAGATAAAATATTGACTGGGTTTATCTATTCAAAACTTTACTTATAACTTAGTTATGGTTTTAAACTTTCTATGAACCTGTAGAGAAAATAAATGATAGCTAGATAATTACTTCAAATGGATATGCATGTAAACATTCTCTGTTGTATACTTCTATTTCAATTTATGACTTGGTATTTTGTGTGAACTTATGATGAACTTTGTAACATGTGATCATGTATTCTGAAAGACGTTTAAGGGCTGAGGACAAAGGGAAGGAGAACAGAAGAATTGAGTGAGAGGAACAGAGCTGAGAGAAGAACTGAAATGAGGAGAAGGTTTTAGTCAGAAAGGAACAAGATCAGAAGGAGAATGCAGAGTGGAATAACTTAGAAACTATAGGTAACATAAAATAACTAAGAGAATAACAATGTTCAGGAGGCAGAGGGAAAGAGGAAAAACGAAGATGTTGCAGAGAGCAGAAGGAGCAGGCAGGCTTCTCCTTACCATGGGACAGGACAGGTCCCATGGTACGGACAAGGCAGGCTTAGTCTTATTAAGAGAAACAAAGTCTTTTTCTTACCAACATGGATTTAATTCATTTAGCATTGAAAGGGTGGAAGATTTTTCTTTAACGATGCAATAAATGTTGTAGTCTATCTTTCATCCAGAATGAGTGAGTTCTTTCTGCACCTGTGCTTGGTCTTTTGCTCCATATGGATATGTAAGTATGGATGTGTGTGTAAGTATGTAGTTGTGAGAATGTATGCATGTGTGTGTGTAAGTATGAAATTGTAACAATGCATGCAAGCTGGACCCAACTGACTGTGTGAAAATATGTATGAATATGTATGTGTGAATTTATGTGAGATTATGCATATTCACTTATGTAGAAGTTCTTCTTTCTGCAAGTGTTATCCTCTTCGCCTGGCTCAATGGAAGTTTATTGCTCCTAACTTCCCCCTAGACTGACAAGCAAGAGGCATCTGGACAAAAGGAAAAAGGCTCTAGCAACTAATCCTTTACTTAATCTCCTGCTGTTTTAGGATGAGGTGTTAAATACTTGAGACTGCAGTCTCTGGCTTCAGTGGAACACAGAAGGCAGGTCATCTATGTTAGCCTAGTAACTAAGATTTAGATAAGTATACCTTTTATTATACAGCAACCATAAATTTTCTGAAAGTCTTACCCCTGCCAACGCTCTTCCCTACTTTGCTTCCTCAAGAAAGACCAAGAAGAAGCACCTCTGCTGGGACTGGCTCCCGGTAAGTTTCAGTGTGTCTGGCTTTATGTGGAAGTCTTGATCTGCTTGCAGTTGAGCTTAGTACAAGGAGATAAGAATGGATCAATTCACAATCTGCATGCTGACTTCCAATTGAACCAGCACCATTTGTTGAACAGGCTATCTTTTTTCCACTGGATGTTTTCAGCTCCTTTGTCGAAGATCAAGTGGCCATAGGTTTGTGGGTTCATTTCTGGGTCTTCAATCCTATTCCACAGATCCACCTGCCTGTCACTCTACCAATACCATGTAGTTTTTAACATTATTTCTCTGTAGTATTGCTTGAGGTCCAGGATACAGATTCCCCCAGAAGTTTTTTACTATTGAGAATAGTTTTAGCTATCCTGGATTTTTTGTTATTTCAGACGAATTTGGTAATTGCTCCTTCTAACTCTATGAAGAACTGAGTTGGGATTTTGATGTGGATTGTGTTGTAGCCATATATTGCTTTTGGCAAGATGGCCATTTTAACTGTATTAATTCTGCCAATCCACAAGCATGGAAGATTTTTTTTCCATTTTCTGAAGTCTTCTTTGATTTCCTCCTTCAGAGACCTGAAGTTCTTGTCATACAGATCTTTCACTTGTTTGGTTAGAGTCACACCAAGATACTTTATATTGTTTTTGGCTATTGTGAAGGGTGTCATTTTCCTAAGTTCTTTCTCAGCCTGCTTATCCTTTGAATATAGGAAGGCTACAGATTTGCTTGAGTTGATTTTATAACCAGCCACTTTGCTGAAGTGGTTTATCAGCTGTAGGAGTTCTCTGGTGGAGTTTTTTTGGGTCACTTATGTATACTATCATATCATCTCACTGTCAAAAGGACAAATCAGCAACCAACAAATTGAGAAAAGATCTTCACCAATCCTACATCTGCCAGAGGGCTAATATCCAATATATACAAAGACCTCAAGAAGTTAGATGGCAGAGAACCAAATAACCCTATTAAAAATGGGGTACAGAGCTAAATAAAGAATTTTCACCTGAAGAACATTAGTCATTAGAGAAATGCAAGTCAAAACAACCCTGAGATTTCACCTCACACCAGTCAGAATGGCTAAGATTAAAAACTCAGGAAACAGCAGGTGTTGGCAAGGATGTGGAGAAAAAAGAACATTCCTTAATGGCTGGTAGGATTGCAAGCTGGTAGAACCACTCTGGAAATCAGTCTGGCAGTTCTTCAGAAAACTGGCCACAACACTTCTGGAGGACCCTGCTATATCACTTCTCGGCATATACATATACCCAGAGGATTCCACTGCATATAATAAGGATACATGCTCCACTATGCTCATAGCAGCCCTATTTATAATAGCCAGAAGCTGGAAAGAATCCAGATGTCCCTCAATGGAGGAATGGATACAAAAAATGTAGTGTATATATATATATATATATATATACACACACACACACACACACACACACACACACACACAATGGAGTACTACTCAGCGATTAGAAACAATGAATTCATGAAATTCTTAGAGAAATGGATGGAGCTGGAGAACATGATCCTAAGTGAGGTAAGCCAGTCTCAAACTCATAGTATGCACCCACTGACAACGGATAGTAATACAATCCACATATCAAATGATGTCCAAGAAGAAGGAAGGAGTTACCCCTGGTTCTGGAAAGACTTCAGTGCAGCAGTGTACAGGAGTACCAGAACAGGGACTTGGGAAGGGGTGGATGGTGGTACAACAGGAGGGAAGAGGGCTTATGGGACTTTGGGGAAGTGGGAAGCCAGGAAATGGGAAATAATTTGAAATGTAAATAATTTATTGAATAAAAAAGAAAGAAAACAGCTACAGTGTACTCATACATAAAATAAACAAATAAATCTTTATTATAAAAAAAAAAGTTAAGGTCATTTGCTGCTGTTTTTCTGCCTGAGTCAGAAAACAGCTACTTGAAGAAAAAAAGATTTCATATTGATATCAATATCACAGTATAAAACACAATCTAACTTTGAAATGTCCCCCAAAATTTTAAGCACTTTGACATTTTTGCTTCTATAAGAGTTTTAGGGTATCTACTCGCATATAAACATATTTAAATTACTTGCATTTTTTTCAGTTAGCTTGTTTTAACAGCATAAGTTTTTCAACAGTGAACCCAGGGCATGTTGGAGAGAGATTTCATAGAGGACACATATTAAATGTGTATGGGTTCAGTTATCTCTGTAGCTTTTTACCTCGGACACTTTGTGGTTTGCTAAAGACAACTAATAGTTGTAACTATCAGTGCTCTGTGAAATCAGAGAGTGAAGACTTAAACTTAGCTCAATCTCAATTCTGTTTTCAGTTTGCACAAGTAATTTGATAATCTTGGCTTTTAATTATTCAATATAAAATAAAAGATAAATTATTACCCTCATCTACATGCTACTGAGAGGATGAAAATAATTTTATAACATATGTTAATGTTTCAGACAGGTAGTAGGGGCAGGTGATATCAAATCATATAATATATACGTGTTTAGATGCTATATTTGGAAATTATAAGGCAGAAAACACACAACTGTGTTGTGGGTAGCACTTCTTAGAATGGGAAATGCCAAGCTGGATGTCAGCAGTCTTAATATTTAATCTAGCTCTAAGAATAGTTACTCTGTGATTCTGAATAAATATCCTTGTTTGCATAATTACAATGGCAATTAGATTGTAAGTGAGGTATCCTAAGTAAAAATCTTTTGACAAAAGCACAAAAGAAAAAATTAAAGATCATATGAATGCTGCCTCTGTGAAATACACAGATTGTGCCACGAAATATTCAAAATTGAAGTGTTTCCATTATATAAAATAATATATATGTGTGTGTGTATGTATGCATGATACTCAATTTTTACTAATTAAGAATGTATCCAATAAGATTACCATGTGGTTTTTTTCTTTGAGTTTGTTTATGTAGTGGATTACTTTGATGGATTTCTGTATATTGAACCATCCCTGCATCCCTGGGATGAAGCCAACTTGATCATGGTGAATGATCTTTTTGATGTGTGTAGTGGCTATTCCTGGTTGTCAACTTGACTATATGTGGAATGAACTACAATCTAGAATTGGAAGGCTCACCTATGATCCTAATTTGGAGGCTCAGAGATATAAGTTTCTGACCTGGACTTAGCATGGAGATCTTGAAGCATGGATTCCAGTTCAAGGTCATCTGGGATTAAAGGTGTACACCTTTAATCTGGGCTACACCTTCTACTGGAGACATATATAAGGACATTGAAAGAAGGAAGACTCATTCTTCCTTGCCGGCTTGCTTCGTGGGACTGAGCAACTGCAAGATCCTTGGACTTCTATCCACAGCTGCTGCTGACTACTGTTGGGGAGTTGGACTACAGACTGTAAGTCATCGACAAATTCCCTAACTACATAGAGACTGCCCATACGATCTGTGACTCTAGAGAACCCAGATTAATACAATGTGTTCTTGGATTTGTTTGGCAAGAATTTTATTGAGTATTTTTGCATCAATGTTCATAAGGGAGATTGATCTGAAGTTCTCTTTTTTAGTTGGATCTATGTGTGGTTTTGTTATCAGGGTAATTGTGGCTTCCTAGAATGAGTTGGGTAGTGTTCCTTTTGTTTCTATTTTGTGGAATAGTTTGAAGAGTATTGGTATTAGGTCTTCTTGGAAGATCTGATAGAATTCTGCACTAAAACCATCTCGTCCTGTGCTTTTATTTGGTTGGAAGACTTTCTATGACCCCTTCTATTTCTTTGGGGGTTATGAGACTGTTTAGATGATCTATTTGATCCTGGTTTAATTTTGGTATTTGGTATCTGTCTAGGAAATTGTCAATTTCATCCAGATTCTCCAGTTGTGTTGAGTATAGGCTTTTGTAGTAGGATCTGATGATTTTTTGAATTTCGTCACTTTCTGTTGTTATATCTCCCTTTTCGTTTCTAATTTTGTTGATTTGATAAAATTCTTGCCAACCTAATCCAAGAACACATCAAAACGATCATTCACCATGATCATGTTGGCTTTATCCAAGGAATGCAGGAATGGTTCAATATACGGAAATCCATCAACGTAATTCACTACATAAACAAACTCAAAGAAAAAAATCACATGGTTATCTCAATGGATGCTGATAAAGCATTTGACAAAATTCAGCATCTTTTCATGCTAAAAGTCTGGGAAAGAACAGGAATTCAAGGCCCATACCTAAACACAGTAAAAGCAATTTACAGCAGAACTGTAGCCAAAATCAAAGTAAATGGAGAGAAACTTGAAGCAATCCCATAAAAATCAGGGACTAGACAAGGCTGCCCCCCTCACCATATGTCTTCAATATAGTACTTGAGGTACTAGCTAGAGCAATTTGACAACATAAGGAAGTCAAAGGGATACAAATTTGAAAGGAAGAAGTCAAACTATCACTATTCGCAGATAATATGATAGTATAGTTAAGTGACCCAAAAAACTCTACCAGAGAACTCCTACAACTGATAAACAACTTCAGCAAAGTGGCTGGTTATAAAATCAACTCAAGCAAATCAATAGCCTTCCTGTACTCAAAGGACAAGCAGGCTGAGAAAGAACTTAGGAAAATGACAACCTTCACAATAGCAACAAACAAAATAAAATATCTTGGTGTTACTCTAACCAAACAAGTGAAAGATTTGTATGACAAGAACTTCAGGTCTCTGAAGAAGGAAATGGAAGAAGACCTCAGAAAATGGAAAAATCTTCCATGCTCTTGGGTTGGAAGAATTAATATAGTTAAATGGCCATCTTGCCAAAGCAATATATAGATTCAGTGCAATCCCCATCAAAATCCCAACTCAGTTCTTCATAGAGTGAGAAAGAGCAATTCTCAAATTCATCTGGAATAACAAAAAATCCAGGATAGCTACAACTATCATCAGCAGTAAAAGAATTTCTGGTGGAATCAATATCCCGGACATCAAGCAATACTACAGAGCAGTAGTGTTTAAAACTGCATGGTATTGGTACAGTGACAGGGAGGTGGATCAATGGAATAGGATCGAAGACCCAGAAGTGAACCCACACATATATGGCAATTTGATCTTTGACAAAGGAGCTGAAAACATCCAGTGGAAAAAAGATAGCCTTTTCAACAAATAGTGCTGGCTCAACTGGAGGTCAACATGCAGAAGAATGAGAATTGTTCTACTCTTATCTCCTTGTACTAAGCTCAACTCCAAGTGGATCAAGGACCTCCACATAAAACCAGACACATTAAAATTAATAGAAAAGAAACTGGGGAAGACCCTTGAGGACATTGGCTCAGGGGAAAAGTTCCTGAACAGAACACCAATTGCTTATTCTCTAAGATCAAGAATAGACAAATGGGACCTCTTAAAATTACAAAGTTTCTGTAAGGCAAAAGACACTGTCAAAAGGACAAATTGTCAACCAACAAGTTGGGAAAAGATCTTCACTAACCCTACATCTGACAGAGGGCTAATATCCAATGTATACAAAGTACTCAAGAAGTCAGACCCCAGAAAACCAAATAACCCCATTCCAAAAAGGGGTACAGAGCTAAACAAAGACTTTTCAGCTGAAGAAATTCAGATGGCTAAGAAACACCTTAAAAATGCTCAACATTATTAGTCATTAGAGAAATGCAAATCAAAACAACCCTGAGATTTCACCTCACACCAGTCAGAATGTCTAAGATTAAAAACTCAAGAGGATGTGGAGAAAGAGGAACACTCCTACACTGCTCTTGGGAATGCAAGCTGGTACAACCACTATTGAAATCAGTCTGGTGGTTCCTCTGAAAACTGGACATGATACTTCCGGAGGACCCAGCCATACCCCTCCTGGGCATATACCCAGAAGATTCCCCACCATGCAATAAGGATACATTCTCCACTATGTTCATAGCAGCCTTATTTATAATAAACAGAAGCTGGAACGAACCCAGATGTCCCTCAATGGAGGAATGGATACAAAAAAATGTGGTATATACACACAATGAAATACTCTTCAGTCATTTGAAACAATGAATTCATGAAATTCTTAGAGAAATGGATGGAGCAGGAGAGGATCATACTAAGTGAGGTAACCCAGTCTCAAAAGAATACCCATGGTATGCACTCACTGATAAGTGGATATTAGCTTAGAATCTTGGGACACCGAAGACACAATCCACATATTAGATGATGTCTGACAAGAAGAAAGGAGTGGACACTGGTGCTGGAAAGGATCAAAACATCAGTGTAGGGGAATACCAGAACAGGGAAGTGGGAAGGGGTGGATGGAGGAACAGGAGGAGGGAAAAGGACATGTAGGACCTTTGGGGGGGTGGGGAACCAGAAAAAGTGAAATGAAATGTAAATATAGAATAAATCCAATAAAAATTAAAAAAAGAATGTATCCGCATATCTTTTATCCCAGCACTTGGGAGGCAGAGGCAGGCAGATTTTTGAGTTCAAGGCCAGCCTGGTGTACAGAGTGATTTCCAGGACAGCTGGAGCTACACAGAGAAACCCTGTCTTGAAAAAGCAAGAAAAAAAAAGAATGTATCCATGAGGTAGAAAATAAACTATAAATGCTGATTGATAAAAAAACATACTAGCTCATTCTATATTATGGAATTCAGTTTTCATTTCTATTTCTTAACATTGTGTCAGAAATCATAGACTTTTAATAATTGCTCATTTCCCCTTTCTTTCCTGCTTTTTTTGAATGTGATGAAAAATATATTTTGAAATCCTCCTTACTGTCAAGAACTGTTTCAGTGCATTCAGCTCTGTTCATAACAATAGACACCTCCATGTCAAAATTGCCTTTATTGAAATATTTCCACTCTCTTCTTTGATTCAAAAGCATGTTTTACAATAGCAATGCCATGTCTACATTAAGTAAAAACTTCTAGAAGTAGAACTGAATAGCTTAATATGCTTTGTGGCAGAGTTCACACTTTCTTGAACCTTAGAAATGTCACCTTCTCTTGCAGCTTTCAAAAGTGTCTCTTTACTCAGAATATAACAAAGCTTCAAAGGTTCTGGAGTCAGCCTCCAGGCTGCTATAATTGGAGGGTGGATAGCTTCTCAGTCATAATGGTGCTGAAAATAGAATAGAAAAAGCCAGATGGTCTTGATTGGATGCTCAAAGAGAAGGGTTATATGTTAATAAATCCTTGGTTGTATATTAGATATAAAATTATTTAACATAGAAATATAATTTTATTTAAAGTACACCTATAAAAGCTACAAATAACTTTAGGTTTCTTTAAGTCAAATACTTTGATGTTAATCCAGAAGCTTAAGTTTAGAAATGGTAGTAAATTAATGCCATGAAAAAACTGAGGGAAGAGCAGTTCCAACTCTTCTTACAATAGGAATAAGTATGCAGTAGCATGTAGCACTTAAAATAGACACTGCAGCAGCCTCCCAGAGATTCACATCTATTTGCATCAAGCACACCGTTTTTGTTCGTTTCAGATGAAGCACAGAATGAAGCATTTATGAAAATTTTACTACATATGAAATTGCTAAATTTTATGTTTTGAACAAAACCTTAGCTGAAAGAAAAACTGTCAGAGATACCATTGAGAAAGTGACACACATTACAGGAAAAGAGAAAATTTGCAGTTCCAAAAGTGTGCAGAGTGTGACTTTCTCTCCCCTTGAATTGTGCTAGTAGTGAGAACACAGTCATTAGGGAGGAGAGCAGTTCTACACAGGGCTCTGCAGAATACTTTGATCACAGATATACACTTCTTATGTCTGATTACTGTCAAGTTTTACATCGTGTTATGAGAGAGTAAAACTTCTGTAAAAGTTGCAGTACAGACTGGTGATTCCAATACCATATATTGAGAATTTGATTTTGTGCAAGAGCAAAAATAATAATTTATCCTGAAGAGTCAGATTGGACCAAATAACCATTATTCTATTGCCAAGCTGGGGATAAATTATTCACAGACAATTGTGTTCGGAATAAGAAAGTTGCCCGAATGCATAGAGCTCTATTCTCTTGATGTTAAAGACATAAATACTAGTATTGAGTGAACAGCCCTGGCACATATCACAGCCTCTCCCTTTCAAGGCTCATGGAAGAGAGGTACAGAAAGATTAATTGTAAAAGCCAAAGATTGAGGAAGAGAGCTGGAAAACAATGATTTCTTTTGCTTTTATGAAAGCAGCCTGTAATGTGAACAGTTGGTGTGTCTGTGGGGAGAAGATCACTGAAGCACCTTGTCATTTTACTCTTCCTTAGTGTATTGTTACTTGTTTTTCTCTGATAAACATCTAAAGCTAGCTGAGTGTGGTTGAGCATGTGTGATATACTTTCCTGGCTCTCAAGAGGCTGAGATGAAAGGCTAAGGTGGAAGGATTGCTGAAGTACAATACAGTGGCAATTGAGTAAGATCTCATTTTAAAAAACAAAAATATTCATGCAACTTTTAACTGTACAACTCAGCATGATATATTTAGCACATATAGATGCCTTTGTATTTTCTTATTAATTTATTTATTGTTATATGAAGCAAACACCATATAAAGAACTTTGTGCTATTTTATACATACTAATTTGCATATAACCAAGTATGTGTAGTAAAAATAATTATAATAAATAAATATCCTAACTATAAACTAGGTATGATAATACAAATTTTACTAAATGTTAAATTCAAAGCTTACGAACTGGCTATATCTAATATCTCAATTACTAGAAGAGATTTTAGAAACAATATGATATTATGTATCATTTCAGCAAGAAAATATGTATTCAGAAAAAATATGTCTTTCCTGCCAGAGATGAGGAAAGAGGCATACAATAATATATTGTTACAGTCTAAAAACTTGAAGAACAGCCATTATGCAATCAAAGTCATGTTGCACCAGGAAACAATGTTTTCTGACTATCATGTGTTGTGACTGTATTTTTTGTGGACCTAACTTTAGTAAAAAGTTCCATGTACAAGAAGCTATGTGGCACACAAAGTTGTATAGAACCAATTATGTCTTCTCCAATGTATACTAATTATATTGCTCAATTTCAGCTTCGAGATTAGCTTGGCTGTTACACTAAAAACAGATTCCACGAACTAAATTAAGAGTTACTTAAAATCATAAACAAAGCAGATATGTTCAACACTCTATGATGAAAGATTAAAACTTACATTACTGATTTAAATCAAAATTTTATACTAATACCCTAAAGAGTCATGATGAAAGATTAAAACTTACATTACTGATTTAAATCAAAATTTTATACTAATACCCTAAAGAGTCATAAATCTGGGAAATATTAAGTATTAATATGTTCATACATTAAGATTAGAAATTTTTCCTGATAAGTTTGAAGCGCTAATAAATGGAAGCCTTGTTATTATTATTTATTACAAATGTCAAAAAGGCTGATGATTATTCTCCATTTATCACACACATACACACACACACACACACACACACATACACACACACACACACATTCATACACATACTTTAACACTCATCTTCCACACATTTGTGTTTAGTTTATTGGAGATTAAAAGCAACAACAGGAATCAGGTATCACTACTTTCCTTATTTCTTGATTTGAAACACTTAAGTCACTTTAATAACTGGTATTCAAGTTACCTTAATTATGAATGAATGTTTCACCTTTGTTTCTTTACATACACATTTTTTTTTATTTTCTATATTCTTTCCAAATGATTTCCCCTTTCCCCGGTTCCCCTTCCCCAAAAGTCCCATAAGCCCTCTTCCCTCAGCCCATTCCCTAATCAATACCCTCCCACTTCTCTGTTCTGGTAATCCCCTATATTGCTGCATCAAGCCTTTCCAGGACCAGGGCCCTCTCCTTCCTTCTTCTTGGGAATCATTTGATATGTTAATTGTGTCTTGGGTATTCAGATCTTTTATGCTAATATCCACTTATTAGTGACTGCATCCCATGTGTGTCCTTTTGTGATTGGGTTACCTCACTTAGGATGACATTTTCCAGTTCCAACCATTTGCCTAAGAATTTCACAAATTCATTGTTTTTAATTGCTGAGTACTATTCTATTGTATAAATATATCACATTTCCTGTTCCCATTCCTCCACTGCTGGACATCTGGGTTCTTTCCAGCTTCTGGCTATTATAAATAAGGCTGCTATGAACATAGTGAAGCATGTGTCCTTATTGCATCCAGGGGAATCCTCTGGGTATATGCCCAGGAGCGGTATAACAGGGTCCTCCGAAAGTGTCCGGCCCAGTTTTCTGAGGAACTGCCAGACTGATTTTCAGAGTTGTTGTACCATCTTGAAATCCCACCAGCAGTGGAGGAGTGTTCTTCTTTCTCCACTAACACCTGCTGTCTCCTGAGTTTTTAATCTTAGCTATTCTGACTGGTGTGAGGTGAAATTTCAGGCTTGTTTTGATTTGCATTTCCCTAATGACTAATATCATGTGCTTATATTATACAATATATCATGTCTTATACATGGCATAAGATTATAGAAGAATCTCTCTCCATGGTGAAAGTTCCAGATATGAGACAGCAAACACAGATATTAACACAGAAAGATGGACAGATTTGGAGCAGCCAAAGAGAAAAATCAGACTTAACATCACAACTATAAAAATAGTTAATAACAACTAAATATCTGGGTAAGTATGTGCATCTCCCATTTTACTAATATTCAGGAAATTCTCCTTCAATTGTTTCTACTTAAACAAACTCAAGAAATGAGTGCAATTTTCCCACTATGGTAGAATAATAAATGACATCATTAACTTTGTTGAACATGAAATCAGTTTCTATTTCCATCTTTTCCCATACACAGAAGTCGACTCTGCCATTCTATGACTTGGTTCAGTTGCTGCACTTCACCTTAATGAAAACCTGGTGTGAATCCAACTGCTTTGCAAATGATTTAGAATATCACTTATTGTGTGAAGAGATCACCTGAATGCTACCCAGAAATAAATAAAGCTTTTCTTGTTTAAAATATCCTGTTCTCAATGGAAGTAGCAACAACAACAACAGCAACAACAACAAAATCTTAGCCAGAATGAGGATTTTTCTGCGTTGCCTAAATCTTCTCAATCTATCAGCAAATGGATCACAACAGCACAATGACAATCAATTGTAGCCTCATAGATTTGATGTAATTCTCACAGTTTATGTGGCTGTGATAAATAAAAGGCTATTAAATCTAGTTACTTAGCACCTGATATATTGACGTAAGAAGAAACTAAAGGGGTCAAACTGTATGTTAACCCTTGGGTTGCACATCTGTCCATCCAAGAGAAGTCAAAGTAACTAGTTCAGTGGCAACCTACACACTTGACTTATTTTCCTACATGAATACTGCATAATAAATGTAGAAAAAAGGAGTTGGCAGACTAGTGAGGCTTTGGAGAGAAGAGCTCCACTGACAGCATCAGTGGGTATTCATTATGTTGAGGAAGAAGCTAAACACATTAACCTTGTCAATCATTCAAACTTTCAAAACCCTCCAATGACTGTTTTGGAATAAAACGTAAAAGTATTGTTAGTCTTTCAAATTCCAACAATGTACCTGTATGATTTCTTGTCTCTCGCGATTTTCGATTTTCCAGGAGACCCCAATGTCCAGGGGTTATGCAGAATTAGTCCCAACCACCACTAGCTGTGGCACTATGGAGAACTGGCCTCATGGGTCTAGAGCCTTGCTGAGGCAGCTTGAGAACATGAGAGCAAGAGAGACAATCCTTTCTCCAGCTGGAATAGTACTGGAGGGTTTACCCAAGTTGCATTGATAATGGAAAGCCTGAATGTTGACCAGCTCAGTTATCACTCAGACTCTGAGTTGGCTTAGCCCACATCTATGTCACCTATGAAAGTCTGGGACCCGTGAAAGGGCCAGTCCAGCTGATTCAAAGTTGAAGGGTCTCCATCACACAGGGCAACATCAGAATAAGCAAGAGGGGTCCCAGTGAGGATCCAGTCAGGTTCTGAAAATGGCAATTCCATCTGGCCCATGTGTGGATGTTGACAGTATGTTCAAAAATGTCGGCCATATCTTATTCTTGAAATTCAGGATATTTACAACCCAAGACTGCTGCAATGCAAAGACCCAATACTTAGATTAGCTAAACTGGTTTACATGTTCAGCTGAATACAATAAACCTGTCTCCTTTATTCAGATATATAGTGAGTGCACTGAGTTTCTGGATTGCTATACATCTTTATAAGAGCACAATGCCTACCTAAACCCTACTTTTCTGTACACACATCTGTGTGTCTGTCAGTTCTTCTTTTCCAATTGCCCCACTTTGCTCATTACCCAAGGCATGCAAGTTGCTGCATTCTCACTGTTTTTTTAATTATTATTACATGAAGTACTGTAATGGCTATGGCTTCATGTAATTAGAATGCTTACAGCTAACCCAATCTAGGAAATTCACAGAGATGCACAGTCTCACATGCAATGAAACATGAAAATTAAAGGTTTAAGTTAAAGGACTTTAATGTTTTTATTAATTATTTTGTTTACATTTTAACTGATACCCCTTCCAGGTTTCCCCTCCACAAATCCCTATCCCATCTCTGCTCCCCTTTGCCTCTAAGAGGGTGCTTCTCCACTAACTCACCCATTCCTGCCTTATCACTCCGGCATCCCCCTCTGCTAGGGTATTGACTTTTAAAAGGTTTAAATGAATGATTAGAAACTTGTTGGGAAGAAAGTCGTATGCCAGGCTTAATTAATGCTATTGCCAGTTTACATTTACTTTATTATTGTTTAGTTTATTTTTAAGTATGACTTCTGGCTTACATAAAATATTTCCTTTAAGTAAGCAGTTCTATGGTTTTACTTTAGGTTAAAGTATTTCTTGCAAAGTTATGGTGTATAAAATTAAACTAATTATTTTTGCCCTTCTATCCAATAAAGACAAATGATTCTAGAGCATCAGTAAGAATTATTGAACTACTAGAGTTTACTTTGCAGTGTTATAACTTTGCTTTTGATCTCAGATAGGCTAAAGCCTGAAAGAAAAGTCTGCATTGTGCCCAGCTGCTCAGCCTTAGGTCTTTCTCTTCACTTCTGTAAAATTATAACAAATTAAAAACTTATTTCCAACAGTAACACCATGTTCTGTACCAAACCATTTGTAGATCCAGAACAGAGAAATGGTGTGGGGGGGATGATTGGGGAATAGTTGGGGGGGAGAGGACTTATGGGACGTATGGTGGGGGGGATCTGGGAAAGGAGAAAGCCTTTGGAATGTAAACAAAAAATATAGAAAAGAAAAAAAGAAAAAATGTTTAATATTTAAAAATAAAATATGTTAACTGTAGAAAGGCAGATTGAAGGAGGGTAATGACTGAACTGTAAAAAATACAAAAGTAATAAAAAAGAAAGAAAAGAAAAATGATATGCTGAAGAATCAATAATATTCTACTATTTTAAACAAGGGACACTGCAGATACAATTAAGAGAAAGTCAAATTAATGAGGAAAACTCCTACTCAGATTTGACTGTGAATTATAAGTGGTTATATGTAGCCTGGAGAGATGATTCAGCTAGTAATATGATCGCCACTCAACCATGAATATCTGAATTCAAAACTCCAGATCCCACATAAAGCCAAATGCCTATAATGCAAGAATCTCTAAACGGCCAACTGAAGAGTACACAGGGAGTACCCATGGCTCCAGCCGCATGTGTAGCAGAGCATTGCTTTATCTGGCATCACTGGGAGGGGAGCCCTTTGGTCCTGTGGAGGATCGATGGCCCAGGATAAGGAAACACTAGGTCATCAAGACAGGAGTGAGTGGGCAGGTGGGGGAGCACCCTCATAAAGGCAGGGGGAGGGAGGAGGGGATAGGTGCCTAGTGAAGGGGAAACTGAAATATAAACAAATAAAATAACCAATAAAAAACATCTCAAGAGTCAGCCTCAGTCTTGTGAAAACAGCATTTGATGTTGTGAGCACTTGCATCTGAATTTATCCTTGACCTTAGTGACATAGTGTCTTCTGACCAATTATGGCTTAGTGAGTATATGTCTACAATCATCCACAGGAATCTTTATGTGCTATGAACGCACACACATACACACACACTCACACATACATATACACACTCATGTGCACACATACAAACACACCATGAACAGACAGCAAAGAGAATAGCATGTGATGGTGAAAGCAGAAATTGGAGTTTAGCAAATGTCAGACTGGAAACAAACAACATTAAGGACAATCTCACTCCTTCTCTACCAAAGGTAGAAACTTAAGATATGACCTTACAGGCTTATAGAAGAGTACACTGTGCTGCATCTAGAGTGAAGAAGTTTGACATCTCCAAACACAGTGGGATAAATCCAAATTATTTGGAGTGAAACAGTTTGTATTTGTTTCAATAGACTTGAGAACCTATTGTACATTACAGCAAATTTCAATGACAGTTATTGATGACATTTTTCATGAAGTGTATTAATTCCAAAACTCAACATAATTCTTTTAAAGCTAGTACATGCATATTTTGTACTATGATTTTGAAACTTAATACACTTATTATTCAGATAGATGTTCAGCTCTTTCCTCTTTTTCTTACATTTGACTCATTGTGTAGTATATTCACTGTGTTGTGTTTGTATGTGTTTGTGTATGTGTGTGTGTGTATAAGTGAAAACTTTGAAGGAGTTTGTTGTTTTCTTTTAACCAATTGAAGCTCACAGCTCAAACTCAGTGTCAGTGTTAGTGCTCTGTGCCTTTACCCACTGATACATCACAGCCTTTTCCTCATTTTATTAAACTCTTCAGTAGTACGGTCTCCTCCTGAAAGAAGGCTTTTTATCTTACTATTCTTTTTACCACAGCACATTCTAAATGTATGCATTCTGTCTATGTATTTTCTCTTTTCATTGGCTATATTTTTTATTTACATTTAAAATGTTATCACCATTCCCAGTTTCCCCTCTGCAAATCCCCCAACCCTTCCCTCTTCCCTTAGTCTCTCTGAAGGTGCTCCCCCTCATTCCTACCTCACCTCTCTAGCATTCCCTTACACTGGGGTATAAAGCCTCCACAGGACCAAAGACCTCCCCTCCCGTTGATTCTATTTAAGTCAATTCTCTGCTACATATGTACCTGGAGCCATGGAACCCTTCATGTGTACTCTTTGATTGGTGGTTTAGTCACTGGGACCTCTCGGTGGTGAGGTTAGTTGATATTGTTCTTCCTATGGGTTGCACACTACATAAACTATGTATCATCCATCTGTCTGTCTATTTATCTATCATATTTCTCTGTGTTGTATGTGTGTGTGTATGTGGGTGTGTGCATGTACATTCTCATTCTTTTTGCGGTTTTTTGTTGCTTTTGTTGTTGTTGTTGTTCCTTCAACTTAAGTATAAGTGCCATCAGGATAGACATTTATCTTTATGTCTTTCCCTCTTCTCTCTGTTGCCATAACATTAATTTCAACTGTAAAGCAGTCTTTAAAAAGGAAGAACTTAAATTGAGTAGTAATTCAACATTAGAAAAGGCCAATGAACCAAAGAAGTTATACAATGATTGAAGCTGAACATCTGAAGGAAAACATAGTCCTCTCTGAATGGCAGATCTAAGGCTGGCAAGAAGATTACAGCTGCTAAGGGACTTCTCTGGTATGTTTCATACCTTGAATCTATGTCTGAACTTCTCCTCTTTGAAATCTCAAAAATAGAAACGTCGATTTATTTTTGTATGCCACATTAAATTCTGCACCATAAGAGTCAGTGGGGACTGTCAGGGAATATTTTTTCATGACAGGAGCTTTAGAATTGCACCCAAAGCTCTAGAGATTTATCCATTTATTTATGCACTTATGCATTATCCATTTAAACAATGATTCCTTACTATAGGGTGAGACTCAGGGCGAAGGCTGTGATGGCTTCAAAGGTTAACTAGCAGAGCCTGTGTGCTTTAGCCACTTGGAAGAGATGGGAGAGTTATCAGTCCACACAATCTCAGTTAAGAAATACAAAATATGTGAGATATATGTTTTGGTATTAGAGAGAGATAGGAATAGAGACAGATCTGGGTCCAAATTTTATCACAGGTTGATAATTTGACTGTTCTTCCTATCTCTCAAGCATAGCCAAGTAAATACTTCCCCACATCTATGCTATCTGTGTAGATTTCCATGTCTCATTTGCCCTGTAACTTTGGCAACACCTATATCTATAAATTTCTATTCATTAAACTGGTGTTATCAGAAGGTATTGTGAAGAATAATCAGTGACAGTAAAGATATTGTTGGTTTCTTTTTCTTTTTTTTTTTTTTTTGGTTTTTTGAGACAGGGTTTCTCTGTGTAGCCCTGACTGTCCTGGAACTCACTTTGTAGACCAGGCTGGCCTCGAACTCAGAAATCCGCCTGCCTCTGCCTCCCAAGTGCTAGGATTAAAGGCGTGTGCCACCACCGCCCAGCATGGATATTCTTAATAAATGTTCTAGTATAGGAGCATCTCAATTAACAGAATCGCTGTCACCTGAAAACAAGTCATGCTTAAGCAGCTCATAGCTTAGTACAGTCAAATATAACTTGCATTTGAAGATGTGGATTTACCAATGCTATACTTGTGATTGTTCCCCTCCACCACCATTAACCACATTAATAGCTGGGGGGAGAGGAATTATGGGATGTATGGTGGGGGGGAACTGGGAAAGGGGAAAGCCTTTGGAATGTAAACATAGAATATAGAAAATAAAAAATTAGAAAAAAGAAAAAGAAAAAGAAACGAAAAAAATAAAAAAGTAAACAAAAAATATAGTGGAAATATTTATTATGAATATACATATAGTATAATTTTCTGTTACTTTGTTAAATCACTTTTTGTTTTTTAATTTCCACTTCTAATATTTTTATTTGAAAATTTGTCTATGTATAAAATACATACTGTACTTCAAGGGAATCATACTGATTTTTCCATTTTATTCTTTCTCACATATACTTTATGATTTAATTTTATCAATTGAGGTTAAAATTTATGCCATTTTTAATTTTTCAGCTCAGCTAATAATTAACAACAAAATGATATCTGCCTATAAAGAGTGTTCCAAATAATCAAATGCAAATTTAGAGGAAATTATAGATAAAAAGAACAAGGTAGAAAGAAAATTAAGAATCAGGAAGACTTAGGGCATGGCTATATACCATATAGATCATGTAAGAAGATTTTGTTGTTATATTCTACATGATTCTACATTTGAGGGGTCTTAAAAGAAGACAAGCTCACTTTTCATATAACGACTTTCAAGTCACGTCAAGAATGAGACATGTGAATTTGAAATAGAATATCACTGCTTCTATGAAATAAATGCCGTGGTAGAATGCAATCTACCATTCTACATTGGCAGAATATAAGGCTTGCACTATTTCTAGTTATCAGGCCAAAGAAAACTTAAAAGAAAGGAAATTAAAAGAAAAAATTGATATCATATATGACCAACTCTTTTTTTTCCATATCTGTCTTTTCATATTAGAATCTGTCACTTGTATATGCTAAGGTTTGAAATTCCAACAGTAAAGGAAGTAGCAGGGAGATACTAGCCTGGGAGATAAAATTGGGTGAGAGAAGGGGTTGGTTACTTAGATTTGGAAGACAGCAATTGGGTAGCCATGTGCATTCAGGGGCAAATAAATAAATAAATAAATAAATAAATGTAACAAAATTTTAAAACTAAGCAGGTTTCCATCTCTCTGAACAAAGTATCCTGGTTTCTGCTCTGTATCAGTATATTATGAATTTCTTCAGTTATCTGTTCTCTGCTACTAATGAAGTTAAAATACTGGAGTACTTTGCAAGTTCCTTTCTATGAAATTTCCCTTTTATTTTCTTGTATTTTGCTGTCTTTTCTTTTAAGTTGTCAGCAAAATAGAAATAAAATAAACTGATATTACAGGCATAAAAATTTTCAGTTATTCTATCAGTTGAAACACATTCTAACCAAACATTAAAAACAGAAGTATGTTTAAAGGAGTAAATACACTATAAAAATGTAGCCTGAAGGATTAATTTTAATGATAATTACATGTTCATTCTATATAATAGAGTGATTAACATTCTTAAGGGTCATAATAAAATGATAAACATCAGAGTTTAAAACACTTCTGAGAAAGTAATGATTAGCCTTTGGCATGTACATTAATTCTCTGATTTATAAAAAAAATGAGTACTTTGAATGAAGCATTTTTTGTTACAGACAATCAAACAAAATAGCATAATAACTATAAAAACAATTGAGGTAGTCAGAATTCTCTTCAGAAGCTCTTTTGGAGAAATTAAAAGACAGAACTGCTATGGTCCAAAATGGTTATGCCAAAATTTTTATACACAAATGAGCTGTGATTGGAAACAAGAATTTTTAAGGAAATGGATTGAGATGACTGCTACAGGAAGTGTCTGATGGCCTCACAAGAATGACTTAGGACTCCAAGGAAGATACCAGAGGACCTAGAGCATGAAAAAATGGGGTAATGTGGCCATCTATATTCCAAAGAGTGTCCTCAAAGTGACCTGATCCAACCTCAGTCCGAGCATGGATTTTCATCTTCCAGATTTGAAAGAAGAAATCTGTTTTTACACTCAATATTCTGTAGTATTTTGGAAGTCCTAGGAAATTAATACTCTCATGTCAGGTCCCTCAGAAAATTGGAAAAAGATCTACCTGAAAACTCAGCTATACCACTTTTGGGAATATGCTCAGAAGATGCTCCACCATGCCATAAGGCTGTGCGTTCCATTATCTTTTCATAATGACCCTATTTGTGATAGCCAGAATCTGAAAACAATCCAAAAGTCTCACAACAGAAGAATGGATACAGAAAATATGGTTCATTTACATATTCAGCTATTAGAAATGAGGACATCATAAAGTTTACAGGCAAATTGATGAAACTAGAAAATATCATCCTGTGAGGTCACTCACTCTGAAAAGGACATGCATGGTATGTACTCATTAATGAGTGGACATCAGCCAAAATGGTACAGAATACCGAGGATGCAATCCACAGAACTCAAGAAGGTTAACAGTTTGGGCGTTATTACTGTGAAGAGGCAACTTGAATAAGGCAAATCAAATAAAGGAAAACATTTAATTGGGGATGACTTACAGTTTCAGGGTTTTAGTGAATTTTCATTATGGTGTGAAGCATGGCAGCATCTAGGTAGACATGGTGCTGCAGAAGGAGCTCAGAGTTCACATCTTAATCCAATGGCAACAGAACTTGATCATGTAATGCACTGGCCTAAATTGAGCATATAATAGACATCAAAATGGCCCCACAGTGACACGTGCTTCAACAAGACCACACCTACTCCGATAAGGCCAAATCTCCTAATAATGCCCCCATTATGGGCCATGCATTTGCATAAATGAGTCTATAGGGGCCATACCTATTCAAAAAGCAGCATATATGTCACTTACAATAAAAGAAGACTTTAAAAAATATTTGGTTACATTGCCCAAGTTAGAATAGCAGGAAAAATAAAGGAAATGATAATATGGGGGAAATGAGTACAGATATCAGAACTGCAGCACTTCTCAAATCAGCTAACTTAGTACATGCAGGAACTTTTCAAGGGCTAAAATTAAAATACTTCCTAAATTTAAAAAGTACAATTATTAGTTTTCATGAAGAGAAAATCTTCAACAATCTATTGTAGTTTCTGTGTAACTCTCTGCTGTAAGGATGTGAATGCACTGAAGGATTCTAAATGGCCACAGAGTATCAAAACACAGAATTCTGACAATAGAATAGACAGAATAGAGGAAGATAGATTTCACATCCTTTACCATTAAATTGAGACAAATATAATTTTCAAAATCCTCAACATATTTTCCTGACCAATGTACATTATTTTTATCTTTCTTCTCTTTGGGCTTGTATGTGATACATGTACAAGTTTCTATGGACTCATGCACATGTAATGTGTGTGCACAGACATGTAGAAACATGAGACTACTGTCAGCAATCTTCTCCAGTCTCTATACATTCATTTATATGCTGGGTCATGCAGTGAGCTGAAGCCATCAAGTCTGCTAGACTGGGTGGCCCATGACTTTCAGAAAGCCACCTGTCTTTCCTCCCTTGCCTTGGGATAGGTGTAGGTTGAAATGTCTGCCATTAGTTTAGGTGCTGAGGAAGCACATTCAGGTCCTGATACTTGTATGCCAGAGACATTACTGTCTGAACTATCTTTATAACTCTCATCAAGTAGAAATTTAACCAATACAATTTATTAACTTGAAAATGGATTTGGCTTTTTAAGATGAGAGAAAGGAATTTTCTTTTTAAAATTTATGTATTAGATACACTCTGAATCCTTCTGGAAAGTAAAACTCTTTTTTAATTTGAAATTTGAAATTGAACTGGAAAATACTACAGAGAGCACTGAATCCCTAATACAACTGAGAAGACTGTGATCACACATTCTCTGTGGCAATTTCAGTGCAGGACACACTTCTCTCAATACCTAGGTTGCAGCTGGGGTGTTGGGACTCTTTGGGAATGTGAGTGGCAAGATGAGTAATATCGGAATGCAAGAGTATGGAGACATGCAGGCTGTTTTCCCTCAGAAAAAAGACATCACATCTTCTTCTTACGCTTGTAAGGAACTAAAATAAAGGAAGTCCACAAAATGGCTTCTTGAAGAGAATAAGGTTCTGCTTTGTTTCACAGAAACTTCTTTTTACAATTGAGTAAAATATTACATGATG
Source organism: Apodemus agrarius (assembly GCA_964023405.1). Taxonomy (NCBI): domain Eukaryota; kingdom Metazoa; phylum Chordata; class Mammalia; order Rodentia; family Muridae; genus Apodemus; species Apodemus agrarius. The sequence goes on along the minus strand of OZ030005.1, from coordinate 86,161,926 downwards.
TTAACATCAGTAGGCATATCTTAAAGTGGTGTGTAAAAGCACTGCTTATTTACTAAATACAGAGCCCACTACTAATTAATGAAAATACAATATATGTGGCACATTGGGGATGCTTTGATGAACAGTGGATGGAGAGATGCAATGTAGAAACTGACAAGCAATTCTGTAGACAATCTTGGATTAGGGGGAGTGTTATTTATCTAGAAAATGATTATAATGAAAATTCTAGTTATTACAAGCTGGAGAAACATCAAAGACTATCTGGGCTACAAAACTACCTCACTGTAACTCAGTGAGACCCAAAGGACATAAGATGTGGCCTCCAGGGGAGGAAAAATAAGGAAATAATATGGAAAGCAAATACGAATTTCCCTCAACTTGTAACACTAAGCTCTTTTCATCTGAGTTTACAAGGCATTCTGAGGATATTTCTGGCCTGCCATGGTTTTGCCACCCTGTAAAACTGTTTGTTTTTCTCTGTGTGTACACAAATGGTGTCTTGAATGTATATGTGTATGCATGTGTATATGTATAAGTGTTTGGGCACTTTGATAGACAATTAACCAATGCTACTCAGTTTTCCCATCTCTACCTAGAGCAGTGTTATTTGTCATAAGAACTGATTTAATGGGTTATATAACTTTTTGGTAAAGGGGCTTCTTCTTCCTCATTTTTATCCCATAAACACAGGAACTATGGGGATTATCTGAGCATCACAGTAGAGTTTTAAAAATATACTTGACATATCCTCAGCAAGTTCAAGAGTTATGTAATGCCACCTACTATTAGGCCTCAGGACAAGAAAAATTCATTAACTTTTATTAAAATTAGTTTCCATAGAATAAAAAGAAAGATGAATAATCTATTCATTATATCCTTATTTCCGCAAAGATTTTAAAATACAGATAGATTAGATAGATAGATGATAGATAGATAGATAGATAGATAGATAGATAGATAGATGGATGATAGATTTTTGTATGATGATATTTTTTCTATTTTATGACAACAACCCTTGCTCTGGCCTCAGGACTGTTGGCTATCTTTGACTTCAGCCATGGAAGACACTTTTCAAAGATGCACTTTGCTTGATAGTAGCCCACAGCAGGAAAATGAAGAATATTTTTCAATATCTACCCCAGGAGATTTGCACAATTTCAAGAAGTCACTGTGCAGCAGAAATTCATGATTGTACTTAAAACATATAGATAGCACATTCAGGTTTCAAAGTTAAAATCTCTCACTGCCCATCTTCACACCTGTGAAAATTATCCTTCATGTGTGTTATAGCTAGTTTTGTGTGTCACTTAAGCCCAAGCTAGAGTCATCACAGAAGGGAGCCTCAGTGGAAGAATTGCCTCCAGAGAATTCCAGCTGTAAGGCACCTTCTCAATTAGTGATCAGTGGGGGAGGGCTCAGCACATTGTGGGTGGTGTCATCCCTGAATTGATTGATCCTGGGTTCTATAAAAAGGCAAGTTGAGCAAGCCAGTAAGCAGCATGCCTCCATATCCTCTGCATCAGCTCCTGATTCTAGTTTCCAACCTTGGCTTGAGTTCCTTTCCTGACTTCCTTCAACCTTCATTTTGGTCTTAGTGTTTAATCACAGCAATAGAAATCCTGATCAAGACAGGGTACTTCTGAAATGCCCATCCATTACCTATAGATAAACTATGTGTCAACCAATCCCACTCTTCGTGATTCTTCTCCTCCTACATTCTTGGATGCCTCACCTAGTAATCTATTGAATATAAACACTTGGTCAAATTATTATGGAGTAAAGTCATACTAAAATACTAAATACTATATTAAACTATCTTGCTTTCCAAAAAGGAAAGGAAATCATATAATTCTTAATATCAGCATGTCTTACTAGTGCTTGCCTTAAAGAAGACTGCACAGACACAAGTTTCTATGTATTTGAAATAAAATTAAAGAATAGAATAAAAATGAATTGTAGAAACTCTCAACCTTGTCTCATATATTTTCAATGACTTTTCTACTTTGGTGGAAAATGTTTCAAGAAATAAGTTTTACTTTGAAATAATGTGCCACTTGGGTGTGACTATGATATACCACATAGTTCTCAGGGGCTGGATAAAATCAAGAAGATATTGAATATTACAAATGTCTTTTTGTCTCAGTGGATGAGTTGATTGTAATACTGGTCTTGAACTTAACTGTCTAGACAATTTCCATAATGGAGAATATACTCAGCCTTACAATTTGTCAATTTTAAAAGTAAAATTAAATCTAGATAGAACAATGTAAAACTGTAAGCACAGAGAATTCTGTAAAACTCAAAATTATTAAATATGACAGAATGATCTTCAACTTGTCTTTTTGTCTGAGCAATTTTTTATTGAATATAATATTCATCTACATTTCAAATGCTAAAACCTTTCCCAGTTTCCCCCTCCCCAAAACCCCAACCCCTCCTCCCACCTCTTAAGAAGAGTCCAGTGCAATAAATGTGATTATACTCCTTACTTCATTCATAGCATATGACTAAGTATTATAAATTTAGTTTTCAGTACAAACTAGGCCTTGTTCTGGTTTATCTTATACCCCTACAAACATAAAATGTACAACATATTATTTTGAGAACTATATTTTAGAAACCAGTGGGTTATAAGCCTGCAGAAGAAAATTTGCTGATATCACAGATAAAAGGAGATACTTTCAGATGTTTCTGTGAACTGAGTATCAGGAGATTACAGGTAAGTCACATAGGTAGTTGATGATGAAAGTGTGGAATTGAAGAGTAGTATGGAGTCACAGATCAGTGCCAGGGCAGTAAGGCAACCTGGGTTTGAATTGCTGCAACCCAGGTAAAGCTGAGTGCAGTTGTGGGGAGCCGACGGCGCAAACATCCTGCCGGCGCAAACATCCTGCCAGCGCAAACATCCTGCCTGTGTGAAGTAAACAAGTCAGTGCACAGGTGCTGAGTAGTTTACCATCCCTTGGTCTCCGCCTCTCCCTTTACATCATATGGCCTTACGAGCTGCAGCCAATCAGGGGATGACACGTCCGAGGCCGGGGTTGCAGCCTATATAAGGGATGGGCTTCTGGGTGTTTGGGTCTCCACTCTGTAGGCTTATGCTCTCCCTCTCAAGAGCATTAAAGCTTTGCTGCAGAAGGATCTTGAGTGTGCCGCGTCATTCTTGCTGGCAAGACGGTAGCGCGGGACATCTGGTGCCGAAACCCAGGATACGAGACTTCATCATAGTCAGCACCATCGGCTACGAGGAAAATTCAGAACTGCAGGCAGATACGTTCGGAGAGGAATGTTCTTCTTTGGCTTCGACTTGGGATTGTCGCCACCCTGGGAAGGTAGTATTGAAGCTTTTGTGACCATTCTTGGAGCCCTTTTAATCTTTCTCTTTGTCATGTATGAATGCTCCAGGTCTTTGACTCTTGCCTCGCAGAACAAATTAGGTAGAGATCTTGACCGCAAAATGGTGGAAGGAGACTTGAGGCAGGGGACAAAAGCAATTTGGAAACTTGTTAAAAACTGTCTAGAAGATAAAGCTTGTAGGGCTGCTGTGGCGGAAGGTTGGAACACCCTTGAAGAGGTCCAGAATAGCATATCAGAAACCGAGCATAGTGAGAGGTTGGGCGCGCGCAAGAAAAAACCCGTCCCAAAAAAGGAAAAAGGCCCTCCCAGGGAGTCTAGAGACAAGGGAGTGAATGTGTCAGATCCTAAGGAACCTTCTCCTATTGTTAAACCAAGAGGAGGAGCTAGCTTGTATCCAGTACATGATCTTGATCTTGAGGCTTTAAACTTTGATAACTCTGATAGCTCTAATAGCTCAGAGGATGAGGTCTTGGACCCCGATGAAGAGGCTGAGTTTAGAGGAGGAAGCTGCCAGATATGAGGAGGAAAGATACCATCCAGATGATTGAAGGCAGAATAGTAAAGAACCTCAAAAACGGCAGCCCCTAACAGCCCTTTCACAGGTTGTTCCTTCGGTGCCCTCTCCCTATGAGACACGCCTGAAGTCTTGCTCCTTTTTGTCTGAAAATGTAAAAAGAAAGCTGTGCCTTGCTTACCCAGTCTTTGAAGGCGCTGAAGGAGGGTGAGTAGAACCTATATCCCCCGTCCAAAATCAAGGAAGACAGGGCCTGGGTTTTTCCTAGGTGCCACTGGGGCAGCACGACCCATACCATTGAAGACAGAGGACCCGGTGTGGGTTCCCCAGTGGCCATTAACCTCTGAAAAACTAGAAGCTGTGACTAATCTTGTTGCAGAACAATTGGCTTTGGGACACATAGACCCATCAACCTCCCCTGATTTATTAAAAGATGGACTAGTAGTATACACAGCATACACAGATGGCTCCAAAAATGGCCTAGGAGCCTATGTTGTGGGTTCCAGAGTATTCTCACAGCAGTATGATGAAACCGCCCCACAGATAGTAGAATGTTTGGTGGTGCTAGATGTTCTTCAAAAGTTTTCAGGTCCCCTTAACATTGTCTCTGACTCCTCCTATGTGGTAAATGCTGTCAATTTCTTAGAGATAGCTGGAATCATTAGATCTTCCAGCAAAGTGGCATCTATATTTCAAAACCTGCAAGAGTACTTGCTAAATAGGAGGGCTCCCATGTATATTACCCATATCCGGGCTCATTCAGGGCTTCCTGGCCCGATGAGCCTAGGAAATGACCTGGCAGATAAAGCCACAAGACTTGCTGCAGCGGTCCTTGTCCCCCCCCCCCCCCCGTTGCAAGCCGCCAAGGCCTTTCATGATAATTTTCATGTCACTTCTGAAACCCTACGCAAGTGTTTCTCTCTTACCAGAAAAGAAGCCCGTGATATTGTCACCCAATGTCACAACTGTTGTCAATTTCTCCCTACCCGCCATACCGGGATAAAACCCAGAGCATTTCTACCATTGCAAGTATGGCAAATGGATGTCACTCATGTTTCTTCCTTTGGGAAGCTCCAATATGTACATGTATCAATAGATACATGCTCTGGCGTAATCCATGCTACGCCACTCACTGGGGAAAAGGCCTCTCACGTCATCCAACATTGCCTTGAGGCATGGAGTGCCTGGGGAAAGCCTAAGAGCTTAAAAACTGACAATGGACCCGCTTACACTTCTCAAAAATTTAAACAATTTTGTGCACAAATGCAAGTCACACATATTACGGGCTTGCCATATAGCCCTCAAGGACAAGGTATCATTGAGCGTGCACACCGTACGCTCAAATCATATTTAATTAAACAAAAAGGGGGAATAATAAAAGATCTGCCCCCCGTGCCACGGGTTGCCATAGCAGTGGCACTCTTTACTATAAATTTTCTAAATTCAGATAAGCATGATCGGACTGAAGCAGAGCGACATTGCTCAGACCCGCATCGACCTAAAGAATTGGTAAAATGGAAGGATGTGTTGACTAATGAATGGAAAGGCCCGGATCCTATTCTAATAAGATCCAGGGGAGCTGTTTGTGTCTTCCCACAGAATGAAGAAAACCCCTTCTGGGTCCCTGAGAGGCTTACTAGAACAATTTTGGAGCAGAAGGACACCGTAGATCGCCCAGTTACTCCTCCCAATGCTAATAATGATGATCAGCATACCAGCTGTCCAGCTGCCTGCGTGAAGTAAACAAGTCAGTGCACAGGTGCTGGGTAGTTTACCATCCCTTGGTCTCCGCCTCTCCCGTTACGTCATATGGCCTGACGAGCTGCAGCCAATCAGGGGATGACACTTCCGAGGCGGGGATTGCAGCCTATATAAGGGATGGGCTTCTGGGTGTTTGGGTCTCCACTCTGTAGGCTTATGCTCTCCCTCTCTTGAGAGGGAGCATTAAAGCTTTGCTGCAGAAGGATCTTGAGTGTGCCGCGTCATTCTTGCTGGCGAGACGGTAGCGCGGGACATGCAGTAACACATGTCTATTATCCCAGCACCCTTTAGTGAGATGAGAGGTGGAGGAAGCAGAATCCCTCCACAGTGTGCATCATCTAGCCTGGAATATCAAGTAACAAAACAAAGAGATTGTCCACCAACCAGAGAACATACGTGGGCTGGACCTAGCCCTCCACCATATGTACCAGATGTGCAATTTGGTCTTCATGCAGGACCCACAACAACTTACTCTGTTTCCTCCCTATGAATCCTGTTCCCCTTATTGGACTGACTTGTCTGGCCTCAGTTGGAGAGGATGTGCCTAGTGCTGCAGAGAATTTATATGCCAAGGTGGTACTCAATGGGCCCTCCTCTTTCTCAGCGGAGAAGTGGAAGAAAATAGGAGAGGGACATTGAGAATGGGATAATGGCTCCGGGGGTTGGGGGCGGCTATGAGCAGGATGTAAGGTGAATAAATACATAAATTAATGGAAAATAATCTATTACAAAAATGCACATTATTTGAAACATATTGAACTCAAATGTTTATATAATCTTTACTCAACCTTGGCAAAAATAATATATATATATATATATATATAACTAAATGTTAAATATATAGAATTGTTTTGAAAGGATAAGGTTATAAGCTAGTAATCCCCCATGCCTGGGCACGTGGGGGGCACTTGAATCCGCAAGGCCAGTGGGGGAGGGTGGGCGCGACACTGCGTGGCGGCCACATAAGCGGATATGACTTAATTAGTTCTTCCGGCCTCTGTGAGAGGCTGATAGGTTATCAGAGAGCTCAGGTTCGGATGGTTTGAATTGATTGGCTTAGAAGCTTGTGGTAGGCGGGTTCTGTTATAAGTCTATAAAGGCCAAGGCAAGCCACTCCTTGCCGGGCTTACATCTTTACCTTGCCGGGGAGACTGTAACCCCCCAGAGCTCTGGAAATTAAAATCTTCTTGCAAAATTGCATCAGGTCTGTCTCTCGTGGGTGTTTTGGGGTGCCGGTTTCCGAGGCATGGGGTGCAGAAGTACCCATTTTTTCTTTCGGTTCTTACATTTGGTGCATTGGCCGGGAAATGCAGACACCTCTACACACTCGAGAAACAACTTGGAGGTAAGGGGACCCCCTCTGAAGTGTGTGTGTGCGCTGGCCAGCCAATGTGATGTTGTTCGTTCGTCCTGAGTGTTCTGTTCTGTTCTGTTATTGGGATCTGAATCTGATGAGATGTGCGCTTTTAGATATGCAGCTGTCTCCTCAGACCGTGATGGCCAGGAGACCGTGGTATAGGCAGACGTGCTAGTGGAGGCCACAAGCTGTAAGTCGGGGAGACGTCCCTGAGTGGGGGAAATCCAGGGACGCCTGGAAAGTTCCCATCTGGGTGTCGGGAGGATACGGTAGTTCTAAATTGGAGAACTTACACGCCCTCCCGGCCGTCTGGTTTTCTGATCTGGTTCTGTTTTCTGTTTGTCTCACTGTTTTGTCAAAAGCCTGACTGGTGCGGAGAGTCCGACTGGCAATCGAAACCTCGGGGGTCTGGAGGAAGCTGGAGAAGCCCGAATAGGGTTCTTCTCTTTGTATTTGTGTCCTACAACTGGCGGGAACATTCGGTATCTGAAACTGGGTTGTCTAGAGGCAAACTGTCTTGAACTGAGACGCCTGATGGTGGCAGCGTCAGGCTTTCTATGTGGTGATTGTTTCTGTTTTGTATAGTCTTGTGTTTTCATTGTTTCTGTTTTGTATAGTCTTGTGTTCTCGGACTTAGATGACTGACGAATAGGGATTTAGACCGACTGATAATTTTGTTAAGAATTTAGACCGACTGAAAGGACCGCCATGGTGGGCTCTGTGGCAGCAAGATCGGTCCCGTGACTCAGGCCCGCCATGTTAGGGTCTTTGGCGGCAAGATCGGGTCCGTGACTCAGGCCCGCCATGTTAGAACAAGAAAGAGACAAAATATTTAAGCTGTGAGGCCCCTAGTGGGGGAAATAATTTTTAACAATACACTCAAAGTGGCGGATGTAGGAATTCTGAATTTAAGTTACAGATGGCTTATTTCATTTATTTTAAATTGTTTAAATTATTATAATAGATATACTGTTAAGCTGTGGCTTTATTGTTTCTCTGGGGAAGAGGTCAAAAATAAGGGGGACCTCTAGAAGACTAGATTCTGAAACATTAAGCAAAAATCTGTCTCAGTGACATAAAATCTTGTTTTGAGAATTATATTATGTTCAAGGCATAAATTCTTATTTGATACTGATTTTATTTTGATACAAAATCAAGGTTTTCACTGGTATAAATACTAAAAATGTAAACATGCAGAATTTACACCCAGTCCTTTCTTGCTGTTATTGTTATAGATCTGAAATGTTTAAGCCTATGAGTTTCAGGCCATACAAAAATATAAGGCTCTGAGTTTATTATTAGGGTGTTTTCAATGTTTTAATTAGAGTTGCTTCTGTTATGGAGAGAGAGAGAGAGAGAGAGAGAGAGAGAGAGAGAGAGAGAGAGAGAGAGAGAGAGAGAGAGCAACGAGATTGCCTCTCTCCATTTACAGACAAACTCAATGTGTCTATAGATTATTATATGACTTAATAATTCCTGATTCTTTAAGTCTGTCAGATGTTCTTGTGCCAGAAGGCTGAAGATCAATGTTTCAACATTTTGAAGTATAAACTGTTCAGATGTTTAGCAATCTCTATCATTTGGCTAAGTCTTAAAAAGTGTGTTAAGCTTTCTATATATTTTCAGTTAATATTGGTCACTCTTGGATTTCTGACGGGGATAAAAACTGTTAGTCTCATAGTCAGCTCAAGCTCTTTAATCTTGAAAGCTGATATAAGTTTACAGAAATGATTTTCAGGTGATATAAAATTTATAGCCAAAACATGAGTCAGGTGTTAATTCTTATAGTCTTTCAAGATAGTAAAGATGACAAAGGTTCTGTTTGACAGAGATTGGATGTTATGCTCAATTTATATTTAGAGAAGACCACAGAATGGAGCAGAAGATCTGAGACCACCTATCCTGATTCACGGTGACACCCTCACTAAGGACGTATTTCCCAAGAGACTGATTAATCTCTTTGAGACTGTTTTATTTGTAATACAAGAAGCCAGAAAAGAATACCCCCTCAGACGAAAGGTAAGAGGCACCTGAAGGACCGACACCAGACTCCATTGGCAGGTCTTGAGGGCATGATAGCCCACAGATTTGGCAAAGGTATGTGAAGCAGGGACAAGAGGAGTCACTGGCAGCCTTTCTAGTGCAGCTCAGAAGCATTTTGCTATACACCCCAGACTAGAAGGACTTTAGTTTGCTGAGAAAGTATGTAGAGGGATTTGGTACAAGTTATTTAGAAGGTCTGTAGAGAGATTTGGTGGTGCAGGTTGTTAGAAAAGTCTATCGAGAGATTTAGTATAGTTTGCTGAGACAGGGAGAGAGAGTAGAAAGAAAAAATGAGAGAAGGAAGCTACAGAAAATCCTGGCTAAAAGGCAGAAAGGAATCAATGTGCATACTATATGGAGAGGCCACTAAGCCAGAGTGTGCCCTAACAAGCTGGGAGCAAGAACTCACAGGTCTTGGGAGAAGTGGCCCCAAATGGCAAAGGTGTTATTCCTGGATAAAGACAATGACTAGGGGAGATGGGTGTTCTGACCACCTCCCCCAACCCTGGATAACGGTGAGAGGGAAAGAGAAACCCACTCAGTTCTTGATGGACACAGGGGCTTAACACACGGTCTTCCAAACCAATGGCCCTGTTTCCAAGAAAAGATCTAGGGTCCGAGAAGCCACTGGCACCAAAATATGTTCATGGACTACCCGAAGAACAATAGACCTAGGGATGGGATGGGTAACCCATTCATTTAAGGTCACCCCAGGCCTAACTGTTGGAGCAAGGCATACTCTCCAAAATGGTGGGGAGGACAGATATACTTACTGTCCAAAGGGCTGCAGCAACTGGCCCAAAAAGAGAGACTGACCCCTGCTGAAAGTTGCTACAGACAGGAGCAATTTTCTCTGTGAAGGACAGGGACAAGCAGGTGCTGCTATGGTGGGCAGCACAAACAGCATCTGGGTAGAAGAATCTTTACCCCCTGGCATGTCAACGCAGAAAGTGGAGCTAATGGCCCTTACCAAGACCTCGGAACTTGGAGACAGCAAGAAAATCAACATCCACATGGATAACAGGTATGCCTTTGCCACAGCCCACGTCCACAGGTGTATATGCCAAAAGGACTGCTCACATCAGAGAAAACCAAAAGGAAATCTTGGACCTCTTAGATGCCCTAATGAAGCCAACAACCGTGAGTATCACCCTCTGCCCAGGATGTCAAAAGGGAAAAGACTCAGTGGGCAATAGCCCGGCAGAGCAAACGGCTCCAAGGATAGATACACAGGAGCCTATACTGGTTGTGGGTCTGTGAGAGGCATCCACTGGCAAATGGGACAAAGTGAGATAGCCTCACTTAAAATATGCTGAAGAAAAAAGGACTGAGATTGATAGCCATCTGACTAACTATTACCAAGGAAAGGTGCACACAAGAAGGGAGAATCATACTCCCCAGAAAGTAAGCCAAGAACTCGCCAGGGCAAATGCACACATGAACTCATTTAAGGGATCAATAAAACAGTGTAAGGTATGCCAGCAAGTGAATGCATATGCAGCAAAGAGTAAATAGGGCAGAAGACCTAGAAGAGAACAACCTAGAGTATATAGAGGTTTTATAAAAGATAAGGCAGGAAAGTATGGTTATGAATATCTTCTAGCACTTGTAGATAGTTAATCTAGATAGATTGAGACTTCCCCTAGCAGGCAGGAAACAGCAGCCAGGGTTAAAAGAAATTTTCCTGAGTTTCAGAGTGCCCAAGGTAATTGGATTAGACAATGGTTCTGTTTTTGTTTCTAAGGTAAGTCAGAAATTGACAGATATTGGGGACTAATTGGAAACGTTATTGGATGTACTGTCCCCAGGGCTCAAGACAGCTAGAGAAAATAAACAAAACTCTATGAGAGACCTTAACTAAATTGACCTTGGAGACTGGTTTAGGCTGGGTGGTGCCTCTCCCCTTGTTTCTGAATAGTCCTTGCCATTTTAATCCTCTTTGTTACCCAGTTTCTTTGTCATCTACTGGGTCCTCCCGAGAGGTGTAGCACAACATGAGAATTGCTCAAACTGTCCGCTTTAATGCTCTAGGCATGTCAGAGACTCCTCGCTGCTTCCAGACAGGTTACTGGATCTGTCAAAGAAGGCTTCAGAAACAGTTTCTGGAACCCTGGTGAAAGAGATCCTCACCAAATTGATCACAGAGACTGGACCTTTGCTCTCTAGGCTCGAGGCGCTCCAATGGATAAGGCATCGAGGTCCCGGAGGCCTACTCAGGAGGAGATCCGCAAGTCCCACATCGCTTCCAAGTTGGAGATATGGTCTACATTAGATGCCACCACACGGGAAACTTTAAGACTCAGTGAAAAGACCCTTATCTTGTATTCTTGACCACCCTGTTTTCTGCCCTGATAGGACCCCTAATGATAATGTTCCTGTTTCTTACAGTTAGACTTATACAGTCAATAGATTAGTTGCCTTCATCAGGGACCAGGTGAGCACGGTCCAGGTTATGGTACTTAGGCAGCAGTATAAGAGCCTTCTGAGACAAGAAGAGGCTGACCTTTAATTCCCCTAGTTCTAAGGTTAGAACTATTAACAAGACAGGAAGTGGGGAATGAAAGGATAAGGTTATAAGCTAGGAATCCCCCATGCCTGGGCACGTGGGGGGCACTTGAATCCGCAAGGCCAGTGGGGGAGGGTGGGCGCGACACTGTGTGGTGGCCACATAAGCAGATATGACTTAATTAGTTCTTCCGGCCTCTGTGAGAGGCTGATAGGTTATCAGAGAGCTCAGGTTCGGATGGTTTGAATTGATTGGCTTAGAAGCTTGTGGTAGGCGGGTTCTGTTATAAGTCTATAAAGGCCAAGGCAAGCCACTCCTTGCCGGACTTACATCTTTACCTTGCCGGGCTTACATCTTTACCTTGCCGGGGAGACTGTAACCCCCCAGAGCTCTGGAAATTAAAATCCTCTTGCAAAATTGCATCAGGTCTGTCTCTCGTGGGTGTTTTGGGGTGCCGGTTTCCGAGGCATGGGGTGCAGAAGTACCCCGTTTTTTCTTTCGGTTCTTACAGTTTGTCACTGGATAAGCCCATTATCAGACACTAAAAATTATTTTAAAATATTTTGCATTATAGTAATGAAAAGAATTAGTAAAATTTGTAGTGTTCTTCAATAATGAATATATTATTTATGTCAATGAAATATGAGTTAGCAATCAAAATAAGACTTAGAACAAGAAAAAAGGAAAGATATGTGTGAAAGGAATAGGTATGATATATGTTTAATTGATAACAAAGCCAACACAGAGATGCTACCTCTTATTTGACAGGTCATTCATCATAGGACATGGTAACAGTTACAAACTTATGTCTAGGTAGAGTGAATGTTTCCAAGGCAGGGTAAAGATGAAGTAAAATGTAATGAACAAAGAGAGCATAGGGTAAGGAGGGCATTGGTATCATTCTAGCTAAAACTTGCTGAATACATTTAAATTTCTGGAATTTTGTAAACTATACTCTGATGAATTCTTATCACTGAAATGATGATAAAGAAATAATGAAACCACATTTACTAACCACATACTTTGTTAATCCTCCATGATTTAATTACAAATATTTCCAATATTTTGCTGAAGATAATTCTCAACCAAGCAACTACATTTTTTAGTTATTAGGTTCGGCACACCCTGCTTTTCAGAAATCTTTAACTGCAATAAGATAATAGATAGAAAGGTAAACATACCGATGAACATGTAAATGCACTGGAGAACCTACTTTAAATGAAAATGGCAGTTTTGCTAAAGTTAATTTGTCCCTACTCATTGTTTTTCTGTATCCCTGAGGGATTCATGTTTGATTATTTTATATTTATTATTTAAGGCCTGGAAATGGCTTTTATAGCACTTACTAGTAATAATAAGAACTAATAATGCCTGGCCAGGCAGTGGTGGCGCATGCCTTTGATCCCAGCACTCAGGAGACAGAGAAGGGTAGATTTCTGAGTTTGAGGCCAACCTGGTCTACAGAGTGAGTTACAGGATAGCCAGGGTTAGACAGAGAAACCCTGTGTGTCTCAAAAAACCAAAATAAATAAATAAATAAATAAAATAAAATAAAATAAAACAAAACAAAAAACTAATGGCTGATGTGTACTATTATATTTGCTATTACATAATCAAATGATATTAAAAAAGTATTAAATCCAGATCAGAAAAACTGTAGGGTGATATTTAGTTCCAGGACAATCAACATATTAAATTGAAGTAAAAATCCTTCCATCTCAACATTACAATTATTTAAATTTTATTTGGTCCATTTCCTTTTTTTAAAATCTAGAATAGAATACTTACATATGAAAAGTTTTTCAAATGAACTTAAAATGAGTATAGTATTCACTGTAAAGACTATGTATGGTTTGGAGTTGATCTTAGTACAAGGAAATAAGAGTGGGTCAATTCCACATTCTTCTGCATGTTGACCTCCAGTTGAGCCAGCACTATTTGTTGAAAAGGCTATCTTTTTTCCTCTGGATGGTTGTAGCTCCTTTATCAAAGTTTAAGTGACCATAAGTCTGTGGGTTCATTTCTGGGTCTTCAATTCTATTCTACTGATCTACTTGCCTGTTGATGTACCAATACCATGAAGATCTTAACACAATTGCTCTGTAGTACTGCTTGAGGTCAGGGATATTGATTTCCCCAAAGTCCTTTTATTGTTGAGAATAGTTTTAGCTATCCTGGGTTTTTTGTTATTCCAGATGAATTGCTCTTTCTAGATCTATGAAGAATTGATTTGGTATTTTGACGGGGATTGCATTGAGTCTATAGATTGCTTTTGGCATGATAACCATTTTTACTATTTTGATCCTCCCAATCCAAGAGCCTGAAATATTTTTCCATTTCCTGAGGTCTTCTTCGATTTCTTTCTTCAAGGACTTGAAGTTCCTGTCATACAGATCTTTCACTTGTTTGGTTTGAGTCATGCCAAGATACCTTATATTGTTTGTGGCTATTTTGAAGGGTGTTATTTCCCTAACTTCTTTCTCAGCCTGCTTGTCCTTTGAGTACAGGAAGGCTACCAATTTTCTTGAGTTGATTTTATAACCAGCTATTTTGCTGAAGTTGTTTATCAGCTGTAGGAGTTCTCTGGTGGGTTTTTTTTGTGTGTGTGTGGCTTAAGCATACTATCATGTCATCTGCAAATAGCCATAGTTTGACTTCTTCCTTTCCAATTTGTATCCCTTTGACTTCCTTATGTTGTCTAATTGCTCTCGCTAGAACTTCAAGTACTATAGTGAAAAGATATGGAGAGAGAAGGCAGCCTTGTCTAGTCCCTGATATTAGTGGGATTGCTTCAAGTTTCTCTCCATTTATTTTGATATTGGCTACTGGTTTGCTGTATATTGCTTTTACTATATTTAGGTATGGGCCTTGAATTCCTGTTCTTTCCAGGACTTTTAGCATGAAAGGATGCTGAATTTTGTCAAATGCTTTTTCAGCATCTACTGAGATGACCATGTGGTTTTTTTCTTTTAGTTTGTTTATGTAGTGGATTACATTGATGGATTTCTATATATATATGTATATATATACATATATATACTTACCTTTAAATATATATCTATTTACCTTTCTGTTTTTAATAAAAAATTTACATACAGTATGTGTGCCTTTGTGTTTGCATATGTGCATGAGTGTGTGCATGCATGCATGTATATGTGTGTATGCATGTGTGCATGAATATGTACACTAATGCTTTGGTGCATGTGTGGCAGTCAGAGGAAAATACTGAATGTTGATTCTCACCTTCATCCTTAGCTGGGACAGAGTTTCTTATTTATGACTGTGTATTCTAAGCTAACTGCACCGTGAGCTCCCATGAATTATCCTGAACCCACCTTCCATCTCAACCTTGGACCACCATGATTACAGACTGAGACTATAACCTGTATGCAGGTATTAGGTCCACACACTTGCACTGCAAACACTTTAAACACTGAGCCATCCCTTCCATTGGAAGATGTTCCTTTGTTACAGTTTTCACGTGTGGCCTAAAGAATCAGTGTTGCATTACCTTAATTGCAAGTATATGTCCATATCTTTTCATTTGTTTCCTGAAGAGATTTGAAGCCATTTATAGCATCATGGTTTTTTTTTCTGGTCATTTATTTTTCAGTTTGTTGATAAGCTCTTGCTAAATCTGTATATGACCTCAGAGAATATCTTCGTTTGGCAGGATTCTTCATCTTTTTTCCTCTGCTCTCACTTCATGCTGGGATTGCTTGTGCCCTGTCTACATGCTATTTTTCTTCCCAAGCAAGCTCAGCAAGAGACTGAAGGAACAATTTTAAAAGACAAAGCAGAATCACTTTTGATTTATTGGAAACTTTTGACTAAATTTGATTGTCACAATACTTTCATAGCTAATGCCTGCTGCATGCTGGATGCCACACTGGGACTTTTAATGATGTTAAGGGCTATGTCTCAGTCATATATTGAAACCTTTGGACCCAGAACTTGAGGATGTGTTGATATTTGTAAATGGGGCTTTAAACATGTTGGACCTTAGTCATGCCTAAAATCTTAAATAGACAAAGCCACAAAAAAGCATAGAGGGTGTAGCATACAAAGGTGGTAGGAAAAACTACACATCTACAATCCAAAGGGAGACTCACAGTAAATTAAGTATGCTGATAACTTCACCTTGGATCTTGAGTCTCCAAGAATTTGAGGAATCAATTTTTCTTACTTTTCATGCAGACTGTGGTATTTGCTACAAAAATCTTAGCCTAAATATGCATAATTATACTTTTTGGCCATTGAAATCCAGTGGAAAATAAGTATGCATGTATGTATATCTACATTAAACAGAAAGTAGGAGCTGGAGCAATGGCCCATCGATTGAGAGCATGGGCTCTTCTTTCTGTGGATCCAGGTGCTAATCCCAGTATCCACATGGCAGTTCATGACTCTCTGCAACCCCAATTCCAGTAGACCCGACTGCCTATTCTAGACTTTTGTGTACTAACTATGCATATGATTCACAGACATACATATAGGCAAAATACAAAATATATATGTACTTTTTAACTTTTATAGAAAGTGAAAGTAAAGTCTAAGAAATCTTTAATAGCATGCCATTCAAAGCAGACAGCCAACCACTGATCAATATGACACAAAAGTAAACAAAAATTACCCTAACCTGAACCAATGATCTTCTTGGATCCCTATGAATATATTTAGTCAACATGTTACATTAGTTTTATGATCTCAACTGATTCTGACTAGCTAGCAGTTTCTGTTTCATTAGTTCTTCTGAGAATTAAAGTGGACTTCACAAATATAAGGAGGACTCAGCTAGGCCCTGAAACGTCACAATGTTGTCTAGATAGAACAATAGTCAACCTTGTCTTAATTCCAAAGAGCTACACATGCTATTATTGAATCATGAGTTGAACAGATAAACAGGATAGTTCAGGTGTGGGAAATGAGACAATCCCAAACCAATTCAGATTTTCATGCTGAGCAGTCCTTCTTGACTGGTTGCTTCACAGAAAACATACTTCTACCAGAGATACCAGCAAATACTGAAAACACTTGCAGTCCTGATGATAAACTCATTGAAAATTTTGGTTTCTACCTATCCATTTGATTTTAATATGAACTAACACTATTACCCTTGTCTTCCTTGGAAAAAAGAGAGCAAGGTAAATCAGGTAATTTAGCCACTTGGTTCTGAACTGCTTATGGGGAAAATGCTAAAATAAATTTACCATCATATTATATTTTCTTTAATAAATATTTAATTGGATATGCCCATCATAATCATGATTTTTTAACAGATTTAAAAGTAGAGCCAAGAAAAGAAGTATAAGCCTTTAACTGCCAGAATCCCGGAAGATGGCTTAAGAATTGAAATAAATAAGTTGACCCATTTCCCATTTTAAGATCAAGAATAAAATTACCATTCAAATGCATGAAAATGTTTCTCCCATTGTAAGTATGGGCACTATTACTAACAAGCTTCCTAGTCCTCGGAAACATCTCCTAGATTGAATTAAGTGAGCATGAAAGAAGCTTAGACAACTGCAAAATATACGACTATTAAACTATTTGTGGCCCCATGTCCATAGAAAATGACTTTCTAGAGCCACACCAACAAGCCACACTGAATACAATAAATATTTTGAAATCAGAAAACAAGAAATGTATTATTTTCTCCTCTAATTACCAACCTTGTAATTACCAAATTTCCTGTCCTTTCTGTGCATTTGGACTGCTCATTCATAAATGTAGATAAAACTGTTCAATGTGCTGATCTACTTAAAATACATTAAGATGCTTTTAAGAACATATTGCATAGAGTTGGGGATATCTCTGAGTGTATTAGAACACTGGCTACACTTCCAGAGGATGCAGGTTTGATATCTAGCATGGGCATGGAAGTTTCCAACCATGTCACTCATGTTCCATGGAATGAGACTCCGCATCTGGCTTCAGGGGAACCATACATATAAGTGCTATACAGCCATACAGGAAAGCAAAACAGCCACATGCATAAAGTTAAAATTAATTAATTAATTAACTAGCTAAAAGAAATGACATATCATGATCCGTCACATACTACACACTAGCAAGTGATTGTCAAATGTTATGTATGTCTTGTCACATAAAATGCATGGCATCTAAAAGGTACAGTATTAAAACAAACTTAAGGATATTAATGATGTATTAAAAATTAAGTGTTTTCTCTTCTTTATATCTCCAGTAGCTTACTAAAGATTAGATATTAATAATACTACTATTTTACAATAAGGAAACTGGAACCTGGAACGGCCCTGACCCTGCAGGCACAGTGACATCCTCTGAGATGACAATCAAAGGTCCTTGATATTCTCATCAGCTAGTCTCCAGCCAAACAAAATTTAAAAACATATTTTACTCAGTTTATAAATGGGTGACCTCTGTGGCTGAATTAGGGAAAAGCTGTGAGAAGCTGAGGAGGAGGGCAATCCTGTAGGAGGATCAGAAGTCTCAAATAATCTGGATCCTGGAGATCTCTCAGACACTGAAGCACCAATCAGGCAACATACACCAGCTGACATTAGGCCTCCAACACATATACAGCAGAGGACTGCAGGGTCTGGGTTCAGTCAGAGAAGATGTACCTAACACCCAAGATAATGAATTTCCTGTGAGTTTAGAGGTCTGGTGGAATGGGGTCTGGAAAGATGAGGACAACCTCATGAAGACAGAGGCTGGGGAAGAGGCATGTGATATGGAACAGTCTGGAAAGTAAAATAAATAAATAAATAAATAAATAAATTAATAAATAAATAAATAACAAAAAAAGAAAATATGTTAGTCATTTCTGTCAAATGATGATGATGTTTGACTATATCTTAGATATCAATATAGTCACATACTTATATTTTGTAGGAACTTTTCCTCTTTGAGCGGGAGCATAATAATCTATCAGGGGGAATAAAATCATTTTTAAATTCAAATAAACAACTAGTTTTTAATGTATGTACTCTTCAATATAAAGTTTTGCTTGAATAACAAAATTTAGCTTCTAGAGCTCTGTGCTGATTAAGCAATCACAACTGAAGAATATTGGGTAACATTCTCACTGGAGTTGTGTGTGGCAAAATGCTGCTGAGTAGGGGGAAGGTCCCAGATAAATGCCTTTCCACAAGTCACATAGGAAAGACCACAATCTCAGCCAAAAATAAGAGTAAAACTTCTGTCAATTCCCACCGAAGTTCTTTCCTTGTCAGGCTGCATAAAGCACAGCCTTGTGATGGCTTGCTCGACAGCAAGTACCAAGTACATATCTCCAAAAGAAGTGACTTTCAGGCCAGGATTATAGGAGATCAAACTTCCTTCTGCTGGATTTAGAATCACCGTTCTTATGAGAGAATTAGACGAGGAACACAGTAGCTGTTGAAGACCTGGCTAGGTCTAGCCCTCTAGTATCAGTCACAGTATCTGTCCTTTCAGTTTTCCTGACTGTACCAGAAGACATGTGTATTTCTTGACCTGAGATATGATCCCATTAGCATATAATTCATTCATAAATCAATATTTTTCATTCTTCCTCTATCTAGGCTATGACAGATTCAGGTCAAGAAAAAATGTTATTATGCTCTTTTTCCTCTTAAATGGTTAAAAGAATCCCTGACACAGGGTCAGAACTCCATACATGCTGTTACATGGACAGGTATGTGAATGAAGCTAGGCTATGCATTAGACTAACTTTCATACACAGAACACAGATATGTGTTTTTTTGGGGGGGACAGTGAAAAAGTATAAAACAATATGTGTAAATTAATGTCTCACATAGAAAGGGATGGAAAATATGGAAGACTCGGTATGACATGAATTTGCTAGGCGCTGATAACAAATGAAGTATGTCTAAGAGAGCAAAAGGATAATAATATTCTACCAAGAGACAATGTTTTGAGGAAGTCTATGAAAATACTCTATTGAATTATATCCTCAATATTACTTCTTGCATAATTCCACTGAGGTTTAAACAAAGAGCCATCTAAAAAGAATTACACCACACTCAAAGTGGCCAGAGCAAAGGTGCCTCCTTCCAGACATGAGACACAGCAAGTGAGGGCAGAGATAAGTGACTCTACACTGGGCAGAGGCCTCTCAAGAGAAGAGGAGGCTCTTCAGCTGGAAAGCTCTCAGACTAAATCAGACAGCAAAAGGTCGCCACTGACAGAAAGGGAATCTATTCTAACATGATTTCTTTAAAAAAAAAAATCTCAACCTTAATAAGAAACCACTTCAAACCTCTTAGCAACTAACTCAGATTGGAGTGTAAATTGAAGAAAGAGAGTCAGAACCACTCTTCTTACATCGATAAGGTCTTAGTTTTCAGTTTTATCATATTACTTTTTAATGAATAAAGAGTCTGGGGATTTTAATTTTTAGACTTCAATTAATTCTTAAACAGAGGTAACAAGAAGGCTCATGAATATTGGAGGAATATCACATGAAGTTTTGATATGTGTATACACAATGGAGTGCTTGAATCAGGTTAAAGACAATAAATAAACTCAAGTGTTTAGAATTCATTTTTTCCTACATATTAATTATCCAGTGTTATGTTTAGAAAACATTATATGTTTTAAATAAAAATCTTTTACTTTTGACATTATAATTACATCATTTTTCTTTTATCTTTCCTTCCTCCACACCAGTCTGTATACCCTTTAAGCAACTTATATTTACGTATCCAGGCAAATATGTGTCCATAAATGTATGTAATTTAAATTAATGAAAAAAGGGATCATTGTTTATTTTGTCCATAATCACCAAGCACCCTCTCTTTTCTTCTCTTTTCTTCCTTCCCAAGAGTCTCTTTCCTTTCTGCTGCTTTCATATAATATTGAAATTATATATATATATATATATATATATATATATATATATACTATTACATATACCCTGCTCAAAAGGTATATGGAAGGGAAGAGTATGAAGGAAGAAAAAGTAAATGGGAAATGTTGCAATTAAATATTTTTAAAATTTAAAGTTTTAAAAAAATAAAATGTGAAAAATTTAAACATACATATTATATACACATATATATGTATATGTGTATGCTAATTTTTTCTGTCGCAGGCCCATTATCAACTGATTCTTATATATTATTGAAACTATTTTATACAATATATTTTGCTTCCCTTCACTTCTCCCATGTTCTTCCAGATATTACTGCCTGCCACCCAACAGCATGCATTTTATTTCTATCTCTTTTGATAACAAGCAGATAAGCAAACAAGCCATACAAACAAACAGAATTTTAAAAAAAGGACATGACACTTCTAGGTATGAGATTTATTGCAGGCAGATTGGAGAAAGAGTATAACCTGAGGCATCTCTGGAAGGATCCAGACTGAACTAGGCCATGACAAGGGAGGAGGAGTGCAAATGAGAAAGAGAATGTGGAGGGAGAGGTCGGGCCATGAGTCAAGTGGTCAAGAGGGCAAGAGACCCAGTGTCCAGAACTACAGGTATTGTGTGGGATCGTAAGCTGGGGTAATAAAACCAAAGCCCAGCCACTGGGAAGATGTTTAGGTGCAGGAGGCAGGGTGAGAAATGCTGGGGGCAGTTACAGGGTCTGAGTGTTGTTGGGAGACCTAGCCAATGTAGACAGATCAGTTAACTACTGGTCTCCAGTTTGAGACTTAATCATAAAATAGGAAAAAAAGAATACAAAAGAAAAGCAAAGATAAAACTATAAAACACACACACACACACACACACACACACACACAAAACAGAAAGTTAAAAAAACATGAAATATAAATACAAGCTCAATCAGCAAAAAAATGCCCCATAAAGCAATATGAGATTTAAAAAAATCTACAGAAATAATATTGAGTTAATTTTGGGTTGGCTGTCTATTGCTAAGAATGGAACCTAACCTTAAGTTTGGTTAATATTTCTAGAGAGATTCTATATGAGAAAACCAATTTTTCCCTTGCAAGTCAAATGGAAAATAGTATCTTGCTTAGGGATGAGAGATGTTCACCTCTTCCTTCTCAGTTCCAGAATACTCTCTGGCCTGAGCATGTAGAATCCCTGTGCATGCTGCCTTAGTCTGTGAGTTTTATTTGTTTAGTTTGTTTTTGAATTATTTTTTCATTTCTTTCCCTTTTTGTTTTTTGTTTTTGACTAGCATATAGTAAATTATCCCTGTACATCATCATCCTATTGTGCAACAGCATACTGCAATTTCTACCCATCCAACTACAATGAAACTATACTGAGCTAGTTTCCGCAACCCTTGTTCCTTCCTCAATCTGCATTCTTGCCACCCTCTGATGATTATTTCAATCAATGTCCATAAGTTCTAATTTGTTAGGTTCCATTTGAGTGAGTTCATGCATTATTTGTCTGTCTTATTGTGATATATTAAATTCATCAAAGTATTCTCTAGTCCTGCCCAATCTTTCTAAATTTCAAAATTTTGCTTTAGTGTTCACTTTTTTAATATATACTACATTTTTTACCTAATCGTTAATCTATGACAATAAGTCCTTACTTTTCTATGACTGTTGTGAGTACTGATTTTAAAAAAAAGTGAACATGGGACCACAAATACTTCTTTGCAACAGTAATTTTTTTTTTTGTTTTTGTTTTTGTTTTTCGAGACACGGTTTCTCTGTGTGGTCCTGGCTGTCCTGGAACTCACTCTGTAGACCAGGCTGGCCTCGAACTCAGAAATCTGCCTGCCTCTGCCTCCCAAGTGCTGGGATTACAGGCGTGCGCCACCATGCCCGGCTCAGTAATTTTATTTTTTAATAATAAATTTTAACTAAAAATAATTGGGAAACAGCTGTTTTGGGTTAACAATCCTGAACTTAATTCCTAAAATTATAATAATTACTGTGTCATGTGATAATTTTATTTTTATATTTTGTACAATTTCTCTCTGTAGTCTATAATTCATATCCCTCCTAAAGACTGTTATAATTCTTGCATCTTTGTTTGCATTGTAAGCTTTGCTATTTTTCAATTTTTTTTCCTTAGAAAATCAATGTTTTCCTTCATTTTACAAAATTTAAAATTGCATTCAAAAGATAAATATTTTATATTTATATAAAGAATAAAGTGAAGTTTAGTATGACTTTTTTTTCCTTTAAGGAATACATAATTTTCCATAGTAGACACTTTTATGTCAGTGTAAATAATGAGGGCCTCAGTTCTCCCTGATAAAAGCTTTTGAGTCTATCTCTGCCTCTTCTAGAATGGTTGGTCTTTGTAATAAGGTATTTTATTTATACCTTAGCTTCCCAAGTGATTTTATTGAGGCAGGTGTCATTACATCTATTGATAGGATAATAGAGGAAATCAGTTATTTTAACTATAGTTTTAAAGAATTTTTCATGTAAAATAAAATATAATTAGATTTTTTTCTCAAATCAGGATAAGCTCACATAAATGGTTACTCTTTGGGAGGGTGTTATATTCATCTGAATATCCAAGATTTGGATATTGTTGAGGTTGCTACATCTCTTTAGCAATGATACATTTTTGGATTAATATAGCCAAAATGGGTATGTTAGGGTCTAAATGTGAGAATATGAGACTCATTCAATACATAATTTCCAGGAGCTTACAACTTGTAGATGATATTTTGGAGGCAATGACTGAGTTTTCAGTTTTTTAATTTATTTATCAAATAAAAATGTGATCTACATTATTTTATATCTGTTCTTTTATGAGGTTGTAAATATTATGAGAAAAATTTAGTTGTCACATTGAATAGCATATATCTGAATGAAAAGACAAACACAAGTGTCAAAGGGATTTCAAAGCTATTTCTTTGGTTAGTAGAATATGAGAAACATGAAATAATTTTCTTCTATTGGGGTGTTATTAATTCTACAGTAATCATTTAAATTTAGTTCAGAAAACTCACCAAATGAATATTAGAAAAGCAATACAATCATGTCTATTTTTATTCCATACTACCTTATGAGGGTAAAATATATAAGACTATTATACTTATGCTTGTTTTGGGAATGATTTGGAGTTAAAAATATTTGATTCAAAAGAAACTAATTATGATACCATTGCCCCAATAAAAATAAAATAACATATGGTCTCCACCAATACTACAGTGAAGATAGAACTAACATTAGATACATTTGAAACATTTATATACATATTTCACAGGGACAGTTAAAACAAAGGGATTTTATAAGAGCTTTTTCCAATAAATAATTTACTAACTAGTTGTATAACTTATCAATTATAATAATTCATTGAGAATAAAATGAATTCTTGTCTACTCCGGGGGATTACAATTATTTATGAAAATAAGAGATATGTTATAGACAGTGTTCACATTAGCAAGAAAAGTATAGAGTGAAAATTAACATGTGAAGGCTATTTCACAGTCAACAAAGTTTGAGTCTTTGATGACATACATACAATGCTTAAAAATAGGATTAGATGTTGACTTACCATAGTTGAAGGCACAAAATGTCTAATAAAACATATTCCTTTTCTTATAAAAGCTTTGAAGATTGAACCCAAGTCAAGGATTTTACAGGCCTGAGAGAAAGGAACTGTGTGGACCACTGGAACCTATTGGCTATACTGTGAATAAAGCAGCCACAGATTAACATCTGCCATAGTATTCAGTATTCTGTTAAATATAAGCATCAGCTATCATCCCCACCCCATCTTCATTTCTGTCACAAATTCAAATAGAGAATATTGTTCTCCAATAAGGCCCAGCCTTAACTATAAGGACACGCTCATGCTAGGTCACTAGGGCTTTGAATGGAATGAGCAAAAGTACATACATGTTGATATATAGAGAACTATTGAGTTCAAATTTCTCTTGGGGACATTTCTGGGAAATCACCTTCAGTTTGATTAAACTTGGGGGAAACATTTGACTGGAGGGAAGGGAAATAAAGTGAGAATAGAAATTCAAAATCAAACAGTCTCCCAATCTTTCCTAAAATGTTTGTTTTCTTGGGAGTTTAATGACTATTAGAACTTGTAGGTGATATCCAGTAATAAGCCAAATACACAGGAAGGTGAAGATCCATTAACAGTGCGGGTATGGTGGGAGATGGTTGGGAAAGGTCTTCATGTAATGTTCACAGTATATTCCAAAGCATGAAAAATATCAAGAAATACAAATTCTTATATAAGATCACCTGTGAAGACTTATGCCTTAAATTAAGGATTCATATCAAACAATCCATATTTTTATTTAAAAATAATATACTTCACTACAACATGGACATTTAGAAAGACATATAGACACAAAAATTGCATATAGACATATATATGTACACACACACACACACACACACACACACACACACACACACACAATTACTATTCTATAAACCGGGATAATTTTATGTCTTCCTTTCCTATTTCTACCATGTTTATGTCTCCCTCTCATTTCATCAGTCAATTATTTGTTACTGTCAAAGGATGCCTAATATAAATAACCTAAAAAATGAAAGATTTATTTGGGCTGGTGGGTCAGAAGTTTTAGCACATTATTTACTAGCCAGAGTTGTTTTGGGCCTCAGGCTGGAAGGAAACATTATGGTGAAGGGAAGCTGTTTACCTAGTGGATGTCAGAAAGAAGAGAGGATAAAGGTGGTACCAGATACCAGGAAAATTATCTAGCTATGAACCACCCCCAGTGACTTATGACAAGACTTTACCTCTTGGTTTTCATTGTTTTTCCACTCATGTTCTCAAATTGGGACTGTTTCAGTAAAGCCTTTGTAGCAATTCCATTCACTCATGCTTTACCACTGAATACCTCATTGGAGATGAGACCTTCAACACATGAGCTTTGTGGAGAACATTTCCATACCAACTAAAATCTATGTTTTCATGTAGTTTTATCTCTAGATTTTTTCCAAAGGTTTTGGGAGTAAATGAGAAGATGTTTTTACTCAAATGCATTCTACAAACACTCGCATCATCACTAAAATTAAGACCTCTTTTAGTATCTTTAATACATTCTTTCTGCTATTTTAAGGGATATATAATAAAATAATGACAATTTTATCTCTGATATTATGCATATTATGATAGTTAATATTATGTGTCATTTGGACTGGATTGAGTATATTTCTATTAATTGGTAGTACCCAAATCTAAGGCACTACCAATTAATAGAAATATACTTGCACTGGGCGTGGTGACGCACAGCTGTAATCCCAGCACTTGGGAGGCAGAGGCAGGTGGATTTCTGAGTTCGAGACCAGCCTTGTCTACAGAGTGAGTTCAAGGACAGCCAGGGCAACACAGAGAAACCCTGACTCAAAAAACAAAACAAAACAAAACAAAATAAAACAAAAAAGAAATATACTTAATCTAGTCCAAATGGCACATAATATTAAGTTTCCAGGAGCAATAGGCATGTGATTTAGCATACTAAGTGAGGTAAGACTACCCACAGCATGTATTGGCATGCCTTAAGTAGGTAGCAGACTAGTGTTCAATGGATGTCATCAATCTCCTGGAATGAGGTATTCTGCTCCTTCCCCTGAGAAACCACACTTCAGGTTATCCTGATGAAGTCTTTCACATTTTCAATGCTTTCTCTTCAGACTCCATAGTTGCAACATCTTTCTGAGTTCAAAGGCTTTGAGAAAAATGAGGTATACCACCAACTTCCTTGAGTTCCCAGGAAAAAGAGGGCAAATGACATAACTTCTCAACATCCACAATCTCATGATTCAGTTGTACTAATTACTTTTTGTCTATCATTAATCAATGAATCAATAAACAATCCATCTCTAGCTATTTTTCTCTCCCAAGAACCTCAACTAACACACGTTCCTGTCATAGCTTTTTGACATTAATTTATTAATTTACTTTACATCTTAATTGCTGCTAGCCCTCCCATATACCCCTTCATGCAATCCCTTCTCCTTCCCCCTTTTCTCTGAAAAGTGTGGAATACCCACTTCTTGCAGTCATGCTAATTAACATAGAGTCCCAAAACTTTTCATCATATAAAAAGATGAAAGGACTTCATAATGTTCAACTCAAATGCTATACTACTACTCCTGTAAGGGGTCAGACAGCTATGTGGAAAATGGGGCCAAACAGAGGTGGTGGAAGATTTCAAGGGAACCATGTTTTTCAGACATACCAAGATAGATGTGCATATTAATACACATAACTCACAATGACAGCATAAATAAAACCTGCACAAACTCAAGCCAGAAAAAAAAATCTCAGCATAGGAGTAGAACATAAGCATGAACTCCTACTAGAAGCCAAGAAACTATTGAAAATTACCAGCTGCTGGGAGAGAGATAGTTTCCCTGAATAGAATAGCACTGGGTAAGTCAACTGCATTCCATAGATGGAACCATTCTCAGTAGCAGCTGGCCAACACAATTTGGATTCTGTGTTCTTTTATTTATGTGTTTGTTTGAGAAGAAAAATTTCTCAGGGTGCTCCTGAGAGGATTTGAGTGAGGATAATGAATGTGATGAAACTCTATTGTAAAGCATTTCCAAAGTCTAAATTTCAACCTTAAAATGAAAACTGCATATAAAATTTACTCAATAATATTAATTCACTTACATTTTTATAAAGGAACGAATTCTACGTTAAACTAAGATATACATTATAGTAGTATTTTTCATACTAGATGGATATTTTCCCATGAAAAGAACACACTGTTTTACATATTTTCTATATAAGCAAGTATTAAATAAATAAAGCCTTGTGTTAAAATTATTCCAGCCTAGGGAAAAATTAACTTCAGAGTATATTCACTTACAGAAAAACAAATT
This sequence comes from Apodemus agrarius, assembly GCA_964023405.1. NCBI lineage: Eukaryota > Metazoa > Chordata > Mammalia > Rodentia > Muridae > Apodemus > Apodemus agrarius. The sequence goes on along the minus strand of OZ030005.1, from coordinate 86,134,626 downwards.
ATAATAGAAGAGGCAACTTTTTACAGCTGTTCTTTATGTCTGTGCATCCATAGCACCTTTTCTTTTGGGGGGCAGGGGTGTTTCCTTTATTAGCACTGAATTAAAGGATGTGGAAGGAGGAAAAGTATTAGTCTGGCTAGCCAGAAAACCCTTTGTCCAGGTAGTAATTGCTGAATTATAACATGTAATATAGGCGTGAGTAATTAAATACCTTTTATATTTTCCTTTTAATATTTTCTACAGAAGTGTGAAGTAGAATGTCATTGCTAGATTCAAGAAACTTTGGGAAAGGAATAGCATGCTGAAGACCACAGAACCAAAGAAAAATGGAAACTGGATTCTGATTCTAAGATCTGAGCCCTGGATCTGTACATCAAAAGCAAGCATAGCCCTAGATTTTCCTAGTTGTATAGACTATGGCCTTATTTCCCCTAGTATAGTTTTATTTTGGTTTTTAAAGTGAAAATCTGTCTCATAAAATTTGTGGTGTTTTTGTAATTATCATATTCCATCCTCTGGTAAAGCTGAATACATATTAGCATGAAACAATCACTGTACAATGTCATTATTTTGAATTTACAAATGCTAATATAAGAGTGAAATTATTAACTAGTTTAATACAAACAGAAATATAATAAAGCATTTTGAGAATACTTCAACAAGATATGAAGCCTCTTTTTTAATCTCCTTATCAGCATTGTTATTTGCCTGTAAATGCACTGTAATTTGCAAAAGTCAGATATGTCTAAACATCCTTTTAGCATTTGGAATAATTCTAATGAAAGATATATTGACACTTTGCATGTCAGACTTTTTATACAAAGATTATATATAACTGCTTTTGCTTGAAGCTTACTTGGATCACTTGAGATCATACAACACTTTAATTTCATAATTGATATGAATGAGTAATAGTGATTGCAGCTGCAATGCTTCTGAGGCAGGTCAGTTAATCATAAGAGAAAAATGGTAAACACTTTTATCAGAGAATATGAAAATCAATTTAAGTTGAATCTAATACAAGACATTTATAACTTGAGTTCTTTAACATGACTTAATTTTCTCTGAATAGTGAGCAACTATTAAATTAAGAATAAGATAAACATGTTGAACAGAATAGTTTTCAAACAAATATCTCTTTGTATTCCCTGAGCTACTCTACATGCCACACCAATCTTTTACTTCTATAATCGTTATTTCTTACAGCTGAAATTAGTTGATTTTGTAGTCACTATTTTATGCAGCTTACTAATTAAATTTTCCAGGGCTATTGGTCAGCTCTCATCATTTTGAAAAAGGGAAAAGAATCACAATGAAATGCAATATCACAGCAAAAATAAATAAACCAAACACTTTGAATGCTACTTAGTATTTTTGATACATGCTTTGGACATGATAGACCAAGCTTCAATATGCATATATCTACCTCCAACAGTGACAACGTTGCCTCAGAGGAAACAATTTAGTAAGATACTTTCAATCTGGAAAAAAAAGTAGAATGAAACCTCAAGGGTTATTTCTAAGAATCTCTAAAGGTCAGTGCCATAGCAAATACAGAGTACGTGAATATTATGCGCAAAATTGCCCTTTAGAAGATAAGAATACATCCAATTAAATCTTTGCTAGATGTCAACTAAACTTGCATATTGAGACACATGATGGACTTTGGAGAAACTATGAATAAGTCCCAATTCTCTCTTGAGAAAACTTGAGTGGGAAAATTTGATTTAAAAAACAAACTTTAGATGTCAGGTTTTCTTTAATTCATTTTATATTTCTCAAGTTCAGTGTCTTTTTCTTGCAGTATAAATATAGTGTGTGAACTATGGCATCTGTTAACCATTTATGGATAATTACTGGATATTGTTTTGTTAAGATGGTATAGGCATGTTCATGTACATTTTTTCTTTCCATTTCTCTGTATATTAACACAACGTAATAAAACTATTATACAGCTTTTGAAGTAACACAGAATGGTTTATTCCTTTATCGTTCATACAAAGACAACATTGGAAGATTTAAAAAAAAACAAGCTTCCTATCAATGAGAAGAAAAGTATCAATGTAATATTTTCATTGTTTCATGTTGTGGCTTATTAAGTAGGCAATTTTTCAACTACATGTAGTTATTATTTGAGCTAATAAAAACCAAAGCACTATATCATCACTAGATGTTAAAATGTGGAACATACATAGCAATATTCCACAATAATGGAGGTTTCTTATGCTGAATTTACCTTTGCTACACAGTTCAAACTCCTAATGAAGAGTTTCATGAATTCATGAATCTCTTTGTCCCTTTGTAAGAAAATACAAACAAGATTTTCAGAGACTTTAATGAGTAAATGCAATGAAGATGCAGGTTCTCTGGGAGTCCATGTGCACTCATGTTTAAAGGATTAAAAGAAAATTTGAAAAACTCATATAACTCCAATAAATCCTCATAAGCACACAGCAACATCTGAAACTGGATGAACTAAAAGTTGGACACATGAGAAAGACCTCACTTTACTAATCTCTATTTCCATGGTGTTAGAGAAGCAAGATGTTTCTACAAAACCTGTAAAATATTATTTTAGTGTACTGATAGGGTCTTAAGATGTAATGAACATACTTTTATTCTTTTATACTTTTCTAACTTAATGTCATGACTTTTTATATCCTTAAATGCAGTGCTTACTAATGCCCTGCTTTTTTCAGTAATAAATTCATGTGCAATTTAAGGTCACTATTTACAAGATGATCCTATTCTATGGTTCCATACTAGAATGGGCACACACACACACACACACACACACACACACAAACACACACACACACACAAACAAAACAAAATCCACACAATTGATATTGAAAAATTAAATTACATCATCTGTTTACTTGAAGTACCCCTAGTCTATTTCAAATTTTATGCATGAAAATGGATTTTGAGAATAATTACAGTGGAATATCAGGACAAGTTTTAGAAGGTATAACTTTGGAATACTAATAAAAAGATAAATGAGTAAAATAATTTATATGTAAATTTATTTATATAATATGTATCATTATAAAATACATATTAATACATTTTATTTATATATTAATTTATATGCTAATACTTAATGTTCAAAGTAATGATTGTCATGGGTCACATCTTTACCCATATATACAAAGTATTTTGATCATATATATCACATTATTTTGATTAGAACATAAGTATATTCATATATATTAAAAGCAAATCAATGGTAAGAGCTGTATAACTACAATTAATATGGTTAATGTATGAATAGGATTCAGAAGATTTTAAACATTTTTTATTTAAAACTAGAAATGGAAAATTAGGTTAAAGGTATTGAAAATATTTCCTCAGTAAAATTAACATAATCTGTTGAGGGGTATCTAGGTTGTTTTCAGTCTCTGGCTATTATGAATAGAGATGAACAAACAAGTGTCTTTGTAGAAGGATAAAACATCCTTTGATTATACACCCAAGAATAGCACAGCTGGATCTCAATGTAGATCAACCCCATCTTTCTGTGAAAATGCCACACAGATTTTTATTGGAGTTGTACAAGTTTGTCCTCAAATCTACAATAGATGAGTATTCTCTTACTCCACACCTTCAATAGTATGAGGTGTCACTTCTGTTATTGATCTTGGCCATTCAGTAGGTGTAAGATGAAACCTCGAAGTAGTTTGATTGGCTTTTTCCAATTCACTAAATGTTGAACATTTCTTCAAGTATTTCTCAGCCATTTGACCTTCCTCTATTGAGAATTCTTTGTTTTGATCTGTAACTCATTTTGAATTTGATTATTTCAATTTTTTTTATATTTAGTGTCTGGAGATCTATTAGATGTAGAGTTAATATCTTTTCACATCCTGTAGGGTGCTACTTTGCCTGAAATGCTTTTCTTTGACTTACAGAAAACTTTCAGTTTCATGAAGTCCCATTTATTACTTCTTGATCTTAGTGGTATCCTGATAATATTCTGTTCAGAACATTTTCTCACAGGAATAGCAGTATCATATACCATGTGTGTGTTTGCAGAGAGGGATTATGAGGAGATACAGCTAGAATACAGGGGCACTCAATGGGTGGAATGAAAACCTAGTGCAGTGGAAACTACATTAAAATATATGAGGGTTCTGATGAAATCTGTAAATAATGTGACTATGCAGTCCTCCCTGGTTTCCTCTTGTCAACAAACTAGGCTTCTGTTACCAGGACAGGGTTATATACAATTGAGTTGTTGGCCAAAAGAGTCCCATGAAAATTCTCAGTTAAACCTGGCTGTTTCCAAGACAATAGGCTGCTCTCCATAAACTGATAGCAAGACCCCATTGCCAAAGACAATACCCACATAACTTATTGAACATGCAGAGATTGAACTGGTGCTCAAAAGGAACGTTTGCCCTTATGTTCTAGTGTCTTTGGTATAGGAAAGTGCTGTGTAAGCTACCAAAGGAGATATAAACACCTAAGCAGCCACAAACCCCTTTATCTACAGAACTGTCCTGCCTGCAAAATAGACTGTGACAATGTTGGCATAAACTTGTGGGAGTAACCATCCAATGTCTGGTTGGAAGAAGGCCCACTTCATGAGATGGAACCTGTCCCAACACTGCTTGGAGAAAGAACCAGAAACTAGATAGACCAGAGACAAAGAGTAAAACCATATGCTACTACTGTTCTTCTTTTAAAAACGTAATAATAAAATTATTACTAATGATATTCTGCTATACTTATATATCAGTGTCTTATCCAACAATCATCAGAGAAGCTTCCTTCTTCAGGAGAAAGGAATAAATTCATAAACCCACGAGCAGCCATTATGAAAAGACAGGGACCTTCCAACAAACATGTCTAATTGGGACATCTGTAATGTCTCTACTAAACTCCTCTACTCACTGTTTAGGGAATACAACAGAAGAAGAGGCAGAAAAATCATGAAGACCAGAAAAGATGAACACCAGAAAAAGGCCTTTTAAATGAGCTGAGCTAAGCTCATATGAACTCACACAAATCAAAGCAACAAGCACAGGATCTACACAATTCGTCATCAGATCCTCTGCATGTATCCATACACACACACACACACACACACACACACACACACACACACACTCACACACTCACACACATATATATACATATACATATACACATACACATATATATACATATACATATATATATATATACATACATCCAACATAGATATAATATATAATAGCTTTCAGTAAAGTATTTTATTACACTTCTGAGTGTATTAACAAATATGTCTCTGATTATTTTACCTTCTCTTGGAATATTTTCCTTCTATTGCTTTGCCTTCTCAAACATCAATTTGATGGGCTTTATTTTTCTTACTATATTTTATTTTTAATGTTTGGTTGAATTTCTTAGGAGCTTGTTGTTTGTTTCATTATTTTTCTGATGAGAAAGAGAATTGAGAGTATGGATAGGAAGATAAAGATGAAAGAACTGAAAGGGATAAAGGGAGGCAAAACTGCAATTAGGATATATTTTATGAGAAAAGAATCTATTTTTGATGAAAATAAAGGAATAAACTAACCGTAAAAAAATAAAAATCCAGAATGGTGTTGCTACGAGGGTTAGAGGTTTGGAGGAACTAAAGTGTGGCTAATGTTTCATCTTCTCCAACCTAGACAGTAGTGAAACATTGACTTGAACTCAAGTAATGGTACATAGGGTTTGTATTTTGTTTTTTTGTTTTTTCACAATGGTTGCTTCTTTTGGGTTCCAGTTTTGCAACACCCACATCAAACAATTAACAAATGCCTGTCACTTGGGTTTCAGGAAATTCAACGCCCTCTTTTGGCCTCTGAAGTTTTCTAAGTGCTCAGTATGCATGCAGTCATGTAGACTATTGCACCTTCAATCCTAGTTCCAATTTTAATAAATAATTTGAAAATATACAATGTAAAACTTGTCTCCTGGACTATTTGAGTGTGACAAAGTACACATTATTTTTATCAATTTACCCTTTGACAGCTTCACACGTGTGTACCAAACATCATCAGACAGGCCTACCTCTGGCCTTGTTCATCCCCAATCCGCCCCAGTGCAAGGTCTTCCTACCAAGTCCTCATCTCTCCTTCTTGAATTTTGATTTTAGATTTTGCCTCTCCAAGGAACAGCTGTGGACATAAACATCACATCATGGTGGGCAATCTTAAGTTGGTATGCCACTGATGACAGTGATATTTATTTATAACTACTTTTCTGATCCTATGAGTTATTCATTTCCCCACCCCCTACTTGCTTTATGAGCTGAAAATTTCCAAGTGTTATCAACTTCCAGCTTTTTGTCAAATGTAGGAGAACAAAAGCTTTATTATAGAAAGTGACAACCTCTTACACCTAGTGCAGGCAACACAAAGAGGGTAATAGTAGAGATTATAATCACAGCCTAGACCTGGTATTATTTTTCTACCTCAGACTAAACAATACCTGTGCCAAATAATTCTCTTTTAATCTTTAATGCTTTCACATAAGCGATGATATTATTACTCCTTTATCATATTATTTTCCATGTCATTCTTCATTATTAATTTTTTTGGTTTTTTTCTCTTTTAGTTTATCCCCAAGGATTAGTTTGAGAGCAGTCAAAGAAAAATAAAATATACACTATAAACCTATTTTTGAGAGATGTGTTTTCCTGCTTCCTGTAGTCCAGAGGCCTTCAGAGAACAAAACTCCTCCACATGATACACAGTATGAACAGCTGAAGTGTCCAAACAACCTTCCCTGTCAAAATGAGTGTTCAGACTGAAAATTCCATTTCTGCTTCTCCCTCTCTTAAACACCATGACTTTCTTTTCATTTAGTTTGGTTTGGTTTGCTTTGGTGGTGGTAGTGGTGGTGGTGGTGGTGGTGGTGGTGGTGGTGGTGGTGGTGGTGGTGATGGTTGTTGTTTGGTTGGGTTGGGTTGGGTTTTTTGTACTGAGTGTAGCTTCACCTTATCTTATAGGATGTTATCTGTCCTTGAAGTTCCTGTTGCCGCCTCCTACTCTAGACTTCCCTCAGCCTAATGTAAGTTTGCTTCCTTACTCTTTCCTCTCATCCTGTTCCTCTTGAAAATTCTTTATTTCAATTAGATATTTTATTAACATTTCAAATGTTACCCCCTTTCCTTCTTTCCACTCTAAAAATCCCATCCCATTTGCCCTGAAGTCTTTCTTCTATCTATCCAGCAAGCTTATCCTGGAGTACTTTAGCTTCAACTGTCCAGTTCTTGCCTGACTATTCTTCCTGGTGCTCTAATCAACTCATGGTTTTACCATGCTTGCATGGCAGGATGCTGGTTCCTATTTAGGCTCCTAGTAATTTCATATTGTGTTGAGTAGAGGTGAGGGTATGACTCAGAATTGGACTCCAAATGATATTTCCTGGGCTTGATTGACTTCAAATATATTTGTGAAAATAAGGCTGTGTTTTAAACTCTGAGTCTTTTTCTAACAGCTCCTATTTCCTGTAGTTGTCTGAGAATTAAATGAAATTAAATGGTCAAGCACACAGTTTTGTAATAGCAATCCTGTTTCCCGAGCATAATGATTTTTACCAAATAATTTCATATCTTTTGTTATAGACTTAAATAAAATACACCTGTACATTGGATAAATTAAAACTTATATTCCTCTTTTGAAGAGTGGAAATAGACAGAAAAGGAAAGTATTTTATGTATGCAGCCAGTGTCATTCATTATGGATCTAAGCCAAAACCAAGTATTTTGTTTGACTCCATGTTAAATGTACTATCAGTTGGTTTTGTCCTTTTAAAATTTCTACTGTTATAGAAATTCACTGAATAGTATGTTTGAATATATACATACATATATATGTATGTATGTATGTATGTGTGTATATATACATATATATACATACATATATATATACATATATATATATATATAAAATGTGTATCATCTACATATATAGTCTATATCTGTATCTCTTTGTATCCACACTATTTTTTCCTTTGGTGACACAAGGGCGTTTTTATGAAGCCCTGGTTGGTACTCAACATATATTAGTCTGACCTTGCATCTGTAGTGGCACAGATACTGTGGTAGATCGATTTGCAACTTATTAAGGAATCTACTGTCTTACTTTCAGTGTGGCTGTACCAGTCTGTACTATTCTAGCAATGAATCCATGATCTGATATCCGTGACATCCAGGCCAGACGTTCTGACCAGATTTGCTTTGATTTTAATTTCCCTTATTTCTAGAGATTTTAAAAGATATTTCTTAGACACTCTTCTTATCTTTTGGCAACACCCTTTCAGACCTACAGCTCATTTAAAAAACATAAGGATTTTGTTTCTGTTTTTATATTATTTTCTGAATTCTTTATATACTCTAGATTATATTTCTCTGTTAGATATATAGCTGGCAAAAATTCTACTCCTTTCTGTGGGTTTCCTCTTTACTTACTGGTTATTTCTTTAGCTGTGAGGAAGCTTTTGTGTTTTATTTTTTTTTTACTTTTTAAAAATTTATTAAATTAAAAAATTATAATAATTCCAAATGCTTTCCCCTTTCCCAGTTACCCCCTCACCATATGTCCCATAAGTCCTCTTCCCTCCGCCCATTCCCCAATCCCCACCTCCCATTTCTCTACTTTTGTGTTTTATAAAGCCCCTTAATTACTGAGCAAATTAATCCCTACTTAGAGTCTCCCCCTACACATATATCCTGTAGGATACTGTCTATGTTTTATTCTAGCTGTGTAGGTGTTTCAGGTTTTATACATTGTAGTCCCTTCTCAGTCTTTAGGAGCACTTACTCCTAAATTGTTACGTTTATACATTTGAAACTAGAATAATTCTGCAGTTCCAGAATGTATAAACTTATACTTAACTTATGGTTATGTTCAAATGTATAAATTTAACCATTTGGGGATAAGTACTCTTATATGCTTATTAGGAATTTTTTTTTTTGGTGTCCTTATGTTTTTGTTTTTGTTTCCTTTTACAGTGATGAAATTTAAGTAAGAAAGCTCACTCTCAACCACATGCAACACTTGTCCTACCTCTTATTTCATGTTCACAGCACACTAACATAGTCTCATGCATATGCAATCCAAACAGTCACCCAGGGTGACATGCCTAGAAAGGTGTTGCTTGAAGTTAAATATTTTGCAAGTGCCATTTTGCAGCTAGTAATTAATTTATTTTGGATTTGTGTTTTGGAAGTGAATTCTAAGAGGGCAATCCTACTTTTGGCACTATATTTCCACCTGCATTGATATGGGCTTTCCTTAGTATAAGTCACTATTTCCTGGTTTTGTGAATTCCATTTGAATAGTCTTTTCTCATACCACTTTCAGTGGCCCTAACACTGTAATGAGGGGTTTAGATGACTAGTCAGAGAAAGAGTATGCAAATTGAGCCACTGTACTCTTCCCCTGTTCCTTTTCCTGTTGACATCTACAAAGAAAGCCTGACCCTTCTTCAGTCTTATACTACACATGTTTTTTAAACTATACAGCAATGTGCTTTGTATATTTAAAAGCTATTTTATAACATTTTGAGTTATTGAAGAGAAATGGCCATTCTTTTCATCTTCAAAATTAATTAATTTTAATTTAATTTAAAGTTAATTAAGAAGGCTGTATTCTGACTAAAGAATAAAAGTTACTAAAATTAATGTTGAATACTAGAATTCTGAAACTTGCAATTGATTAATTCTACCCTTTCTTCCAAATTGTCTTTTCAAAAATCAACTTTCTAGCACCAAACTAGAACAAGCAATAAAAATCCTTTTCCAGAATTGGAATCAAATATACCATTGTGTAATTTTGAGACCATTATTGTCCTTCAATTTAACTGTGCCCAGGACAGACTAGCCCTGCAGTCTCTTCTATTTCCGGATATCTCTCTCAAACTAGTTGGAGAGAACAGGAACACATGTAAACTGGAGTATGCTTCAATGTGTCTGTGTTGTAGATAATCTATACTTTCACTCATTTAGTTACTACAAAAGTCATCTAAAGAAAACTATGTTAGTGTTATTTCCCAAAAAAAGGCATTAGTGCTCTGTTTGTAAATGCAAAAGGCCAGTTTTCGGCTTGAAAGTAAGACATCTCTCTGTTCAAGGTGATACTGATAAAAAGGGGTGGTTTATAGCGATTGTGTGTATGTGCTGCTTTAGATGGCATACCCACTCCCTTGTGTATTCTGTACCTTTCGTAGAAGGAACGGATTCCAACTATCAGAACACTAATAGGGCTATCTGTAACATTAGTGACAGAGTTGCGAGTACACTCTTCAGTTATGTTCAGCAATTAGTAATCACATCTCTTCCTGTTTCTGTTGAAGTCCACCCATTAAAGACCCTCTTTTCTAACACCTGGGTATAAGAGTCATGGAGAAGACATTTACACATTTTCTTTTAGCAAAAGTAGAAAAAGAAAGAGAAAGAGAGAGAAGGAAGAGAGAAAGAGGGAAAGAGAGAAAGGAGAGAGAAAGAAGGAAAGAGAGAAAGACAAAAAGAGAAAGAGAGAAAAAGAAAAAGAAAGGAGAAAGAAAGACAGAAAGAAAGAAAGACAGACAGAAAGAAAGAAAGAAAGAAAGAAAGAAACAAACAAACAAACAAAGAAAGAAAGAAACAAAGAAACAAAGAAAGAAACAAAGAAAGAAAGGAAGAAAGAGACATTATCTTTTGGGAACAATGTTCTTTTTTTTTTTTTTTTAACCTAACTCCTAAGTACTCTAACATTCATGCTAGGTCTTGATTAGCTACAAAGATTTTCTGCCCCAGTGCAAGTTTAAATTCTTGAGGGAGATCTCTCAGTCTGAACAAACTGTGTCTAATGTATTTTCCCCCAGAAACTACTTACAAATTTATAGTCTTCAAGGGAAAAAATCATGTAATACTAATTATCTAATTTACAAACATTAATTACCCAATCCTCAAAAGAGATACAGTTAAAAAGTAGGCTACAGTGTGCTATAACAGTTCAGCAGTGGGCAAGTCCTAGTTAATCTGTCATTCTGTCAAGGTCATATTCTGTGTCAAAGAGCAGAAAAGAATGGATTTTTTAAAAAAGACAGAAAATAATGAAGGAAAAAAATCTACCTTGCTGGTGGCTCATCTGCAGAAAACCCCGTGTGACTGAGTACAAGGGAGATCTTACATTTGTATTCTCCTTCATCTTATTCAGCTCCAACCAGCTCCATCCTGGAAACTGACTCTAATGCATCACCTCACATACATATTTTATTTCCCCAGTAAGTTTTTATTTGCATTTATCAGAACAGTGTGCAAGTGCTTCTTTATTTATAGAATGTATGATGTGTCATGTACCCAGGATGATTTTTGAGAAGACAAAAAAAAAAAAAAAAAAAAAGGAACCTTCTGGATTGAGACTACCTGATTAATAAGTACACAACTAAAAAAGTCGTTCTTTCTCAATCAATGACTAATTATTAGTTTCATCTATTTATTAGTTCATCACCATCAAGTAGATATGAAATTAAAATTTTGTGTGGCTAAAAAGAATCCTGGAATCCTATTAACAATATGTGTCAGACATATCTCAAGAACTCTGCAAAAGTGAAATATTATTAAAATTTCATCATAAGAACACACAGTTTCAGAAGGAGATAATTTTTGCTCATAATTACAAGTCAAGTTAAAGAGAAAGAAAACCAGAGAATGAACAATTAACCAGAGAAGCGAAGGATAACTTACATGCCAGGTGTAGTTGCTTGCTGTGCACAAGGTTGAACCTTAGACCAGGATCTCATCTGAACCCTAAACACTGAACCACATTGATCCAGGAGTTTAGTTTGGAGGCTTGAGTTGATGATGTGGAATTTATTTATTTATTTATTTATTTATTTATTTATTTATGTGTTTGTTTGTTTATGCTCCAGATTTTAATCCCCTCCAGGACCATCTTCCGACCAACCATTCCATATCCTATACCTCCTCCCCATCCTCCTGTCTCATGAGGATGTCCCCATACCACCCCCATACCACCAGGTCTCTGAACTCCCTGGGGCCTCCAGTTTCTTGAGGCTAGGTACATCTTCTCTGACCCTGCAGTCCTCTGCTGTGTATTGGGGGCCTCATATCAGCCAGTGTATGCTGTCTGGTTGGTGTTCCAGTGTCTGAGAAATCCCCAGGGTCCAGGTTACCTGAGACTACTGGTCCTCTTACAGGGTCACCCTATTCCTCAGCATCTTCCAGGTTTTCCCTAATTCAACCACAGAGGTCAGCAGCTTCTGTCCATTGGATGGCTATAAATATCTGCATCTGACTCTTTTAGCTGCTTGTTGGGTATTTTGGGGGCAGTCATGATAGGTCCCTTTATGTGAGCTCCATAGCCTCAATAATAGTGTCAGGCCTTGGGGCCTCCCATGAACTGGATCGCACTTTGGGCCTGTGGTTCTCACCACTTCAAAAATACAAGATAGCTATTATATCAAAATAGGTTGAATTTTGGCTGGGAAATCATTTGTTGTATCAACATAGGGTGGGCAGAAAAGGTGGATTTTTTGTTATACATTTGTGTGTGAATGAGTGTGTTTGTGTGAAGACATGTACATGCATTGTATGCAGGGTGTTCTGTTCACACATGTGGAGGTACAGCCATAATTTGTTCTTTTCATCTACCCTGTGGCTCCCAGAGTTTTAAGGTAAGCTGTCAGACTTAACAGCAGGTACCTTCACCTCCTGAGCTGTTTCAGGAATCCAAGGGAAAAATATATTCTAACTTGGACCCTTAAATATAAGGAAATTCTCTGTCTGGTTGCCCCTGATGGGAAGGGCACAAGAGCAGAGAGGACAAAAAGGAAAAGTCTCTGAGAAGAAATATATGTGTGCATTTTTAAAGAACTTAATGATCTCTAGTGGAAGAAAATGGGAGGTAAATGGAAAGATGGCCTTTTAGAATAAGGAAAGGAAATGAGAATCTATATAAGTGACAGGTTATATGTGAAGAAGAGTGACTGCTGAAATGGGAAGATGGTTGACACTGTTTCATGAATAGAAAGTGGTAGCCATGATTTGAAGCCACATGTTTCTGAGCTCATATCTATGTACTTCATGTCGAAACTTTAAGCACTGGTCACTCTGCTTAAAGTGGTGGTTAGATCATGGTATCTACTTCCAGCATCTAGAGAGGTCCAGGCCCCAAGTTAGAGGAATAGTCTAGATTTAATAAATCAAATGAAAGAGAACTATCTGTGGCTATGGGTAGAATAGGGAGAGAGAATGCAGTGTATAAAAGATGGTGATGCAGGAGGCCTCTGTCATAGAGAAACATAGGGAAAATCCAGAAGGGATGGGTAAAGGGAGATGGGAGAAAAAGAGGTAAATGGGGATGGATTAACTTACATTTTAGGGTTTAAACAGACTTTTAGCTCCAACTGAACCAATGAGTCTGTGATGGTTAGTGATCAGCTAAGGCCAAACAAATAACTATAGGAAGAAAAGACTAGAATCCAGCTGTCCCATGTGTATGGACAAATATAAGCAAATTATGTAGACTGTGAAGGAACTTATTGGGGTTTTAAATTATTTCTGTAAAAATGTGTGTAGGTGAGGCAAGGATTCAGGGAATGAGTATGTTTAAAGTAACGGTATTGTAGCTGTAATTATCTCCACTGTGGAAAGATGTGCAGATGGTTTGCACAGAGGAAGAGCTCATCCCCAACCAGATGATGTTTTACTCCATATGGTAGATTTCAATTATTCTCTATGATGTAATAGCTTTGAGACATTTGAGGGTTTTTTCACCATAAATTAATTATTCTCATTTGAGGCAAGTTTTATTGCATGATAATGAACATATAGGAATAAAATTATTCATTTACATAATTTCAATGTACTTTTTTTCTGAAATAATTCATAACAATTACTCTTATTGGATTAGATTATTCATGTGCCAAATTCTGTTTATCACCCTAGCATTTATGGCCAACAGTGAACTTACTTCTTATCTCTATCTCCCTTTTCCCTGACTGTCTCCTCCCAAAACATGGCACGAGCAGAATAAATTATAATAGGTATTTCAAATGTGTGATAGCAATATTTAACGCTGTTTCTTAAGTCACAAAAATGACACTACGTTTACACATAGCAGACTCTATTGTGAAGTTTAACTCAGCTTATCCAAGCAAGGAATTACATAAGCAACAGTAGTCTGAGGCCATTAAAAGGAGGTGTATAAGACATTTAGAGAAATGAAATTAATGCTTATTTAATCTAAGCAAAATAAAACAAATGGATTAAATTATGTATTATATATAATATTATAGTTCAATGATTTAAATAAAATACGGTTTTTTAAAAGTAAAAATAATCCAACATCTTACCTATTTTAAAGCTCATTGTTTAAAAAATATATTCATTTGCATTACAATTTTAACAAAACTTCACAGAGTCAGGGTAATAAACCAGACTTTCTGTAGTAGGGTGGTATTTTCTACTGTATATTTTTGTTTATTATTCAGGAAAGCAAATTTAATAAGAATCAATCATCTCTGATGAAAAAAGAATTTAAGAGTAACAATATAATGTTAGTAGTGGTGGAGGTGGTGGTAGTGGTGTGTGTGTGTGTGTGTGTGTGTGTGTGTGTGTGTGTTTAACATCATTAATGTTAAAGCATGATGCTTATAAATTGACTGTGTTTACTATATTATCTTTGTCATGGATATATAACAATGCAGAGTACATATCAGAGAATAAATGAAACCCTTTCTTTTATGTATTTCAGACTAAAACACTAATTCTCAGAAGTAAAATAAAAATAAATTGAACAGAAGTCAATTTTAGAGCTTATAAAATATTTATAATGACAATGACTGCTCAGTATTTTGTCATACATAATACTTTATTTGCTGTTTACAAATTCTCTAAGTTATGTTTTATACTGACTTACTAAATAGCCTCAAAAGGCATGAAGGGTGAACAACTAAAATAGTTTAACCTTGTAAATTAACATGCATGTCATACATAATAGTACAAAGTAAACTAATATAATTCTGTGTTTTATGTGTAAAATGTCAGCCAATAACAATTTTTTTGTAGTCAATTTACTATAACAGATACTAATGCAATTATAGATGACTAAATAAATCTTTGGCATGCCTGTTCACTAACACCTATTAACAAATTTATATATCAACAATATCAACACTGCTGACCTTTTCAGTATTTCATTTGTTACTCTTGACTGTGATTTAGTGTTTGTGTTAATAATAAAAAAGTGAGTAAAAATATAATAAAGGTTTAGAACTGATTATTGAAACTTTAAGTTAAATACCACTTATGATGAATTGACAAAAAAATTCGACCTTCTTCACATTTCCTTAGCACTTACTCCAGGAAGAGGCAATAGACTCTGAGTACTTGCAGTTGAATGAGTTTTGAAGTTCATTTACTGTTTAAAGAAATAATTATTAATAATAAAAAGATGATGCAACACTGAAGAATGTGAAATAACAAAGAAAGGTATGATTACCAGTCTAGATCACTGTGAGCATGGAAATTTCTTAAAAGACAAGACTCTAAGCCATATATTCAGTGGAGAGCATCCTGGGAAGTTCCTCGTTGTGTGAGTGCAGGTGTGCATCAGAAAACTGATGCAAGCAAAAATGACCAACACTACAATCCATATCTGAGAAGACTTGGTTAACTTCAAAAAGCTTAGTCTTCCTCCCAAATGTGATGGAATGCTACTGAAAGCTTTAATTAAAAAAATCATTTACCAGTTTACATCATAGAAATTTTACTGATTCTACAATACCACAGTTGTATATTCGAAAATCACTCAAAGTATTTTGTTATTATGCATTTCTCAAATATAACATTATCCTTTTATCATCTTCCTGCAATTTTTTACACATGAATTATTTTAAAAATAACAATACAGTATCATCTAAATCAGTATGGGCATACTCCTTTAAAGGAAGTACATATGAGTGTAATGAGTCAAAGTTACCAACATGGCTGGAGGGAAGCAACATTCCTTAGACATCGAGGAGATGGCCTTAGGAATACCTCTAAGATTGCAGCGTTTATAAAAGGAGGACAGGGTCTGAAAGAAATCTTTTTTGCTCTAAACCCATTAGTGTAATTTTATTTCATTCATCATCCAGTATACATAAAATAAAAATAAGAATAGAAGAACACAAAAGAGGGACATAATGAAAAAAGCCAATGGCAATAAAGAACTATAGATTTTGAAAAATTTATAGAGCCCAAGAATGATATAAAACTCTAAAAGAATTACCTGGTAATAAGAAAGAATAAGTAAGAACAAATAAATTCTGTGGATATTAACTTATAGATTGAACATGTCAAAGAATCAACACAGCAACTGACACAATACCTAGTCACAAGAGAGAAATAAACATGCTTACATAACCCCAAATTATGCGCATACACCCAAATACTTATAAAAGATTTTCTTACTAGATTCTGGTTATTTAAAGATAGATAGATAGATAGATAGATAGATAGATAGATAGATGGATAGATATACATATCTACACACACATATTGGATGGTGAAGGACAGCGCTAATAGATACTGTCAATCATCTATGTTATCAGCTTTGAGCAATTTAGGAGTATCACAGAAAATAAAAGCCATGAATTCTTTTAGAGTTCAGTAGAGCTAGCCTCACTACTACCCATGCTGTGATGTCCTTTTAGCTTCAGAAAATTGATTATTGCAAGTAATTAGACAATTTTGCCCAGGTTATAGCCAAATACATTGGGAAAGACTCATATATATGCTTGTCTTAGTCACTGTTCTATTTCTATGAAGGGACGCCACAACTAAGGCAACTCTAATAAAGAAAAGCAATTAATTAGGGGCTTGCATACAGTTTCAGTGGCTTGGTCCATTATCATTTGGTGAGGGAGCATAGTGGCAAGTAGGCATGGTGCTGGAGCTATATACTAATTCTGAAGCAGGGGTCGGGGTTGGGTGGGGGGGAGGACCTGTCAGGGGAATTTGAAACTTAATAACTTACCACAAGACTTCACCTTCCTATCCTTCTAATCCTTTCATACAGTTCTACTCAATGCTAATTAAACCTTCAAATTTATTCAAACAATTATTATTCAAACCACTACAGCTTGGCCCTGTCTATCCAAGAAAGTTTCACCTTCTCTGTTTTACACCCCAGGACATTTAATTCCTTCTTTGGTTATTTTCTGGATACTTGGTTTCTCTGTTTAGAGAAATTTAAGTTGGTTGCCTCTCCAACAATAAAAAATGGCATATTCTAACAGTTGATTTTTTCAATGAATCATATAACATTTTTAATCCTTGATCTTATTATTATCCTGATTCCGTCTCTGGAGCAACTTGGATTTCACAGGTATGTCCATGGTACCCAGTTTAAGGTACCTGGTTTATAGGTTTTTCTTTCTTCTTCGATTTTAAAACAATCTCTCTTTCTTTGCATGAGAAACCAATTATTTTCCTTTTGTTGATATTCATGTAGCAAATTACTTTTCTACATATATTAAATTCCAGATACTAGCTAGCTTCAGTAAGTCCTCCAATGATAAACCTAACTCCCACAGGACTTTCCATCTGCTAATTCAAGCTTACCTGTGCACAGTAACTTCATTAACCAGAATCAAGAATTTGACTCTTGAGGCAAATTTATACTTAGAGAATATCAATTAAAAACTGTGAGTTCTTATCAACTGACTGACACAGAGTTTATGACTAAACCTTTAAATAAGAGAGAACAACTCAGGAAAAATAAGTCTAGGAATATCAATTCAATTTAAAGTATCAAAAAGTAAATGAGATCATCTAAAATTATTTCAAAAGTAAAAATTAAAGTCTTTGTAGCAACTTCTTGAGTTATAATATTTAGAAATGAATATATGTACATCTGAAGAAATGGAATGGGAAACAAACTCTTTTTTTTTTCCGAGACAGGCTTTTTTGTGTAGTCCTGGCTGTCCTGGAACTCACTCTGTAGACCAGGCTGGCCTTGAACTCAGAAATCTGCCTGCCTCTGCC
This sequence comes from Apodemus agrarius, assembly GCA_964023405.1. NCBI lineage: Eukaryota > Metazoa > Chordata > Mammalia > Rodentia > Muridae > Apodemus > Apodemus agrarius. Next base: position 86,116,613 of record OZ030005.1, on the reverse strand, counting down.
TCCCAAGTGCTGGGATTACAGGCGTGCGCCACCATCGCCCGGCTAACAAACTCATTTTTGAGTGATTATTTTCTAGTACATACTCTCTAAGATATTCACCATATAGCATACACTCAGAAAAACTGAAATAGTAGAAAATCATAGTCTAGGCATTATGTAAGAATAAAGAATGTCGGCCTCTTGTTAGTATTAACATGCTTTATAAATGTAGGTAGCCATGAGCCTTCTATACTAATGAAACATTAGCTTTAAATGCATTCTCCAGAGCAGCACAGACATTACCATCTTCATCAATATGAATTTATTAACCATAAAAGTACCAGGTTCTACTCAGACCTACTGAATCAAACTTTGGGATATATGTACTAATTACTTTAAACCCACACTGACTATCTAATGTGCTAAAATCTGCTAACAATTAGACTATAAGATATAAAAATGTTTTCAAATGGTGGGTCTTTATGCTTTTAAAGTTAATTTTAATACTAAGAGAACCATGTAACATCAAGAATTTTCAAATTGTTTCAAATTAAAATTTCAAATTACAGCAAAAAGAGAGAAATATACACTCTAAAAAATAAAGAAAGAATGAAAGAAAGAAGTAAAAAACAGAAATGAAAACAAGAATAAAATTTGTAAAATTTAGATCTAGATGTTAAGGAATTTTAAGGAGATTGTTAAGATTAAACGGTATAAAACAAGAAATTATGATACACAAAGCAGATAAATGTTAAAAAAACCTTTAGGTAAATAAAAACAATTATTTAAAAAATTAGAACTTTTTATATTGGGATATTAAAAATGAGAAAGATTTTTTTAACATTTATTTAAATTATTTTATTTTGTTCATTAAAAATATCTTTTTTGTATTGGATATTTTCTTTATTTACATTTCAAATGTTTTCCCCTTTCCAGGTTTCCCATACAGAAACCTGCTATACCACCTCCCCTCGCCCTGACTCTATGAGGGTGCTCACCCACCCACCCATCTACTCCTGCCTTCCTGCCATGGCATTCTCCAACACAAGAGCATCAAACATCCTCAGGCCCAAGGGCCTCTCCTCCACTAATGTCTGACAAGGCCATCCTCTGCCACATATGTGGCCTGCTCCATGGGTACCTCCATTCAAATTCTTTGGTTGATGGTCCTGTCCCCAGGAGTTCCATGGGTTCTATCCTGTTGACACTGTTGCTCCCTTCATGGGTCTTCAAAACCCCTCAGCTTCTACAGTCCCTTCTTCAACTCCTCCATCAGGGACCCCTGATCTCAGTCCAATGGTTGTCTGTTAGCATCTGTCTCTGTATTTGTCATGCTCTGGCAGAGACTCTTAGGAGACAAGCTTCCATCAGCAAGCACTTCCTGGCATCCACAATGGTGTCTGGATTTCATGGCTATATATGGCATGGATCCCCAGGGAGGCAGTCTCTGAATGGTCTTTCCTTCTGTCTCTACTCCAATCTCCTTTGAGTATTTTGTTTACCCTTCTAAAAATCCTGGAAGCATCCACATTTCTGTTTTCCTTCTTTTTAGGCTTGATATGGTATGAACTGAATCTTGGGTATTCTAAACTTTTGGGCTAATATCCACTTATCAGTGAGTACTTACCATGTGTGTTCTTTTATGACTGAGTTACCTCACTCAAGATTATATTGTGAAGTTACATTTGCCTGAGAATTTCATGAAGTCATTGTTTTTAATAGCTGATTAGTATTCTATTGCATAAATGTATCACATTTTCTCACCTTAACTCAAGAAGTTAGACTCCAAAGAATCAAATAAAGCTATTAAAAATGGGGAACAAAGCTAAACACAGAATTCTCATCTTAAGCTCTAATGGCTGAGAAGCACCTAACGAAATGTTCAGCATCCTTAGTCATCAGGGAAATGCAAATCAAAACAACCCTGAGATTCCACCTCACACCAATTAGAATGGCTAAGATGAAAATATCAAGTGACAACAGATGCTGGTGAGGATGTGGAGAGAGAGATGAAACACTCTTCCATTGCTGGTGGGACTGCCAGCTGGAACAACCTCTCTGGATATCACTCTGGCAATTCCTCAGAAAATTGGACATAGTACTACCTGAGGACCCAGTTATAGCACTCCTGGGTATATACCCAGAAGATGCTCCGGCATGTAATAAGGACACATGCTCAACTATGTTCATAGCAGCCATATTTATAATATGTAGCCAGAAGCTGGAAACAACCCAGACACCCATCAACAGAGAAATGGATACAGAAAATGTGGTGCATCAAAACTATCTTAAATAGACATAAGACATTGGTTCCAAAGAAACTGTCTCCAAAAGAGAATTATGAGAGAATAAAAGCATATGATTGCACATGACTATGAACTTTCATGTAGTAGATGATATAAAAATACCTTTTGGTTGGTATGAAATAAAGAATTTAACTCTATGTAAGAATAATAAACTTCTCTATGCGTATGTATATAACTGGACAATTAATGGTAAATTTGGGCATAGCTTTGAAGTATTTTTGCTGGGATTCATCTACTGTGTTACTGTCTGAGAGTGTTTTCAGAAGTTCAAGGACTGTTTCAACTTAATATTATCTGGAATGACTCATGTCAAATCCATCTTTTACATAATGAATTTTCATTATCTCTAGATCAGAAACTCAACCTCAGATCTCTATGCAGGACTCAACCTTACCAGAGCTTTACTACAGTTGATTATGTGTCTGGAAACAAGACAAAAAACAAACAAACAAGTTTTTGTATTTTTTCTGAAATTCCATTGGATTTCTAATAAAATTTTTGTTGAAAAACATAAAGTAAATACTGCCTCATTTTGATATACTGATAAAACAATCTTAAAAATAAACCATCTCTTTTATGTTCAATCATCATAACAGATAAATTATATGTTGTATGATTTGGTGAAACCAGAGTTTCTTTGAGTGCATGTCAATTTTTCCATAATTTGTAAAATATGCTCTGCTTGTGATGTGTCTGGTTGATGTACTTCAACAAAATTTGTGAAAATGGATGAGAGAAGACACATATTATAATAAGTTCATCATCCAAGAAATCAGGAAAAGCTAACATGATCTGTTTCTTGAAATTGCCTTTATATAATCTTTAAAATATTCAATACTCAATTTATTTTAATAAATAAATCAATGATGAATTAATTCATACTTTCTAACACAACATACATCAGTATACTGTCTTCCTGGTAAATTGTTTGAATATTTTTGAAAATCATATTACCACATTACTCCATATTTTATCTCATCATAATTTCTGTAGAGAGCCTTATTGGGGTGCCATGCCACCTTGCAGGAACTTGAACCAAGGTGAAGTTCCTCTCCCAACCTTAGAGCAGGAAATCCTGTGTTAGCCATAATTTCCTCCACCTAGGGTGGAGCAGAGCTCTCAGATCAAGGTGAAGCCCATTGTTCTTCAAGGACCTGCAGTTTCCTGAGAGATACTAGCCACCTGCAGAGCAACCAAACCAGTTCAGTGGAGAGTTTCCAGACTTTGGTGGAAGGCTTCTCCCCCCTCCTCCGCCTATATATGTGGAGTCCTCTATTAAGCTTTGAGACCTTGAGCAGCAGGTATTGTCTTGGCCTTGATATCTTTTCTCTGCCTTCCCATTCTGTTTGATTTAACTATGGGCAGTTACAAATTTTCATGCGAGGAGTGCAATGACCAGGAAGAGATGGAATGACTCAGAGACCTGAATAGAAAAGGAATCTAACAGAACTAGCATCACATCCAGCCAGAGGAAGGCATACTCCATTTTCTTTCTTTCTTGAGGAACAGGAATCCACTTATCTAAATCACAGAATATCTTTTATGCTTTTACATTATTTCTGTAGTTGCTAGTATTTTGGATAGTCTAATCTTTAATGAATCTTGTATTATATATTTTGCTTTTAATTTTAATAATATAATTTAGAAATCAAGCCCCAGAGAATAAAGGGGATAAAAGTCGTGTCTACCCCCAGACACAACCACTTTTTAGGAACTGAAAAACATTAGAATGTTATCATTAGAATTTACTACTCAGAAGCGATGGAATAATTCATTTCTTACACAGGCTGGCACTGGGAAACCATAATGATGAATTTGTTACACTCCTGGGAGGTGCCTTGTTCTTTATCTCTTAGAATTCTTTCCTTACTGTCATGTTCCCTGTCAGTGATCCCCAGGAGTGGACACAGAGCACTGTATTTAAACCATCAGTAAAGGGAATAATAGCACTTTTCTCTTTCCAATAAGAAGAAATCCAATTGTTTTTATCACAAAAGGATGCTGTATTTTAGGAAACTTTTACTTTGCATCCTTATAATTAATGTTGCCACAGTACATTATTGATATGAGCTAGCACTGGGCATTATATCCCTTCCCACATGAAATATTCATTGACTAAATATGGGATAGAAAGTTATGGACAGTTTAAGTGTTGTCTATGTTTTGCAATGTTGTATACTCACTCTTTTTATCGACCCTAAATTAATCCTATATAGTATGAAATAAATGAAAAAAATTACGTGGAAGTGTGGAGGAAAGAAGCATTTGTTTTCTTGATCCATGTCTCTGCAAATGGCACCAAGCTTCCTGGTAATCTGTGGTCTTCTGTAGACCACATTCGCGTATTTTGACCTTGAAGACTTCCCCATTAATACACAGATTAAGTTCAAAGCATTGTAAGCCACACCTCCTTTAGATAGATTTCTTATGATCAACTGTTCTGTACGTATTGTTTCATATGGTGCCTGACATTTACTTTTTCCAAATGTTTTGTCACTATTCAAGGCCCTGAGAGATACTGTGAATTGTCTCTGAAGTGTTAGCTAGCATCGCATGCAGACTTTATAGGTTCATGTCAGTGGAGCCTGTACCACAAGTAACAAAACATGACCATAAACTCACCCAGTTGGTATATAATACATGATAGGTACCAAACAGCAACATATAAATGTTCCACAGATGGTGGAACTTTTTGGTGACTTTATGCAGAGCTATTCTATAGTGTGAGCTGTAGTACAATAACTAGGAAGTGATATCCTGTAGCTACATTAAAGTGTAAAGGAATATTTAGATTTTAGTCCTAGTTTCACCGACAAATTACCATGGTTAAACCATGGTTAGTATATTTGACTTTTTGTTGCTGTTTTAACATTCTAGGGCCCCAATTTTCTTATCTTAGGGCAGAACATCAACATAATATACAATTTCATGTAATTGATTTGATAATTAAAAATAGTTAAAAAGTACCTAGTTCACACATAATTAAAGCTCTCAACACAACTGGAACATCAGAGCTGTCAATTTTGCAACATTTCAGAGCCCAGGAGTTTACATGGTAGTTGTATAGAGATAACTTGCCCATTCTTTCTACTGAGGTTATCTGAGGCTGTCTTCTGTAGACCACATTCGCGTATCAGGTCACCCCTATAAGAACACTTATTTCTGACCATCCACAATACATCTGCATTCTGACTCTGACCTTAACTCCTTGTATCCAGCCAGAGACACATTTCGAGTACCGAGTTTGCAAATCTTGCTGCCTTACATTCATTTCCCAACACTTGCTAGGCTGCTGCTGCAGCAGCTGCTGCTGCTTTTCCAAACTCTTGTCCATTTGACTGGAGACTTCTTCCACAAAAGCTTAACCAAGCAAGAGACATAAATAATGTGCAGCCTCAAAACAGAAAGCAAAAGTGTGTGAGATACTTCTCAAGTGTGCTCACCCTCTGTACCTAGGAAAGGCTCCATGCTGGAAACATGCAACATGTTGTATCTTTCTTTATACTACAGCCTGCCATTTTAGGTTGTCTTACAGGTTGACTTAACAAATATGACTGAGGTTTTGAAATTGTAGATATATGCTAGGTAGCATGCTTAACGTGAAATATATTTAACACATTCTAACCACAGCCTGTGTATGATAGAATTTTGAATGTATAGCTTTACAGTACCATTTAATTTGCATTTTCAAAGAGGAAAAGACTGATGCTAAGGGACAGAGTTAGGAAAACGGATTTATTGTTACACATTCATATAGTAGTCAATCTATACCATTATGTTATACTTGTTCAAACTCCCCTGATACTCTCCTAGCTAACACTCTGCATCTTTTCTCCCTACAGCAAACTGAAAATACAATTGAAGTGAAATCAAATATTCATCAGCTTAAAAAGATCTCCTCACTCTTCTCCAGGGAACAGCCCCAGGGAGAAAAGCAGCAATATAATACATTTTAAAAACAAGCCAATATGCTGGTATTGACTTTAATATTCATTTGTTGTATGTTATCTTTATCTTTCTAAAATCGTGTAATTTGTAACTTTAGTGTTTCCAGCTTGCTTTATAAGGAGCATACTGAAATATTTGTGACCTCTCACTCAGCTGATGTTTTACTATATAAACTTCAGAAAGACTACCTTTACCTATTGGCAAACTGCAGTGATCGTTATTCTTGGGGAATGGTAACCATTTCATTATCAGATGCTTCCTCTAGCTTTCTTATCCTGACTAATACATTTTATGGTTTGTGATGTCTTAATAAATATTTTTTACTTAAACAAACAACAGAAGGAATTAAGATGAAGTTTCAAACTCATTGTTCTGTAGAGTTAGATTATTCTCAGTCACATAAAATAATACTATATTTATCAACTTCATCAACTACACTATTAATAGTAACCCTACCAGAGCTATTTTTCTGTGTTCTTGAGTGAATGCTGAATTGAAAGTTTTATGAAATCATGATGAAAATCTGATTTTATGATATTCATGAAAATGGAAGAGCAAAAAAATATATAAATAAATTTAAAATGGTATTTTTGTATTAGACTCCAAAGCTAAGTCCCAGATTAACAAATATGCCTAAAATGTAGAAGGGATGGCCTCACTGCCTTTGGTTGGTGGTTTGATTTTCAAAAACCAGGTCAAAACCTACTTACAAAACAGAGTCTGCTCCCACAAAAGAACAATGAGATCTATTTATGAATATGACAACTCAAAGGTAAGAAAATCAGAACACATGACTGAGCAAAAACTCATGTTAATCAGATGTAGCAATAAATCTATTCTTGGTAATTATTATAAGAATATAGGAAAATGTATGAGTCCATGGAAGCAGATGATTTAAAAGTTTATCACTCAGTGGATTACAAATTTCTAGAATGAATCAGTAAGATTAAAATTTGCATAGACTGTAGCAAACTAAATTATTGTTATTTGCAGCCTGATTAACTTATAGGAAGTGACCTCGAAAACCTGATTTTTTCTCAAATTTTGATCCCATTTTAAAAAAAAAGACTTATTTAGGGTACAGATACTTCGTTAAGGATTTGACAGAGTCTTGAATTATATAGTTCCTTATCAATTGGATGGAAGTAGTTTGAATCAGTGATGCAGTCATGTCCTTGGGGACAGTTAAAGTAAATTATGAAGTCAATGGGGAACTTTTGGCAGGATGTTGAACCCTGTCCTCTACAAAGTCATAGATACAAATTTTGACAGCATAGAAGACACTGGTTTGTTAAACTTATTAAAGATATATATGTAGAGTTCCTAAGAAAATTGACTAGGATCACAGACTTGCAGATGGAAGTATGTAGTAAGTGAGAATTTACTTAATTCAGACAAAAGAAAATACCTATTCAGTGCAAGCCACAGTGGATAACACAATGGTTCAACTCGGGTAAGACTATGAGTAGCAATTTTGACTAAAATATCTCGAGCTAAAAATACCGTCTATTTAAATCAGTCCAGAAGCCTTAAATCAGATTAATCTTCTTGGGGGTTTTGAATAGGCAGCAGTAATAGTAAAATAAAAACTAGTCATTACGTTTTAAGATTATGAGTATTTTGATAAGAGTAATCTATGGGAAAGAGATGCTAAATAAATTAAATTCATCACTGCTGATTCAAGCAAGACATAGCAAACAAAATATGGATAAAATAACCTATAAAAAATAAATGCCTCTATCTGAGAGGCAGTTAAAATAATCATTATAAGCCATAAAACAAATGACAAATCTAAATACTGAAATATTTCTTTTATAAGTTTTTACATGAACAGTTGCTATGGCTACTTAATGATTTTGATTTTGCTCTCTCACCTTTATAACAGTAGTAGTAGTTAATTTATCCATCTGTTTAGACACGGCTCTATCTATGGTATGTAGAACGGTCTTCTCAGTGTTACTATTTCACTATGGATACAGTTGGAGGACAGAGTAAGTTAAGTGAACAGAACTAAAATTAAGAAGAGTACAAGATGCTTGAGACACATGAGTGACAATTTGATGCAATAGAGGGAACTGTTGAGACAATGGGCTGTTCAGTAAAACCAGGAAGAGCAGCAGTTTCCTCTTTCTGTTTCTGTATTCAATGTGACTTCTTCATTCTTAAAATGAGTATTTAAAATACCCATCCCATCCCATAGGTATATGGCATAAAGGCTTGATTGGTATTTTCTTTTTCTCATGTAATGGATTTTCTGTGTCCTTGTTTTCTACAAGTTCTGAGTTTGTTCTACAATTCCAAGCTTGCTCTGCTGCCTTACATCAGATTCCTTGAACCTAAGAAAAAATCCACTATATTATTGGGCAGGAAGTCTTGCTTGAGCCATGAAATCTGATAACACAAAATTCCATCAAATCAAAATGCACTCTTGTATTTGTCAAACAAATATGATTTATCTGGTTAGTCTCATGTAAAATATCCACATTGTGAGGCAGAAGGACTGGATATATATTTTTTCTATTCCATATATACATGGAGAGCTACAGAACAAGAGGCTTTGGCAACAGTTACAGCCTAAATGTATGTAAAGGATTCTATTTCCTTTATTTCATCACTGTTTAATTTATATTTATTTAATGTGCATTGGTGCTTTTCCTGCATATATGTATATGCAAGGGTGTCAGTTCTTGGAGTTAGATAGTTGTGAAATGCCATGAGGGTGCTGGAAGTTGATCCAGGTCCTCTGGAAGAGCAGTCAGTGCTCTTAACTGCTGAAATATTTGTCCAGCCCTATTTCCTCATTTGTATTCTTTTATGTTGCATTATTGTATAGCCCATCAATATGAAATTACTGACATTATTAGAGATATGTATGCATAGAGAAAACACATCTATTCTTACACACACACACAAACATTCATTTGTAAACATGCACACACATTGATAGAGAGATAGATAAAGAGATAGATATAGAAAGATAGAGAGATGATATATAGATATATTGCTACATTTAGTTTGAAAACAATTGTTAATAGCAAAAAGCTAACCTACAATCATTGTGACAAACCACTAGAGGGCTGGAACTAATCAACCTAAAATTAAAGAAATCAATGAGAACATAACCTGTTCATCATAAGGATTTTCCATGGATATTATAACAAAGCAGTATGACTTGTTCTTTCTTGTTATAGTATGCAAGAGAAAAAGAAAAAAAATACTTGTAAACTGTGAAAAGTTGCACGTGTATTCAGAATACTAGTCATTATTAGCTAACTACATAATTGAGACAATTAATCATCAATTTAAGAAAGCTATATTGTGTATTACTATATAAAAGTAGCATAGCTTTTTAAAAAATATTACTTCTATTCAGTTATAGTGATAAAACATGTATTTCATTTTGTAGTCTAGACAATAAGAGATTTCATATGCCACAAATACCCATTGTCACGATTGACTAATTATAGTAGATAGGCAATAAATCCTTTGGAAGTTAGGAATAACTTGGGAAATAAGCTTTCCTGAAGAATGTGCACTTTGTCCAAGTAACAATAGACAGTAACTGCAAAATGTTCCCAATTTCTCAAGTACTCAAAATACTCAGCTCCTTAAAAAAGTTAATTCATTTCCTTTTTGTTTTTTAATCCCAGAGTGATTTCTGCAGAAAATCTGTAAAATATTCAAGTTCATCAAAAGTTTAATTTGCTTCCATTTCAAGAACAATTGGGAAAGAATTAACTAAATATATCACAATACTGAGTGAAAGTTGACTGCACATTCCTGAACCTTAGACAGGAAATTGGGAGTTCATATAAGTGCAAGAGTTGATGGTTTAAAAGGAAAGCAAAAGGAGGAGGATACTAGATGGGGATGTGGAGGAGGGAGAAGGAATAGGGAGGAGGGGGACAGAGAACAAAAGCCTTCTGTATATATTCAAGCCTTTAACTTTCAAGGCCAGGAGAAGGCTGAGGAGCCTTTTAAACATATCAAAGACCTGCCAGCGATCCTCATTCTCTACCTGGTGCAGGGTATGGCTGGCAACCCAGCCCTCTATGGCAAATTCTCCAACCTAATGGCTGGGGTGCCCTTTCCCAGCTGCCCTTCCCTATATAACCCAGAAATTTTGGTTACCCGCCCCTTTGCACCTTTGGCCTCCTGGCTGCTGCACCTGCTTCATCTTTCTCACCTCTCCTGTCCCTTCCTCCTTTCCTACCTGGCTTAGCTCAGGCTGGTCTTGTTTAGTCTGGACTCTCCTAGATGCTACTGCCTCTGCTTACATTCTCCCTATTATCTACGATAAATTTGTCCTCCACCGTATCTAGGAGAACCCCATGGACTTACATTCCTTTGATTTCATTTCATTTCGTTTCATCTCTCTCTCTCTCTCTCTCTCTCTCTCTCTCTCTCTCTCTGAGAGACATTTGACACTGGAGTATGAGACATACCACAATTTGCATTAATATTAAGCTGTGATTCAGCAACATTTCCTCCTGCTTCAATAACCTCACTTTAAATACTAGAGAGTTTGAATCTGTAAGTTTCCACCCATTGGCTTTTCTTTTAGATGGCTGATACATATCTATCCCATATATGTATATATGTGTGTGTGTGTGTGTGTGTGTGTGTGTGTATACATACATTCAATTAGGTATAGACATGGTACTCTATTAAACTGTTTGCATTCAAACTATTCTAAATATAATATAAATTAAATAATATATTTAAAATATATTAAATTTAGAAGTATAAATTTCCCATGGAAGCATGGAAGTCCACTGTCTCCTTCTGCATGGAGTGACGATTGAAGGTGGGTAACATATGTGTCATGTAATGCATGGCAAACAACATAATTGGATTTTAAATCTGTACATTTTTTTTCAAAAAAAATGGTAGAGATGAAAGGGACAGGTCGTATCAAGTTTGAAAATAAATCAGGCTGACTAATAGTGTATTTGCCACTCCAATTTTCTCTGGAATGCCAAAAACTAACACATCTTTAAAATATAACCGAAAATTAGCAATGTCCTTTTCTAGCCCTTCAACTTGGCTGAACAACAAATATGAACACAAATAATCACACTTCTTCACCACTAGGTGGCTCACTTTCTATTCCGTTGCTAGAGAAGGATGACATTGTGGCCCCAGCAAAAAATGAAAGCAATCCCACTGCAGGTTATAGAGAGGAAGGGGGGGGGAAATCATAACATAACATAACATAACATAACATAACATAACATAACATAACATAACATAACATAACATAACATAACATAAAAAGAAGATTCTTTTGGAGGAAAATCTGGAAGGCAGAGTGAAGGCGAATCTGAGATATAGAGCTGTGCCTCTCAGCAGCTCTCAGAACTGTCGACCTAGAGTCAGATAAATAAGAAAAGTTGGTTTTACACAGGAGACATTAAGAAAGACAGATGGAGACCTGTCTAAGGACCATTTGTGTCTCAGTGAGAGCATTTCACATTCTTCCCGAATGTATTCCCAAACTGTGATACATACCCAGGGAGGGAAACAAAGTCATGAGCAGAAAATAACATAATTTAAAATTAAAACAGTAAGTCTAATTTTGATTGCTCTGGCATTCAAATGTAATAACTAAGCAGTACAGGGATGAAAAGCTGTTTACCAAGATAGGGAGTTTAACATAATGAAGATGGTAACTTTCCCGGCTTTGGAGATGTCTTTTAGTCATACAGTACCCTCACCAATCTGCATTCACTAGAGAGAATATAATAGGATCGTGGCCATGGAAGCTTGTCGCACCCTCCACTGTATTGCTATGAAAAGCTTGACCATCTGGGTCTTAAACCTCTTCCGTTCTGAGACTGCAAAGCATTTCTTTTCTCCCATTTACAGCTCTCACTCAGCGTGGGCCTGTAGAATGCATACAATGTACCATTGTGAGATCTACATCATAATTTAAGGCAATTTTGGGGAAAATCAGCTTGTGAGTATAACTAAACTACAAGGTATTCTCTGTACTCAGCACCTGTTTGCATTTTATATATTCAGATAGAGATTTTTGGAACCTATCCTTTTCATTCTTTTGCTTGTCCAAATAGAGATATTAAAGTCAATATACATATGTGTACATATATATATATATATACACATATATATACATATGTATACACACATATACATATAGAGTATATATATGCTCTATATGCTGCACTATACTCTGTGGTTAAGAACTGAAACATGAGATTGAACAGCATAGGGTATTGGTATTAATTAATGCCTTGTTTTCTTAACTTTATACAACTCATTTGTTGCCTTATTAAATAATGATACCGCCCATCACTAATGTGCCATGATCTCTAAGAAGTGTTATCAAGGCCAGTGACTTGAAGCTCCAACAGTGACAGAGGACTCATCACTTCTGGCTCCACACAAAATGAAATTGATTGCCTTTCAGCAAAGGCAGCTCTGAATGGCAATCCGTAATGTGCAAGCAACTAGCTAACTCTGCATCCTGCTTCACAAATCTACATTAGAGGGAATGCTGAGTGACTGAGACCTTGCAGGAAGCTCCAGGAGCTCCCCCTAACTGGATTTGAGAAAGCTGGCATGTTAGAAAGCCCAGATCAACAATCAAATTAAATTGCCCTTCACTTCTAGAGTTGGGCGTGTTAAAATCATGGCTTTGGAACTCTTAGATTATAGGCTGAGTGGAAGAGTTTGGCAAGATAAAAACAGAAAGAGTTCTTTACCCATCTCTAAGATTCCACCTCAAGTCCATCCTGCCCTCTACCTGCCTTGTTATTCCCTTAGTGCCAGATATGATATAATGCCAGGGAGAGAAAAATATGCTCATGTTTATCCCAAGCTTAAGTATGAATCAGAGGGTGTAGTTAGAAATATAGAGTGGTGCTTTCTGGGTATTCCTTTTCACAGGACTATTCATCAGGATATGAATGTCTCACATAAAAATCATAGATATTATAAAAGGCAAAAATGGAAGTGAACATAAATGTTAAATTTCTATTAGGACAAAAACTGTCCAGTAAGTTCTGTAAAGATACTAACAGCACTGCACTCTAAGGACAAATAAAGGAGGCACCCCTGGGACTTTTCTGCTCTCCAGGGAGTCAGCTTGCAGGCAGATTCTCATCTATAACCCTTTGGTCCCAGAGTTGAGCCCCCAGAGTGATACTAAAGTGGTTTCTTGACTTTAAAGATCAATGAGAAGTTCTGTGCTGGTATCTTCCACAAGAACCCCAGAATCCATATCAAGACAAGTGTCAGAGAATGATGTGGAGCCATTTTCCCATAAGGATCACAAACAGAAACTGTCCCAAGTTAAGCACATAGGTGACATGACATTGCTGGAGCAGCCACATAGTCGAGGGAACTTTTGCTTCCCTGTTGCATGCTTATCCCAACTCCATTAAAGCCTCATCACTCACGGAGGGACTTCAAGGACCTGACTCGAGCACAGGACTGAGAGTTGCGAATATTTTCATTATGATCATTTTGAATCACCTGGCTAACTATAACGGTTAATCTTTCAACAACAGATTTGTTCACAAAAAGACAAAAATAATTGTTGACAGGCATGCAAACATCTCTAAAGTGTTTTGTTTAATTAAAATTGCTGGCAATAAAAGCTAGTGTTTAAATTATGTTATCCATGAGAAGCTACACATACTAGCATCATCACTGAAACATAGAAGCTCTTGTAATAAAACTATAGCTTTATTTGGAGAAAGAAAAAAACAGAAGCTCTCTTAAATATAATCCTGGATTCTAGTTCATTCTGGCAGGGAAAAATGCATCCTTTGGTTAAATCTTTACAGTCTAATGTTATCAATCTAGTCACTGCACCAAGACAAACTAGTTTCTAAGGACTGAAAACTTTTCTTCAAAGCCACAGCATTCAGACCTATTTAATAGTTTCTTTTTAAAAAAAGGGAAAAGACATTTGACACTGGAGTATGAGACATACCACAATTTGCATGAATATTAAGCTGTGATTCAGCAACTTTTCCTCCTGCTTCAATAACCCCACTTTAAATACTGGAGAGTTTGAATCTGTAAGTTTCCACCCATTGGCTTTTCTTTTAGATGGCTGATACATATTTATCCCAGCAGTAGGAAAAATATGTAAAGCTCTTTAAATTACATGTGCAGAGTTGCATAACAATTGTCAACTAACTCAAAGGTTAGACTTACACACTTAGACTAACTGTGAAATTGCCTGTGAATCACAAAATGAGGCTGAGCCTCAAATTTGCTGTCTACTTGGAAAGACTGGAGGGAGACCTGGAATTACCATCTGCACTAAAACTTTAATCAGAAGAATCACTACTGAACTCTGAAGTCCCTCTCTGCTGCATCTCTCACGGCAGAAAAAAGACTTTCTCAGTTAAAATGAATCGTGTAACAAAGATTTTCCATATGTAAAGAAGAAACTGCCAGCACCTACCTGTAAGTAGGTGAGGTGGTTGGCTGATGAGAAAAGAGAACTAAAAAAACTGGTAATTTTACCTGCAGCACCAAGCAGACTCCTCCTCCAGCAGCCTTGCTTTGGGAATAGGGTGCCTTCTTGCCGGAGCAGGGTAAGAACTGGAAAGAAGTGCGTGTCTGCAACTAGATGTGACAACTCTGTGTGTGCAGAAACTGGTATCCTCTTGATCCTCCAAGAAATCAGGCAGAGGCTGCTGGTCTCAGCTCAGGAAACAGGAGATGCTGCGATTGCTCATTCCACTTCGCTTGAGAGGAAGGCGCTGGTGTGTGTGTGTGTGTGTGTGTGTGTGTGTGTGCGCACTAACTGCCAGCTTCAGGCTGAGCGGATGTGTTCTGCATACTCAAAAAGCTCCTGCCGGGTGGAGGCTTTTGCACAACGACCCCCAGCCTTTTAGGAGAGGATTCATCCTCACTGACCTTGCTGCTGGGAATTCAGGCTGAAGTGAATGGCTCACTCTTCAATAGATTCAACAATCAATCAAATAAAGGAGATTGGATCAGTCTGAGATAGAGAAAGTACTCACTCTGGAAGCACAAAATTAAAAAAGAAGAAAATCTCTGTTCAACATTTTACACCTGGAATTGATTTTTTTTCCTTTTAATTTCCTGTCATGAGTACCAAGTCTAATTGATGAGTGTCGAAGTTCAACTTTCTGTGTTGTTTGCAGAGGCAACTCTGAGGTCTTATCTAGAGACCAATTCAAACCACTCAATGCACAGAGATCAGCACATGGGGATTGAGTAGCTACAAGCAAATCATGGTGGTTGAAATAACTTCTTAGAGATCCCTTGTCATGGCAAGGAAACGAGAAGAGAAGCACAATCTAAATGTGGAAATGTATCTTTTTTTTTTCAAACCAACCAAAACAAAACAAAAAATAATTATATAAAAATTAAGAGAAAAAAGCTTTGTTTATCTCTGTTTTAATTAGAAGAGTGCCTACTAAGACATTATACATTACTTAACTGTGAGTTCTTTCCCCAAGCCTTAGAAGCTTCATCTGAATATATGAAGCAAAAGTGTGGGATGTCTATAATGAGACACCTATGTAAGGCACAGAAGAGAAATTCTGTGTATACTAGGAAGGGTTAACTACCAAGTTACAGATATAATAATAATAATAATAATAATAATAATAATAATAATGAATGTTCACAAGTACTGTTCAAAGCCCTATTACATTAGTTTCCTTCTTTTTTTTATTTTCTATATTTTTTGTTTACATTCCAAATGATGTCTCCTTTCCTGGTTCCCCCCTCCCCATAAGTCCCATAAGCTCTCTTCCCTCTGCCTATTCACAAATCAACCCCCTCCCACTTCTCTGTTCTGTATCCACTAATAGCCAGAAGCTGGAAAGAATTCAGATGTTCCTCAATGGAGGAATGGATACAGAAAATGTGGTATATTTACACAACGGAATACTACTCAGCAATTAAGAACAATGAATTCATGAAATTCTTAGGCAAATGGTTGGAACTGGAAAATATCATCCTAAGTGAGGTAACCCAATCACAAAAGTTTGCTTCTTTTTGCTGTGATAAAACAACCTGGAGAAGAAAGGATGCATTTCCACACACACAGAACCCATTTTATCCTTCAGGGAAGCAAAAGCAGGAACCTAGAAACAGAACTACGGAGGAATGCTGCTTAGTAGCCCACTTTTTCCTGACTTGCTCAGGTACATTTCTTACAAAGTCTAGGTCCCCCTGTACAGAGATAACACCACCCCAGTAGGCTGTTCTCTCCTCCAACTAGCAATCAAGAAAATGACTCACACATTTGCCCATAGGTCAGTCTAAAGGAGACAATTCTTCAACTGAGGTTGTGTCTTCCCATGGGTTTCAAGGTGACAAATTCAGCTAACTCTGCCAACTATGAAACACAATAAACCTTTCAAAGATTATATGCTGAATGACATTAGAACGTTTCTCCACTGTTCTCTCCAACCTTGCTGTGATTTCAGTCTGGTGCTCATCTATCTTAAAACCCAGATAAATTGACAGGGAAAAAAAGGACCCACTATGTGTGTTTTTCTACATTGGTCAGCAAAACAATTTCACTTTCAAATTAATGTTTGTCATTAATAATATATGGACAGTCAATAGCAATGCAGTACGAAGAAAGAGAAATAGAGATCATTAGGTTGATAGAGTTAGTCATGGAGTGCCTGGCCCCTGGAGCTTTCTCTGTATGATGATGGTGATAATGGTCACCATGGAAAGTAGGACTAAGTAGCCCACACTGGAAAGCAGCACTTCTGGAGCGCTTGCTCTATAGCACAGGCACTGCTGGGAGCATATCCCACATGCTGATATCGTTGTACAGGATCACTGGGTGCACATTTTTATGTGAGTTTTAGACCTTAGATAGCACAGAGTAGAGGAAAATCAGTGGTTAACAATCTTCTAAGGGGCCATTTTTTTAAATATAAATTTCTGGAAATATAGCTTAGCAGTTCTAAGCTTAGCAGATCATGATATCTTTAGGGTTCAATGACTTTCACAGGGCTCACCTAAGACTATGGAAAAAAAACAGATCCTAACATTATGATTCATAAGAGTACCAAAATAACAGTTATGAAGTAGTAGCAAAATTAATCTTATGGTTGGGGGCCATCACCACATGAAGAATATTAAAGGGCCAAAGCATGAGGAAGGTTAAGTACCCCCAAGTTCGCTTAAGAAAAACAAATAAAACTAACAAAACAAACAAATGGAAGCACCTCTACCTCTTAGCTGGAAATAACTTCAAATGCAAATATGTTGAACATATTATGAAAACATTTCGTGCTAAGTACTTATTTATTATTAACATTTTCTATACTGCCTATACTACAGTTTTGTCTGGGAGAAAGAACAACAGACAGACAGAGAGATAGAGGGTTAGTAGAGCATTTTGAGGCAAAGAAACATATACTATATCTTTTAATTATTTGAGTATGTGTTTCATAAATATGCAGCTATGTCTACATATAGTAACATCTTAATAAATTTCAATTAATTTAGCAGTAATGTTACGATATCATTAATTACCCTACCTTTCGGTTTGCTACCTGAGAAAATAATGTATTTTGTATCATTTTCCACTATAGGAGGTTATCTAGCTTAGGGAGAGGTATTCTCTTTATTTATACTCTCTCCACAATTATTTAATATCATCAGTTAAAGGGTTTTGTGTGCTGTGCATGGAGAACTGTGACCTAACTTGAGGTATAAACAGACTGTTACCTACCATCATAACCAATCATAAGCAGCCATTTATGTTCATCTCTCCCAAACATATACACACACTGCATCCGTATCTATCCTCTATCTGATCTTTCTATCATCATATCTATGTATATGTCTGTGTCTATGTCTATGTCTATATCTATATCCATATCCATATATCTATATCTATTGATCACACTCACACACATAGAGGGAGAGAGAAAGAAAGTAAAGAGAGAATACAACACCAAATATAGAAGATAGTGGGAATTTAAGATGTCAGATAAGGCATGGGAGGAGTTGGAGGGGAAAATGCAGGATGTGGAAACAATATTTACATACAGTGTGCTCATGTATGAAATCTCAAAAAAAAAAAAAAACCAAACATCTTTTAAGGCTTTGAGTAAAATAAATATAAAAAGAAACTTCTTCAACTCTATAGAGTGAACTCACACAATTTGACTTGCCTTACTTTCCTGGGATAACATGCACTATTTCCTACTGGATCAGAAATAAAGCTAAGATGTCAGCTTTTGCCACATTTGACGAGTGTCCTGCCTAACCCATGCCAGAAAAGGAGAAGAAATGAAGGGAATATATTTAGAGAAATAAAGCACATAATTGTCTGCATAACAAATCCTGAGAAATCTACAAAACAAACAAATTAAATGGAAGTTTAGTTTGAGTTTAGCCAGATGTCAATATATTTTGTGAATAAACAAAAGCCAATGTTCTTTTATACAGCAGCAATGAAGATGTGAGAACCTAAATTTAACACAACAGAAAGCAAAGTAATAGGTGTATCATCAACTAATATACACAATTTATATTAGGTAAATTACAGCTCTAATATCTTGAGATATATAATAGTTACACATTGGAAGATCAACACAAAATATCACAAACTGTTCCCAAATTGTCATGCAGTTTTTCTGTCAAAATTTTGTGTTTTCCTATAAATATCTAAGATTATTTGATATTTTATACAATATGGCAAACGATCAAGCAATTTTAAGAAATACCATCTTGAGAGGAAAAAGTAATTCATTTTAAGATGTCAGATGGCTGCAGTACTTCCTACCGTGAGAAACAGTACACACACACACACATACACACACACACACACACAGAGAGAGAGAGAGAGAGAGAGAGAGAGAGAGAGAGAGAGAGAGAAAATCAATAAAATAGAATGGAAAATTAAGAAGCAGATTTATGTGAATATGTACATGGGCAGCAATTCTTGGTTCCCAGATCAATACAGAAGTTCACAGAGGAGGTATAGGAATATACAAAGGAATAATTTATGACAGTAAGTAGATGGGTTAATCTGTATCAGTACCTGCTTATTGCCAGTGGATAACCACTGGTAAAAACAACTATCCAACAATTAAACGACCTGTCTAATCACAGAGAGCCAAGTATTGTATTAATTGCCTCTGGATTATAGATGAGCCTTCAGGAAATATCAATCACAGAGACCTGTCAATCCAGTAATCTCCTGAGGCTAACCCAACTAATGGTATCAAAACATAGTAGGACAGGATTAAGTTGCTCCTCATGAGGATCTTGAAAAACAATGTCTATGAATGACTAGAGAAACTGTGGTTCTGATACAAAGACCTAGATGTTACAATTCTAAGGTCAGGCTGGATGTGAAATCACTGCTCAAGATTATTATGCATTGCAGAACCACAAGATGCCATAAGCTGCTGCAGCAATAGTTTCAGTACCTGATTTGAGAGTAAAGCTCTGAGCTCCCAATCTCTGCAGCCTATGGAGTTGGCTGGAAGGCTCTGTAAGTGTAGTAGTGAGAAGGATGGAAAAGAGGGAAAAGGCGTCTTTTTGCAAACTTCCTCTCCCAGTTCCTTATGACTATTCCCAGAAGAACATGTGAAGAGTCTCCTGGCATGTGGAGTTCTAATATTGGAAGGTTTGGTACTTTCCTTCATGGAATCTTCCTTCTATCCAGCCTCTACTGCACTTCTTTGGAAAATGAGAAATGGGGCAGGATGTGCTGGCATCCTGAGACAGTATTAGCTAATTCTATACTCTGTCTTGTCTGATATTTATTTATTTATTTATTTATTTATTTATTTATTTATTTATTAACATGAAGTCAGGGGAGAGAAAATAAGTGGTGCCACAACAAGTAGAAATACGAAGAAAAACGAACTTTGTTTGAAATGGTATAGCTCTAGGAAAACCAACACAAAATAAATGAAGTTCTAAGTCTAGTCTGTAAAATCTCATACAAAAATGTAAATTTTCAGGACTTGAGGGATACTCTAGCTTCACAGCCTGACAACAAAAGTATGACAGGAAAAGAGAGGGAGGAAAAGAGGAAAATTAATCTGTAGAATCTCCTCTACATGTCATTAGAACATTGACTCTGTTAAGACAATGCAGCAAACTCCATCAAGTAAATATATATATATATATATATATATATATATGTATATATTAAAATCCAACAAAGTCAAAGATACAAAGCATAGACAAAATTAATAAAACTCAATAGTTACATAACAGCACAATTTATGGATAAGAAAAGAACAGCAAGAAATATTCAGAGTTAGCATTCCAGAATCTAAAGTACCACAAAATTTCATGTAAAAGCATCATGCCTTTATGAAAGAAAAAATTTAAATTAGGTGTTCCAAAGTGGCTAAGTATAAAAATGGGGATCAACAAATATGGGTTAAGATCGAGAGAAATTGGCTCATTTATATTGCTAGTAGGGTTATGAGATTTTGCAGCATTCTGAAAAGTAATTTTTCATTTAAAAAAATCAAATCATTCATGCAGTTCTCATCTGGCACAGCAAATGAGATCCAGCACATCTATCCAAAGAAATGAAAACTCATGTTAACATGAAAATCAGTACATAGATATTTATAGCTGACTCAATCAGGAGAGTCGGTGCTGGAAACAACAAAGTTATTTTTGTTATAATAGTTAAAAAGTAGAAGAAAAGGAACTGTACCAGGACTGTATCATGATGGATTTTTAATAATAAAAACAAAGGTGAACATAGTAATGCATAATAGGGAGATTTTTTTCTAAAAGAATCTCTGGTTCTTCCAATCATAACTGATAAAATTTAATGCTTGTCCATGTCCTAGTTCGGGTTTTTATTGTCATGATGAAACACTGTGAAAAAAACCAACATGAGGAGGAAAATGTTTATTTTTCCTGAATTTCCACACCACTGTCCATCACTGAAGAAAGTCAGGACAGGAAATCAAATGGCAGGAACCTGGATGCGGGAGCCACTGAGGGGTGCTGCTTACTGACTTGCTCAGCATGTTTTGCTTAGCCTGCTTTTTTTTGTAGAACCCAGGAGTTTCTAGTTCAGAAGTATTCCCACCCACGATGAGCTAGGCCCTCCCCATTAATAACTAATTAAGAAAATATACTGCAGGGTTGCCTACAGTCCAGCCTTATGAAGGAATTTACTCAATTGACCCTCACTTCTCTCCAGTGACTCAATTTTGTGTCAAGTTGAGATAAAACTAGCCAGCTGAGAAATGACCCTTATCAACTTGATATGTGAATACATCATTCTTAAGACACAGCATTTTCCTTCTTGTTCATCCCCAAGATTATTCATTAATATAAATGCCACAACATAAAACATTTTTTAAAAACAAAAAGTTTCACAATCTTTAAAATTCGAACACTTAAAAATTCCACCTCTTTAAGAAAGGTTTTAAAAAGTCTACTTTTGAAAATTGAAAGTCTCTTTTAAAATTCAAAGTCTTCAAATGTGGCTTCCCATAAAATATAAAATAAAATACAGTAAAATAAAAGTTAAATATTTTCTTACTTGAAGAAGGAAGAACCAAAGAGCAAGTCTGTCAGGAGTCACCAGTTAATTGCTCTTAAATAGTAACCAGACTTTCTCCTACTCAGAGTACATTCCAAGAGCTTATAAAACAGTTAACAAAGGGTCATAAAGAGGGAACTAATGATTTATTATAGGTGCTAGGACAGAAGATACAATGTGGACTGGGCTTATCTATACAAACATCACTAATAATGTAGTAATGGCTTTTAACTTTCAATAAACCTGTGGAGCTATGACAGGTGATGGATGTTTACTCCTAATGCATATGGTTGTAAAGATTCTCTGTTGTAAACTTCTATTTCAATTTATGATTGGAATTTTATGTGTGAACTTGCAATGAACATTTTACCATGTGATCATGTATTCTCAAAGATGTCTAATTATGGATGACAAATAAAACAGTCAAGGGAACTGAGCTGAGGAGAAGTTTTTAGACAGAACACTTTTAGACAGAACCGAACTCAAGAAGAACTTAGAAGTACATGCATAGCATTGGGAGAAAAGGCATTGAGAGTAAGAGCATTATTGTGATATCAGAGCAGGAGTAGAAAGCAAGATTAGAAGGAACCTGCAGAGTGGAATAACATAGAAACTATAGGTAACATAAAAAAAAAAAAACTAAGAAAGCAATATGCAGAATGCAGAGAAAACCAAGAAAAAAGAAGCTGCAGAGAGAACAAAAGGAGCAGTCAGACTCCTTACCATGGGACAAAACAGGACTTCCCTTAAAAATAAGGCAGGCTTAGTCTTATTAAAGGAACAAAGCTTTCTTCTTACAAACGAGTTTAATTCATATAGCATTAAAAGAGTAAAAACTTTTATCTTTCTTGATACAATAAGGATTGGAGTTCATTTTTCATCCAGAGTAAGTGAGTTCTTTCTACACTGGTGCTTGGTCTTTTGCTCCAAATGCATATGTAAGTATGGATGTGTGTATATATAAGTATGTAATTGTGAGAATATATGAAATCTGGGCCAAACTGGTTTGAATAGAAATGTGTAAATGCAGGTATAAATGCATGAATCTATATATGAATTTGTGTGAGTTTATGCCTATTTGCTTATGTAAAGGTTTTTTTTTCTTAGTGCATTATTCTCTTCTCCTGATTCAATAGAAGTTTATTGCTTCAAACTTCCCCCTAGCCTGACAAGGTAGAAAATAGGGAAAAGGCTCAAGCAAAATTAATCCTTTACTTAACCTCCTGCTGTTTTAGGATGAGGTACTAAGTGCTAAAGACTTGCAGTTTCTGGCATCAGAAAACACAGAAGGCAGTTCAGCTATAGTAGCATAGCAACTTCGACTTAGCTAAGTAAACTTTTTTTTTATTTTTTTTATTGTATATATTCTATATTTACAATTCATTTCCCTTTTTCTGGTTCCCCACCCCCAAAGGTCCCACATGTCCTTTTCCCTCCCCCTGCTCCCGCATCCACCCCCTCCCACTTTACTGTTCTTGTACTCTCCCACAATGATGTTTTGGTCCATTCTAGGACCAGTGTCCACTCCTTTCTTCTTGTGAGACATCACTTGATATGTGATTTGTGTCTTTGGTGTTCCAAGCTTCTAGGCTAATATCCACTTATCAGTGACTGTATACCATGGGTATTCTTTTGAGACTGGGCCACCACACTTAGTATGACATTCTCCAGCTCCATCCATTTCTCTAAGAATTTCATGAATTCATTGTTTCTGATGGCTGTATAGTACTCCATTGTGTATATATACCACATTTTTTGTATCTGTTCCTCTGTTGAGGGACATCTGGGTTCTTTCCAGTTTCTGGCTATTATATATAAGGCTGCTATGAACATAGTGGAGCATGTATCCTTATTGCATGCTGGTGAATCTTCTGGGTATATTCCCAGGAGTGGTATGGCTGGGTCCTCTGGAAGTATCACGCCCAGTTTTCTGAGGAACCGCCATACTGATTTCCAGAGTGGTTGTACCAGCTTGCATTCCCACCAGCAGTGGAGGAGTGTTCCTCTTTCTCCACATCCTCGCCAACACCTGGTGTCTTCTGAGTTTTTAATCTTAGCCATTCTGACTGGTGTGAGGTGAAATCTCAGGGTTGTTTTAATTTGCATTTCCCTAATGACTAGTGATGTTGAACATTTTTTAAGGTGTTTCTCAGCCATCCGAATTTCTTCAGGTGAAAAGTCTCTGTTTAGCTCTGTACCCCATTTTTGGATAGGGTTATTTGGTTTTCTGGGGTCTAACCTCTTGAGTTCTTTGTATACATTGGAGATTAGCCCTCTGTCGGATGTGGGGTTGGTGAAGATTTTTTCCCAATTTGTTGGTTGCCGATTTATCCTTTTGACAGTGTCTTTTGCCTTACAGAAACTTTGTAGTTTTATGAGGTCCCATTTGTCTATTCTTGCTCTTAGAGCATAAGCAATTGGTGTTCTGTTCAGGAATTTTTCCAATTATACAGCAACACTAAATATCTCATAAGACAAAGTCTTACCCTCTGATGGTGCTCTTCCCCTTCTGCTGCCTCAAGAAGAACCAACAATAAAGAAGACCCTGCCAGGACTGGCCCCAGGCAGAAGTAAAATCTGAACAAAGTACAACCAAACACCAACTGTATAAGTAACTCAATACCCAATGTCTGGGATCCACTTCCACTTTAATCTTGGCTCCCCAGAAGGGCTTCAGTCATTTCTCTGCCTCTGCTCTCTGCATCACATACAGTTTGTCTTTGAAGCTCCAGCTGGCTCTACTCTGTAGACTCTGATGGTTTTGGTGGTCATCCCATGGTACTGGCATCTCCAAAATGTTGGAGTCTTCTGCTTCAACTGGGATGCACTTTCACCAATAGCCTCTCCTAGACTTTCATCATGATTTCCATGTTTGCCACATAGTAGTAAGATTCATCTGCTATCCATGACCCCTTCATACCTTCAAAACCAGTATCATTTGAGATATTCTTGCGTATTTTCAAGTTCAGCTTAAGATACAACCTTGGCCACTTCTAGAACACAGCTTATCTCTGCTAACCCTGAGAGCACACTTTCTAGAAAACTTCATCTCTATGATACTGGTCTCTTCTTAAGCAGGCTGAACTTTCAGCCCTTGCTGAACTAGCATCCATTGTCCCACTAAAGCTAAGGTTTTATTTTAGTTGTTGAGTTTTTTGGTTAAGTATAGCTACTTATTCAGCACCAACTGACTAAACTTTGCTGATTGTCCACAAAAAAAAAAAATGCCTGAGAGATTCTTTGCTTCCCTCTGAAACTTCACAAGCCAAGCCTCCAGCTTTGGTGTTGCTGTCAATATTTATATCTTCTAAGCTCCCAAAGAATAGCTCCCCAACACATAATGGCTTTTCATACACAAAGATTCAAAGGCCTTCTACAATTCTCTCAAAAACACATGGCCAGAGCTGTTATATCAATGCCATCCAATTCTGGTATCAATATAAGTCCCAGGTAGGCTTCTATTGCTTTAAAAAAACACCATGACCAAAGCTACTTGGGGAAGAAAGGGCATTTTTGGTTTATACTTCAAATTGCTGTGCATCATTGAAGGGAGTTAGATCAGGAACTTAAACAGGGCTGGAACCTAGAGGCAGAAACTGATGCAGAAGCCATGGAGGAGTCCTACTTACTGGCTTGCATTCCACAGTGTAATCAACATGCTTTCTTATAAAAACAAGTACCTCCAACCAGGGTTGGTATCAACAAAATTGGGTTAGGCCTCCATGAGTCAACTACAAATTAAGAAAATGCCTCCACAGGATTGCCTATAGTCCTTTATAGAGGTATTTTGTTAACTGAGATTTCTCTTCAATGACTCTAGCTTATATCAAGTTGACATAAAAGTAGCTAGTACAGTCCCATAATTAAAAATAAATTCTTCATCAAAACTTCTTCCTTTTCTCTTCTTCCTTTTTCTTCTTCATCTAATCTTCCTCTTCCTTTTCTCCTATACAGGTTCTATACTATCTTGTAGCCCAAGGTGGCTTCTGCCAATTTCTGTTTGGCTGCTCTAGAAGGGCAAGCATGACACAGTCCTAGGCAATGGAGCAATACCAACAGGTCATGGGTCTCCACAAGTGTTTATGGTTGCTAGGCATGAGGCTTGTTTGTATAATAATGTACATAATTTACTTTATGCTCCTCCTTCAGGAAATTTCTCCCTGCCAAAATTATTGAGAGAATGTTCTCCCTGTCAAGATTAATGACTCCATGATAATTAGAAGCAGCATGAGTCTGGGTGTGTCTAATGTCCTTAGCAAAATGGTAAGTGCTGTAACTTTCAGAACAGCCCTCAAAACTGGAAAACAGTTCTAAAAACATGAGTTCTAAAATATATAAGCAGCATTTCTCAACTATGCAAAATATAAGGATACTACATGAATTATTGGAGGGACTTCACAGACCTAAAGTAATAGGGAGAGCTCCACTATAAGCCAGCTTTTCAGAAAGATATTAAGGAAGAAAATAAAGAGATTTGGGAAGTGGTGATCACAAGGTAAGAGTCTACACCACTAAGTTTGTTGTTAGTGCTTACAAAGGCAGGCCAATTGCTGAGATCAAGGTCAACTTAATACAGAACTAGTTTAGGCTCTGGCAGAGTGGGAATGGTGATCACTGAGCTGAATCCCACCCACCTAGCTTATGGTTTGTGCTTAAGTAGGCAACCAAATCTCTGAATTCATTGCTATGTTAAAAAAAAGTGTATTTGCTGTACTTTCTAAGAATCGTGGGGATAAAGCCATAAAATGCTGATTTATGGAATAATCAAGATTGAATTGATATGCAAATAAAAGATTGAGCTTTGGTCTGCATGAACTGAGGAGTTTGGAAATTTCTGGAGTCTCAAGCATAACACAAGGAATCAGCTTGTACCCTACAATTGACATTGAATCATTCATTTTGCCACACCCAAAAACCCATTCCTCAGAACCCCTCTACAAGCCAAAGCTGGACCTTGGCAGGCCTCCAATTATAATCACCCTACCTGAGTTTACCAGTGTTGGAACTACAGTAGTGACTCAAAACATCTGCCTTATATACTGTTTCAATGGGCTACTTTAAGGTTATCTGTTTTACCCTATTAATTAGTCTACTCAAGAATATCTGTATTTTCATTTTAATTGTATTGAGATAGGCATTAACATCATGGAATATATTATTTTTCAGTGGCCTATCTTCCTAATATATTAAGTCCCTATATATTTATATTATATGGTATTTATGATTACTAGAGTAACACAAAATTTTGTTATTTTTCTATATTCTTTGTTTACATTCCAAAGGCTTTCCCCTTTCCCACTTTCCCCCCTCACCATATGTCCCATAAATCCTCTCCCCCCCCCATTCCCCAATCACCCCCCTCCCCACCATTATTCTGTTCTTGTACTGTCCTACAAAACTGGATTTAGTCTTTTCCGGACCAGGATCCTGTCCTTCCTTTTTCTTGGGAATCTTTTGCTTAGCTAATTGTGCCTTGAGTATTCAGAGCTTCTGGGCTCATTAATATCCACTTATAAGTGATTGCAATTCATGTGTATTCTTTTGTGATTGGGTTACCTCACTTAGGATGATATTTTGCAGATCCAATCATTTGCCTACAAATTGCATGAATTCATTATTTTTAATTGCTGAGTAGTATTCCATTGTATAAATATACCACATTTTCTGTATCCATTCCTCCATTAATGGACATCTGGGTTCTTTCCAGCTTCTGGCTATTATAAATAAGGCTGCTATGAACATAGTGGAGCATGTGTCTTTATTGCATGCAGGGCAATCTTCTGGGTATATGTCCAAGAGTGGTATGACAGGGTCCTCTGGAAGTGTCATGCCCAATTTTCTGAGGAACTGCCACACTGATTTCCAGAGTGGCTGTACCATCTTGCAATCCCACCAACAATGGAGAAGTGTTCCTCTTTCTTCACCTCCTTGCCAGCACCTATTGTCTCTTGAGTTTTTAATCTTACCCATTCTGACTGGTGTGAAGTGGGATCTCATGGTTGTTTTGATTTGCATTTTTCTGATGACTAATGATGTTGAACATCTCTTAAGGTGCTTCTTGGCCATCCGAATTTCTTCTAGTGAAAATTCTTTGTTTAGATCTGTACCCCATTTTTAATAGGGTTATTTGGTTCTTTGGGGTCTAACTTCTTGAGTTCTTTGTATATATTGGATATTAGCCCTCTGTCGGATGTGGGGTTGGTGAAGATCATTTCCCAGTTTGTTGGTTGCCATTTTGTTATTCTGACAATGTCTTTTGCCTTACAGAAACTTTGTGATTTTATGAGGTCCCATTTGTCAATTTTTTATCTTAGAGCATAAGCTATTGGTGTTCTGTTCAGGAACTTTCCCCCTGTGCCCATGTCCTCCAGGGTCTTCCCCAGTTTCTTTTCTATTAGTTTTAGTGTGTCTGGTTTTATGTGGAGGTCCTTGATCCACTTGGAGTTGATCTTAGTACAAGGAGATAAGAGTGGGTCAATTCGCATTCTTCTGCATGTTGACCTCCAGTTGAACCAGCACCATTTGTTGAAAAGACTATCTTTTTCCACTGGATGGTTGTAGCTCCTTTATGAAAGATCAAGTGACCATAACTCTGTGGGTTCATTTCTGGGTCTTCAATTCTTTTCTATTGATCTACTTGCCTGTCGTTGTACCAATACCATGCAGTTTTTAACACAATTGCTCTGTAGTACTGCTTGAGGTCAGGGAGATTGATTCCCCCAGAAATCCTTTTATTGTTGAGAATAGTTTCAGCTATCCTAGGTTTTTTGTTACTCCAGATGAATTTGAGAATTTCTCTTTCTAGATCTATGAAAAATTGATTTGGGATTTTGATGGGGATTGTATTGAGTCTTTAGATTGCTCTTGGCAAGATTAAATCGCATTGCATTTATAAATAAATGTAAGGATACATACACTTAAAATTAAGGTAATTTTTCATTAAGAAGAAGGAATTTGTTTTTGTTTCTACAAGCCATTTTTTGTGGCTTACAGGAATGTCTGATATTCTTTATTTAAGACATGTTTACTAACATTATTCCCTACAACATTATTACTATTTTTATTACTTAATGAATTTTATAACCTAACTGATACTTATCCCTGCACACTTTTAGATAATAATGCTGTACCCTGTGATATTATTAAATTCTTATTTTTAATACAGCTTTTATTCTCAATGTTTTTTCATGCATACTATCATGCCATCCATAAATTGAGTTTACATCTAATTCAAAACTATTATACCTGCTCTTGTACAATTCAGAATGAATAATTTTCTATACGACATTAGAATATGTTACCTAATGTTTTGTTTAAATAAGATATTGGAAAGTATCATTGTTATTTCTCCATATAGTACTTTTGTAAATATGTGTGCATCACTATCAAGACTAGATAGCATGGTAATACTTGGACTATTTAAAGTAAGTCATATGCTTAATTTTGTATATTCTGGAAAAATTTAAAAGATTAAATTTATTAGCTTTTCTTTTAAGTGAGTGAGTATTTGCCCTCAAATATGTATTGTGCCATGTGCTTCCTGTATCTGAAAAAAGAAGATATTGGATATTCTGGAACTGGAGTTAGAAAATTTTGATCAACCATTTAGGTGTGAGAAAATTAATACTTATCCACTATAAGTGCTGTAAGGGTGCCTAACCTTTTGAGCTTTCTCACTGAGCCTTTTTAACATTGCACTGGAAAGAAAAAGACACAGCAAAATATATAAAAGGTATTAAATTAGAGAAAGAATTGTTAAAAGTCATTCATAGCAGAATGATAGTATAGAAAACTCACAAAAGATCAACAACAAATTTACAACTTAATAAAAATTCAAAATGTCAGGCACATATATTTCGATTTTAAGTTAAAGAATTTTTGCAATTAAAACACACAATTAAATAAATTTTAAGTAATGGGCAAAATCACACTTTGCCTTAGATTTCAAGCTAAAGGCTTGAAAAGAAAGTTACCATAGGCTAAGATGCTAAGAATTGTTCATTTGAAATTTCTTCCTATATTATCCAACAGATTTGATTGAATTTCAATAATAATCACTGATAAGATTTTAATAGGAACTGGCAATTTAAAGCTAAAACTAATAAGGAGAGAATAATGGCTTAGGATACAAGAGAATTATGAGATTGATGCTTTAGGAGGTGAATGCTACAGAGAAGACACTCCATCTGTGCCAATGCACTTCTCATCCTAACACACCATCTGCAGGAAGCCTGAGGATGACAGCAGAACTATCAGAACATCTCTCTCTCTCTCTCTCTCTCTCTCTCTCTCTCTCTCTGTGTGTGTGTGTGTGTGTGTGTGTGTGTGTTTGTGTGTGTGTGTGCGCGCGCGCGCACGTGTGTGTGTGTGTGTGTGTTGTGTGTGTGTGTGTGTGTGTGTGTGTAGAGGATCCAAACAAACAAACAAAAAACAAACAAAAATCCTGGAAATTGTCATCAGAGAAACAAATGTATTTTATTTAGCTGGAAATATTTCCATTCCCAGTTTGAAGTCAGAAGAGTAGAGATTCTCAGAATATAAGGTAATAATAGCAGAATATTTTCATAAAAATACGATATTAAAATTTGAAACAAGTTTGATTTCTTTTACTAGTAAGATGCTCACAGGTTAAGAAAAGAGACGAACAAAATTTTTGGTTTTCTTAGTATGATATTCAAATTTAAGTAATGGTCTTTACAAACAAGTATTTTTGCCTATATTCCATCACATTATACAAAAAAATAAATAAAATTTTATTTCTATTATTTGCATACTAATAACATATCTTCTCTATTTCACAGTAAGTCTTGTATGGAAATTATTATTTCCATGTCATATCAACTTTGTCCATCTTTTAATTTAGCACACATTATATTCTGATAAAGTGACTACTAAATCTTCCACAATCTAACTGAAGTCAACCATAGTGTTCTATGACAGTTCTTAGTGTAATTTTATCACAATACTAAAGGTGTTTTTCTCTTTTAAGGAAACTGCTAGGATAAGAAGGTTTGCTATATTCACTAGTGAAATGGAAAATGAATTTGATAGATCAGGAGGTATGACATTATCTACAAAGATGAAAATAAGTTTTAATTTTTATTCTTTTAAAAATATTAAGCATTAACCATATGTCAGGCAGGCACTTTGCAAGTCACTCTGGCTGACAAAAAAATAAAAATAAAAATAAAGCCAGAAGAAAAATGCTTTATATTATTAAAGGTTATGAAAACATCCAAACAGGACAGTGTAATAATATTGACCAGAGAATGGAATGTCCTTTTTATATGAAAAAATAAAAAAGGCTACCCACATGTGCTGTAATAAAACTTTATTGTATCTTATATCAAAATAGACATTAATCACTGAAGTGTCAGAAAACACAATTTCTGGGTTCAGTTAAATATGAGGAGGAGTCAACACTCCTATATTTAGATCAGATGTCAGGAGCAATTGTCCACAGTGATGATTTAGTACAGATCACATAAATCAAAGGGATTCAGATAGGAGAAGCTCTATAGGAAAGAAATCCAACGAAGTAGTGCAAGCACACCCAAATCCTGTGGGAATGAAAAAGTTCTCTTGTTGGAAATTAGAGAATAAGTCTCAAGTGCAGAGCTTTGAACTTCAGGGTGAAAGTTAAGTTACTAAATCAAGGGACAAGTACTCAACAAAATGTAAACAATAGTAATGAGCTCAGTTTTCTATTTTGAACACTCTTTTTGCTTGGTAGAGATTAATTTTTAAGGTGAGAAAGAAAGCTAAGACTTCAAAATGGAATAACAATGCCATTGTTCAAATTTGAGAGTACACACACATGCACATACGCACCCATATATGTATACACACATGTAGTTATATATTCATATATAATCTAATTACCTTATTTATATCAATCTAGCCTAGCTTCTCAAACATGAACTTCAAGTGTTTCTTCTCACACCCATGTTGAAAATATCTCATGACTTCTTTTTTCACAATCTGTCCAGTGATCTGACCTCAGATCAGTTTGTTCATATGAACTGTCTTTCTGGAGAAAAGGAGAAGGGGCAGGGAGTAAGATAGTAAGACAATAAGAGGATAGGAGAGGGAGGAGGGAGTAAACATCCTCTTTTATTGCGAGTCAGGCTGTTGCCAGATAACTGGAAGAACCTAAAAGGAATGATAACTTTATGGGTAGCATGGTTTTTTTCTTTTATTGAATATATATATATATATATATATACATACATATGTGTGTGTTCATCCTATAATATATCCTGATTATGAATTCCTTTATACCTCACCTTACATCTGGATTCCACCCTTTTTCTGTCTCTGCCAAGAAAACAAATAAATTTTTAAGAAATAATAATAATAAAATAAGTAAAACATACTGGATTAAGACAAAGCAAACAAACAGAAGAAAAAGATCCCAAGAAAAGGCACAAGAAATAGATATCAACACAGAAACTTACTTTTGAAAACTAGGGAATCCCATAAAAACATAAAACTGGAAGCTTTAATATCTACATAAAGGATCAGTAAGAGAAAGAAAGAAAAAATAAAAACACTTAAAATTTTAAAAAAGAAAAGAAAAATCCTGTCAAGACATTATGAGGCATGAAACCTCCTAAGATGAAGTTGATTTCATTTTCTATTGGCCATCTACAGCTTGGCATGAAGTTTACCCTTAAGAGTAATTTGTTCTTCAGTTAGACTCCTTTGACAGAAACTAAATTTTCAGTGCAATTGGAGAATGCTTTTGAGTTGTAGAAGGGGGCACATGTCCACTTTTCTTTTCAGTTTAGGACCCCATCTGGTGCAGGTGCATTCAGGCCCTGTGCACGCTGCCTTAGTCTCTGAGTTTATATGGGCAGCTGTCTTGTTAAATTTAGAATGTCTTGTGTTCCCTGCTTTTTTCCATCTCCCCCAGGTCTTAGGTTTTTTTCCTTCCTCTTCTGCAAGTTCCCTGAGCCCTGAAGGAACTGTCTGTAGATATGGTGAAATCTGCTGAAGGGTCTGGTTTTTCGAGGTTGAAAGATAGTGAAAATAATATCACTGCTCTCAGATGATAGCCGAGGTGCCTTTAAGGAAAAAATAAGTTTTGAATTTGAAGGAAAGCTGGGAAGTGTACATGGGAGGATTTGGATGGAAGAGAGTAACCCCGTAATAAAAAAGTGAAATTGTATGGATATTTGTTTTAAAAATTAAATAATCATATTTTAGTCGATAAAGAATATCTAAATCTTTCAACACTAAATCTTTTAAAGAACATATCTGAGCCTCCCTAAGTATCTCAGACCTGAGAAAACAAAAGCAGCTAGTCTCATAAGAGAAGTTCAGGACTTCCACACCTGAGAAATCAAAGCCAAGATGACATTTCATGAAATTGCAAGGCAGTGTGCTGTAAGAAAAAAGCCTTTGCAGTAATAGCTGCTTGGGCTGACTGAAAGCAAAACATATCCCTTTCTGATAAAAAAGGACCACCATCAACAACATTCATATTCCTATCATGTAAAATATCATGCATGCAATTTCTATAACATAGGCTGCATCCTAAAGAAAAAGGGTCAACTTTAGAGGAAAAAGTCTGGAGTAAAACAAAGCATAGTGCTATATACATACTAAATACATACAAACACACTTATGTGTGTTTGTATATTTATATGCACATCTGCATACATTTAATATATATATGTTATTATGTATTACACTATGTTGATATATAATATGTATTAGAAAACTATTTTAGGATGTAAAAGTTTTATAAGTAAAAGATAATATAGATAAGATGTATAAAATGAGGAATAGTAAAGCTTATATATGTAAGTCAATTCACAATACATAATTACAAGATTGTCATACATCACTGGAAAAAAGTTCGAAGATCATATTAACTAATTTATTATGCATTATGAGAAATCTTCCAAAATGAAGCCCATGTGAAACAGGAAATATAAAGGAGCAAAGCACAAGAAACATATATGGAATTATCAGTCTAACATATATGATATTTGACAGTTTCTCACTGGACCTGGAGCTTGCAGGTTTCCTTAGACTATTTGCCTGGTGAACCCCAGGGTTCCGCTAGTCATTGACTCCTCAAGATGAGAATTAGAGCTGTATGCCAGAGAGTATGGCCTTAGTATGGAGGTCATAGA
The DNA here is from genome assembly GCA_964023405.1 of Apodemus agrarius. Classification (NCBI taxonomy): domain Eukaryota; kingdom Metazoa; phylum Chordata; class Mammalia; order Rodentia; family Muridae; genus Apodemus; species Apodemus agrarius. Next base: position 86,082,720 of record OZ030005.1, on the reverse strand, counting down.
GATTAGACTCAGGTTCTAATTCTACATGCAAGAATATTCTCCTCAGAAACCATATCCCTTACTACAATACACAATGTTTGCAACACACAGATAGCTTCTCCTAAATAACTTCCTTTGGTTGGTACAGTCTGTATTAAATTATTGTGGATGATTGTGCCTGACATGTGATCTTAAGTATATGAGAGCTGACTCCTCATCATGTCTAATGGAACTTAGAAATTATAGTTTTTGATAGCTGATACAAAACATAGAAACACAAAGGGGTTAAAAAAAAGACAAATATACCTAAGGACAGCATAGTAAAATAATTGCTGGGAAACAAAGAGAAAATCTTCATAGGGTTCCAAGAAAACAAAGGTCTCTAGTGGGATGGTAGAGCTGAGAGTTGCCCCAAGATGATTCAGTTTTCTATCTAAAATAATGAGGAAGGATGGAATCCTCACCAACTTCAAAACTGTATGCTGAAGTCATGTTCAAGAAAAATTAGATAGTATATTATATAATAAAGATAAGACAACTAGATACTGACTACTTAGACTAGAAGGTACATGGCTCTGAAGAAAAATTTTAAAAAATGAACTGGAAAAGTATTTAAATATTAATATGTATTTAAATTTGTGAGAATTTGAAACAGTAGCAAAGCACTGGAAGTGTTACATATCTCAAAGTCAACTAAAAGTATAAATTTAAGACAAAGTTTGTGGTGATTGAAAATGGAAAAGTTCACAAAAAATAAGTTCATAAAAACATATGTGACAAATATTCAGAGAAAATTTGTATGTTTATATAATATTGCTAATGTATGCTAGAGGGGGAATAAATATTATTTGGAGATATTATTTTAATAATATTTTTAAACTTAAAGCACACAATAATATATTGGTATTTATCCAAGAACAAAAATTAAGTGGTATCAATATCAACAAATTTGTAGAGGTAGAAAACAAATCAACAATAATAATTGTAGATTTTGAAGACTATACTTTTAGTGTGTGTATGTATGTATATATGTATTTATGTATGTAGGTGTGTATGTATGTATGTGTGTGACAGCCACATGCACATCTGAGGGCACACATGAAGATCAGGCTTCCAGATTTGGTGGAGGATTATTAGCCATTCAGCCTTCTTGTCAGCCTTAGAGAAATTCTTTATTATACCTTTGTCCCATTGATTAAGTAGTCACTGGTGTCCAAAAGACTCCAGAAACAATATATGTTTTCTTTTGTTTTCTAAGAGAGCTCAGAGGCGAGACCCTATTGCTGAAGTTATCACACACTTCCCACAGAGAACAAGGAATAATTGAGCTGGACCTGACTTTGACATCTATTTCCTGAAGATTTGTTCTCATAATGTCACAATGTGCATATATAAACCTCCAAGGAAGGATTGCACCCAACAGTCTTATCCAGCCGTAATACCTACAAACCATAACAATAACCTGCATGGCAAAATGCCCTCAAGGATTGAACAGAGGAGGTGGGGATAACTGATAGCTGCCCAGTTGTACTTAAGAACTGGTTAAGTACAACTTTTAATGCCTGGTACTGTAAATCTATCAAATTACCTTTGAGAAAGAGGCAGTTTATAGTAAGCATTGGCTAGTAAGAGACAGAAGGTCAGCCTTCTTCAGGAATGCACCCCCCATCAGATAAATTATGTAATCCCAAGTGGTTACACCTAAACATATATACATAGAGTACAGTAGTAACTTAAAGAGAAGAGGTATATGAATTTGAAAAAGGTAGCAGAGGAATTAGAAGAGAGAAGGAAGTATATGATGTCAATAAAAACTTAAGAGTGAATTTCTCAAAATTTCCAATTAAAGACCAAACAAAAATAACAAACAGAAATAGGTAACCTAAACAAATTTCAGTAATGTAGTACTTATGAAGTATGGCACAGTGGGCTCATGCAATGTTGGATATCAACAAAGATAAACCACTGACCTACTTAATAAATGAACTTTACAAACAAAATATTAAATGAAATTGCTAAATCTCTCATTGGGGTCTCCAACTTCTTTCTATCTGCCTAAGTCAGCCGCTGGTGAGCCTCTCAGAGGACATCCATACTCCTATCTGAAATCACAACATAGCATCAGTAATAGTGTCAGGGTTTAGTTACTGCCCATGGGACGGATTCCAAGTTGGACCAATCACTGGTCAACCATAAGCTAATTCTTACTTCTAATGTTTAATGAAACATATTCTGGTGTTTTGTATATGCTGAGCCCATAGAGTGGCATTATTAGAAAGTGTGGCTTTCTTGGACTAGGTGTGGCCTTGTTGGAGTAGGTGTGTTACTGTGGGTGTAAGTTTTAAGACCCTCATACTAGCTGCCTGGAAGCTGGTATTCTCCTAGAGGCCTTCAGATGAAAATGTAGAACTCTCAGCTCCTCCTGTACCATGCCTGCCTGAATGCTGCCATGTTCCTGCCTTAATAATAATGGACTGAACCACTGAACCTGTAAGCCAGCCTCAATTTTATGCTGTCCTTATAATAGTTGCCTTGGTCGTAGTGTCTATTCACAGTAGTAAAACCCTAAGATACACATATATTCTTTAAATTATTTTATTTTTTAAAACATAAAATCAATATTTGTCTGCTTTTCTGAAAGATGTACAATCTCGATTGCTGGGTTTTATGTCAACCAAGACTTACTTGTGTGCTGGTCAGGGAGGAGATTAGGTTTTATGTGAGTGGGGCCCTAAACCAATGTATATGATTAAGAAGGCCAGAGATCCTTCTTACTTGTTTCTCCTCCTTCTAATATTTTCCTTTTAATTTAATTTAAATCTCTTACTTATCAACCTTACATCCCACTCATTGGTCACCCCCTCCCACAATCCTTCCTCCATATCCCATTCCATTCTCCTCTGAGTTGGTGCCCACCCAAGGTATCCCTCTCCCTGGCACTTCAAGTTTCTGTGAGGCCAGGTGTTTCCTCTCCCACTGAGCCCATACAAGGCAGGCCAGCTAGTAGAACAGATCCTGCATACAAGCAAAAGGTTTCAGGATAGCCCCTGCTTCATTTGTTAAGGACCCACTTGAAGTCCACGCTGCACATCTGCTATATATGTGCTTTAGGTTGGTGGTTCAGACTTTGAGAGCCCCAAGAGTTTAAGTTAATTGATTCTGTTGGTCTTCCTGTTGGGTTCCTATCTCCTCCGGGATCCATATTCCTTCCTCCTATTCTTCTATAAAAGGCCCCATATTACATCCATTATTTAGCTGTAGGTGTCTGTATCTGCCTGAGTCAGCTGCTGGATGGTGTTTTAAAGACATCAGTAGCCCTCCTTTATACAAATGATAAATGGGTTGAAAAAAATTAGGGAAACAACACCTTTTCAAATAGCCACGAAAAATATAAAATATCTTGGTGTCACTCAAATCCAAGCAAGTGAAAGATATGTATGAGAAGAACTTCAAGTCACTGAAGAAAGAAATTTAAAACATTTGAGAAGATGGAAAGATCTCCCATGTTAGTCCATGTAGGACTAACAGTGAAAATGACCATCTTATCAAAAGTAATCTACAGACTCAATGCAATTCCCATCAAAATTCCAGCACATTGTTATAGACCGTGAAAGAGCAATTTTCAACTTTCTATGAAAAAAAAAACCAGGATAGTCAAAACAATATTGAACAATAAATGAATTTACAAAGGAATCACTATCCCTGACCTCAACTGTACTGGAAGGCAATAGTGATAAAAACTGTGTAGTATTGGTACAGAAACGGACACTTTGACCAATGGAATTGAACTGAAGACCGAAAAATAAACCCACACATCTATGGCCACTTGATTTTGATAAAGAAACCAAAACCATACAATGGAAATAAAAGAAAACATCTTCAACAAATAGTGCTAGAAGTCTATAAGTAGAAAAATGAAGGGGTTTGCAACCCCATATGAAGAACAACATATCAACCAACCTGTCTTAGTCAGGGTTTCTATTCCTGCACAAACATCATGACCAAGAAGAAAGTTGGGGAGGAAAGGGTTTATTGAGCTTACACTTCCACACAGCTGTTCATTACCAAAGGAAGTCAGGACTGGAACTCAAGCAGGTCAGAAGCAGGAGCTGATGCAGAGGCCATGGAGGGATGTTACTTACTGGCTTGCTTCCCCTGGCTTGCTCAGCCTGCTCTCTTATAGAACCCAAGAATACCAGCCCAGAGATGGTACCACACACAAGTGGCCCTCCTCCACTTGATCACTAATTGAGAAAATGCCCCACAGCTGGATCTCATGGAGGCACTTCCCCAACTGAAGCTCCTTTTCCTATGATAACTCCAGCCTGTGTCAAGTTGACACACAAAACTAGCCAGTACAATTGACCCCTTGTCAACTTGACACACCAACATATCACTATTAAGCCTCAACCCTTACTTTCTTATTCATCCTCAAGATGTAAATAACGTAAAAAGTCCCACAGTCTTTACATATTAAAAGTTCAACCCCTTTAAAATGTCCAATATCTTAAAATTCCAAGTCTTTTAAAAATTCAAAGTCTCTTAACTGTGGGCTCCACTAAAATACCTTCTTTCAAGAGGGAAAAATATCAGGGCACAGTCACAATCAAAAGAGCAAAACTCAAACTCCAATGGTTCAATGTCTGGGATCCAACTCACGATCTTCTGGGCTCCTCCAAGGGCTTGGGTCACTTCTCCAGCTCTTCCCGTTGTAGCACACACCTTGTCTTCTAGGCTCCAGCTGCCTGTACTCCACTGCTGCTGCTGTCCTTGGTGGTCATCACATAGTACCGGCATCTCCAAGCCTCAACTCTTTTGCATGACCCCTTCAGTCCTGGGCCATCAATTACAACTGAGGGTACACTTTCACCAATGGCCTTCCATGGCCTCTCACTGTATCAAGCCTCAGCTGTTCTTCATGATGCCTTCATGCCTTCAAAAGCAGTACCACCTGGGTGACTCTTACACAGTACCAAGTCCTGCTATAGCATGAGGCACAACCTTGGCTATCTGGAACACACTCTGTGCTGTCAGGAAACACTTTCCAGAAGATTTCACCTCAGTGATGCTGGTTTCTTCTTAATCACCGCTAATTTCTTAGTTCCAGCTAACCAGCATCAATAGTCCCAGTACCACAAAGGTTGACTTTAATGGTTTTGGTATCTTGTTACTCACAGCTGATTCTTCAGCCCCAGCTAACCAAAACCACAGAATCTTCATGGCCCTGATAAGAGTCTTTAATTTTCCCTCTGAAACTTCACAAGCCAGGCCTCCATCTTCTCCACTGTTCTCAACATAATCTTCCAAGCTCTTACACATCTCACAGAGGTCTCGACACTGAATAGACCATCTAATCCAAAGTTCCAAAGTCCTTCCACAGTCCTCCCCAAAACATGGTCAGGTTGTCACAGGAATACCCCACTACTCTGGTACCAATTTGTCTTAGTCAGGGTTTCTATTCCTGCACAAACATCATGACCAAGAAGCAAGTTGGGGAGGAAAGGGTTTATTGAGCTTACACTTCCACACAGCTGTTCATTACCAAAGGAAGTCAGGACTGGAACTCAAGTAGGTCAGGAAGCAGGAGCTGATGCAGAGGCCATGGAGGGATGTTACTTACTGGCTTGCTTCCCCTGGCTTGCTCAGCCTGCTCTCTTATAGAACCCAAGAATACCAGCCCAGAGATGGTACCACACACAAGGGGCCCTCCTCCACTTGATCACTAATTGAGAAAATGCCCCACAGCTGGATCTCATGGAGGCACTTCCCCAACTGAAGCTCCTTTTCCTATGATAACTCCAGCCTGTGTCAAGTTGACACACAAAACTAGCCAGTACACAACCAGATACCCTAAAGCTCCCAGGGACTAAAAGAATACACATAGAGGGACTCGTGGCTCCAGCTACATATATAGCAGAGGACTGCCTCACCAGTCATCAATGGGAGGGAAGCCCATTGGTCATGTGGAGGCTCGATGATACAGCACAGGGGATGCTAGCGTGCTGAGGCTGGAGTGGGTTGGTGGGTGAATGGGTGGAGGAGTACCCTCATAGAAGCAAGGGGGATGGGAAGGTATATGAGATTTGTGGAGGAGAAACTGACAAGGAGTCACACGAGCCTCTTGGACACCTTAATTTTGTGCAGCCAAGCTGTAATCCCGGCGGAAGCTGTGTGATATTTACTGGGAAAAGTCTTGTACGGCAGGGCTGTCCAAGATGAATGTCGCTGTGGGCCTCCTTGACCGGAGATAGGGCTGAGCTGAATTTCTCATGGCAAGCTTTGTCTGTGTGACCCTTTTTCTGACTTGTTCCTTTACTTACTTACGAGATGTCCCTGATAGCCGGAGGTGCGAGCATCCAGGCGCGATGGTTCACTGAGAGTTTATTTTTTGAGCTACAGCACTGGCCATGATTTATCTTCTAGAGATCCATTGCTTTGCTTTTGATCAGCTGTACAGTTATTACCTAAATACATTAAAGAATTAACCTCCCAACAATATATATAATTTGTATGGTTAGGTGGCTTTGACACTGTGACATGGAAAGCATCAGTTAAGTAAAGTTTCAAAGTAAGCCTGAGGGAGTCTTACTAGAAGGAAGCAGGACATTAGAAAGAGACTTCACATGAACAAAGGGACCCTAGGGGTATAACGAAGTGTTCTCAAGAACTTTTGAATTACTAATTTATCATTGACCACAGCTACTCTGATCAAGGGACGTAATGCTTTGTAGGTGTTCTCTGAAGTTCATACCTGATTGATTTTGTATTTCCTTGTGCCAGATACTCATGGTAACCATTCTTTGTAAACATTTCACTGGATACATTTTTTCTTCAGTAATATAATGTTAACTTATGTGTATAAAAGTTCCTGCCTCAGAACAGTAAAGTGCATTCAGATGCATTCAGATCTAGTGTGTGTCTGTCTGTCATTTCACGCCGCGACCAGTGCCTTCCTGCATACCAAAGACCCTGATTCCCCCACGTGTGTCCCGACTGTGTCGGTCCGTGGCAAAGGAGGATAGCATTTGAAATGTAAATAAACAGAATAACCATTAATAAAGAAAATAGAACCACACTTACTACCTTTCACAAAACTCAAGCCCAAGTAAATCAAGGACCTCCATTGAATGTTTTTGATACAGAATCTTGGTGAACCCAGAACTCATAGGGTGGCAAGCCTGGCTTACCAGAAACCTTTGAAATCTTTCTGTCTATGCTAACCTCTATTTTAGTAACATGCAAGCACTGCTAAACCTGGAGTACATATATGATCTGGGAAATCAAACAGAGGTACTGATTCTTGGGCAGTAAACATATTCATCAAAGAGCCTTCTTCAGAATCCTGGATTTATATATTTCTTGATGCACTTATTATCTGATCTACTGTGACTCTATTCCACTTTCCATCTTTGTCTGAGCAATACTTATATAGGTCTTCCATTTAATGACTTATGTTAAATGAACATCTATACAAAGAGGCTGTCTGTTTTAATACTGTTGGAGATACTAATTAAATAAAAATATTTAAGGAAAAATGTGTGCAGTGATTTTTTTCCACAGGAATTTTACTTTCAGGTATCATGGTCTTTCAAATAGTTTTAAGTTTAAGATAAAGCCGTTTACCTTCACCAAGCTCCATTTTAGAGATAAGTCCTTGGCTTTTATTGAAAGTCACTATCTGAATGAGCAACATAAAGGTGCTATTTATTAACAATAACCATGTTATTGCAGATGTTACAGCACTGACATTCTCTCCATAAAGTCATACATAAGAAATCTATTAGAATTCAGTCATGGAAAATGTGTTATTTCTGTAACTAATGGAAATATTTGCTCCCTGAATTATGTACTATTTTGTGTTGGCTGTGAAGAAACTTATATCAAGTTTGAATGTCAGTACTGAAATTATTTTGCTCATTAAAGTTAGCACATGTTGAGATTTATTCTAGTTGGCTCTATTTTCTCCGTTGATACATTATGATTAACTGTAACATTTTTAGAAACTATTTAATACCTGTTCTCTCTCCCTTCTTTTTATTCCCTCTCTCTCCATCCTTTCCTTCCTCCCTTTCCATTTCTTCCTCTCTCCTTCAATTCTTCCCCCTCTCTCTGTATATTAAAATATTATCAGCATAAACTTGCTTTATTTTCTAAAACATGATTGACACTTAAGAATGTCAAATAGGTTTTTCTTCTCCCATGAAAAGTCCAAATGACATAACAATAACAAATAATCCCTGCCTTCTGCTCTTTTTATGTAACAAGGTTATTATTCTCAATATGATAAGTGTCATTAAGCATTTCCAATAAAAGGGCTATGTATGCAATGTCTTCAGGAAAAATTGTTAATAGTTGTTAAAATAGAAGCTATTATCAACTATGAGTTATATTCATGGTAATTCCAATGGCTGTTCCTTTCTTTGGGAGACTTAAATGATTAAATTATTTTAAATTATGAAAGGAGAAAAGGGCAAAATGTGATTCAGCGGTCTTGTAGAGTGCCATAAAAGATAGGACAACTGGGAAAAGTCAAAGCATCTCTAGAAGGAAAATTCTGTCAACTGCAAACATGGGATTAAATTTGGTTGAGATGTGTATATATATGTATATATATACAGTAAATTTCAAGTTTATTATTTGCATCTCTATATAGATCTACAAAATATACTCATTACAGTGTATACATGTAGAGTAAAAGATACATAAGTTTTTGCACATCACCATCGCACTACCTGGGTTGTTACATATAGCATTTAGTTATGTCTCAACTCATAATCCCTTCCCACCTACCCAGAAGTAATCATTGCCTGAGTCTTTTGACATTGGTATTTATTTATTAAGTAATACAGTTATATACTTGTATTAACACATAAACTTTTAATATGTATTCATGTTGGAATCATTAATCCGTCATGTAGTAATGAGTCTGACACATACTATATACTTCTCTCATTTTTCTAGGTCACACTCCAGATTTTATCCCACTCCTGGTCTACCCTCTGACTTTTCTCCATCCCGTCTTCATTAGTATGTCCATACACCCTCATTTCCCACTCCCCAGACCTCCAAACTCCCTCGGAACTCCAGTCTCTCGAGGGTGATGTTCATCTTCTCTGACTGAACCCAGATCTGGCAGTCCTCTGCTGTTTATATGTTGGGGGCTCAAATCAGCTAATGTAGGCTGCATGGTTGGTGGCTCAGTGTCTGAGTATTCTCAGAGGTGCAGGTTTATTGATATTGCTGGACATCCTATGCGGTCTCTCTTTTCCTCAACTTCTTCTAGTTTTTCCCTGATACAACCACAGGGTCCTCAGCTTCTGTCCATTTGTTGGGTGTTAAGTATCTGCATCTGAATCTTTCAACTGCTTGTTGGGCCTCTTGGAGGACAGCCATGCTAGGCTTCTGTCTGTAAGCATACCATAACATCAGTATCACTGTCAGGCCTTGGAGACTCCCCTTGAACTGGATCCTAATTTGGGACTACCAGTGGACCACCTTTCCCTCAATCTCTTCTCCTTTTTGTTCTGGCAGTTCTTAGACAGGAAAAATTCTGGGTCAGAGCTTTTGACTGTAGAATTTCAACCCCATCCCTCCACTTGATGCCCTGTCTTCTACTGGAGATGGAATCTACAACTTCCCTCTATACATTGTAGGGCAATTCATCTAAAATCCTTCCTTTTGAGTCCTGAGAATATCTCACCTCCCAGTCTCTGCTGCATTCCAGAGGGTCCAGCTTCCTCCTAAATCCTGAGGTTACTAGTTTCCATTCTTTCTGCTGGCTTTCAGGGTTTCAGGTCTGTTTTCCACCCCATACCTGATCATGTTCCCCTTTTCACCACCCTTTTCCTTTTCCCACCAAGGCCCCTTCCTCCCTCCATACCCCCCCCCATGATTGCTTTCTTCCTCCAAAGTGGGATTGAGGCATCCTCACATGGGCCCTCTGGCTTGTTAACCTTCTTGAATTCTGTGGAATATATCCTGAGTATTCTGTAAATTCTTTTCTAATATCTACTTTTAGTGAGTACATACCATTTATGTCTGTTGAGTCTGAGTTACCTGACTCAGAATCATATTTTCTAGTTCCATCCATTTGCTTGCAAAACCATGATGTCCTGTTTCTTAATAGCTAAATAGAATTCCATTGTGCAAATGAACCATATTTTCTGTATCCATTCTTCTGTTATGGGAAATCTGGATTGTTTCCAAATTCTGGATATCAAAAATAAGGTCACTAGGAACATAGTAGAACACATGCCTCTGTGTCATGTGGCATCTTTTCAGTATATTCCCAAGAGTGGTATAGCTGGGTCTTCAGGTAGCTCTATTTCCAATGTTCTGAGGAACCTCCAGACTGATGTCCAGAGTTCTTGTACCAGTTTGCAATCCCACCAGCAATGAAGGAATGTTCCTTTTTCTCCACATCCTTGCCAACATGTACTGTCATCTTCTTTAAGATATTAGCCATTCTGATTGGTGTAAAGTGGAATCTCAGGGTTGTTTTGATTTTTATTTCTCTGATCATTAAGGATTTTGAGCATTTCTGTAGGTGCTTCTCAGCCATTTGAGATTCATCTGTTGTGAATTCTCTGTTTAGTCCTCTCTGCAATTCTTTGACTGGGTTGTTTGGTTCTTTTGGTGGTTAGCTTCTTGAGTTCCTTTATATATTTTGGATATTAACTCTCTATTGCATGTGGGGTTAGTGAAGATTTTTTCCCAATATGTAAGTTGCTGATGTATCCTATTGACTCTATCCTTTGCCCTACAGAAACTGTTTAGTTTCATGAGGTACTATTTATCAATTCTTGATCTTAGAGTCTGAGCCATTGGAGTTCGGTTTAGGAAATCACCACCACCACCACAGTGCCAGTGAATTTTAGGCTCTTTCCCATGGAAACTTCTTAAAGCTATCTTTTCTTCAGTATTCAATATGGGCTACAATTGTGCTGAAACAAATAAATAAATTTGTAACTTGACTACTTAACCTACTAATACATGATCAATATAATTTTATCCATAGCCTTGTATACTATGGAAGAAGCCATTTTTTGTTATGAACACATGCTATCCCACCAAAGCTGCAGAATATTCATGAATATGATGATGATGATGATGATGATGATAATATATGATGTATACTACCAAATATTAGCATTCCAGTACCTAATGAAGCATATGAGTTCAGCTGAAATGTATGGACTTATTGCAAGAACACTAAATTTCGTTTATGGATTTTATGGACAGCATTTCAGGTCTGATTCAGGAAGTTTCCATCAATAATTTTGATCCAGACATTACTTTCAAATATAGGTTTACTAAGTCTTTGAATTATAAGTAATGACTAAATGTATGTCACATTGTGGCTGCTGAATATAGTAAGCTGATTGTATTAAAAGAAACATAGAAAACAGTTATTCATTCTTCTACATTTAGATTTACAATTAGTTTACTAAATTTCATTAAAGACTCTTCCTGTTTACTGAACTGTTGTATCTATCACTCTGCAATATATAAGGAAAATCATAACACAATAAGCTCACTGAGTATTCATGGTGAATACTGTACTCTGTGGAATGGACTTTACTTGCATGTGTGTATGTGAGCATCACCTTAATAATGCTCAATATACTGACTGAAGGCTCTTGAATGTTTATTATTAGAGATTAGAACATCCCAAAGGGACCCAAGGAGCTGAAGGGGTTTACACCTCCATAGGAGGAAGAGCAATATGAGCCACCCAGCCCTCCCAGAGCTCCCAGGGACAAAACCATCAATCAGATAGTATACATGGTGTTACCCATGGCTCCAGACTCATAGGCAGAAGAGGATAGCCTTGTTGGACATCAAAGGGAGAAAAGGCCCCTGGTCCAGGACAGGCTCGATGCAGCAGTGTAGTGGAATACCAGGACAGGGAAGCTGGAGGGGGTTGATTGGGGAACAGTTGGAGGGGAGATGGGTTATGGAAGTTTCAGGGGTTGGAGATCAGGAAAGGGGAAATCATTTGAAATGTAAATAAAGAATATATCTAATAAAAATATTTTAAAAAATCTCAAAGGATCAGGTTTAGTACAGGACTGCCGAAATAGCAATCTCTTGGTACTATCATTTTAGCAAAATCATGATCTAGAAAGTTCAATGCTGTTATGCTCTCACTAAAGTTTGCCTTAGTTTTCTCATTTTGAGGTACTAATTTTATTATGTTTCAGAAGCTTCTGAACCATTTTTTAATTCTACTCTATTCCTTGATTTAGTTCATTCATACCCATGTGAGATAATCTTAGTATCTTTGTTGGAAACTTCATTATTTGTCATCTTCTTTATTATCTGTATTCCTAAATTCTATAATTAGTTCTTTGAATCACATTTATATGTCTTGTATAATGTATCCTCAATCACAATATATAGTCATTCCTATTCTATTTAATAAATATACTATATACTTACTGTATAACAGGAACATATTTATTCCTGTGATTTTATGTAACTCACAAATATTTTTTTCACCATCATGCAATGATACAGCAAAATTTTTAAAAGTATGGCTCCAGTTTGGAATAGAATTGCATTTCTCAGTATACCTTTTCTTTTGTTATACAGGAGACAAGCAATGTGGTATCTCTCCTTCCCCCAGTTCTTAGCAGGTAGTTTTCTTTGTTAGTTGCTATCCAACTGCTGTGTCCTTGGGTAAATGTTCACCAGCAGACCTTACTAAGCATTCATCTCCTTATCCATCTTGAATTTTCTCAAAATTTAAATTTTCTGTTCTATGAAGACATGGAAAACACAAAAGACAAAGGATCAGAAGAAAAGAGTTGCAATTTATGACAGAAGAATATTCTGTAAAATATATGAAGTAATTTTTTTAAAAAAGCTTTTGATGGTCAACATTATTAAGAAACCTCAGTTTAAAAAAAGTCAGTAAAGCTGTCCACAGTGGCATATGGTTGTAATCTTAGCAGCTGGGTTTCTGAATCAAGATGGGAGGGAAGGCCCTTGGTTCTATGAAGGCTTAATGGCCTGGTTTAGAGGAATGCTAGGCTAGTGAGGAGGGAGTGGGTAAGTGGGTAGGAGGACACCCTCATAGAAGCAGAGTAAGGTGGGTTGGATGGGGAGGTTGCAAGGGGAAAACCAGGAAAGGGGATAACATTTGAAATGTAAATAAATAAAATATCCAATTAAAAAATTTATCCAATACCAAATGGACAGCTCAACAACTATATATACATGTAACTAACTTATACAGATTGAGTAAATTACATTGGCATATTTAGGAATAAATGTATATGTATATACATATACATACATACATACATACATACATTTAGGAATAAAAGTATATATACATACATACATACATGGAGAAAGAGAAAGAAAGAGGAAGAAGAGAGAGAGAGGGGGGAGGGAGAAGAGAGAGAGAGAGAGAGAGAGAGAGAGAGAGAGAGAGAGAGAGAGAGAGAGAGAGAGAGAGAGAGAGAATCACCATATGTGTAGTCTGGGCTTGATAGTGAGTTCCAGGCCTGGCTAAAGAGTGATACATGCCTCAAAACAAAGTGATAAACAAAGAGGCAAACAGGACAAAGACCATGGAAATATGATTTTAAAACAACAGACCTGTGAAAACATGCACACTGTGATCTGTTTTTAATGACATAGAATTTAAAATGACCACGTACCTATGTTTTACCTTCCTTTCTGTGAAGGATGTTGGCATCAGGAATGATGATATCTTAGCACTGAATCTGAGGTTTTCCTCAATTTTTAACCTAGCTACTTTGTCCTTGCTTGAAATAGCTTATTTCCTTCCTCAAAATTCTTATATATATATATATATATATATATATATATATATATGTATATATATATGTATATATATATAATATTTTGCATAACAATATACTTTGGTGTTCTTAATATGTTTGTTCTAATTCAATTTTGTTGGATTCAAATAAAAGTGAAATAGAATAATCTCTCTCGTGTTTATGAGTGTGTGTGCGTGTGTGTGTGTATGTGTGTGTATGTGTGTGTGTGTGTACATTTGAAAGACACAGATCCTCAGGATACCATTCACTTCGTGTTTTGGAAGAGCAATATCTCATTTGGCTAGCCAACTTGACAAGCACACTCTAGGGATCAGGCTGCTGCTGTCTCCCCAATACAGAGATTACAAACACATAGCACCACCATAGTCTATTTGTACATAGGTAAAAAGGATAGAACTAAAAATCCCCTTGTTTGTATAGAAAGGACTTTACTGACTGAACCATCTGTTCAGCCCCGGCAATAATGTCTTCAAGAATGATTAAAGATCACATTTGTTATACTCTGCATCATGCAAATGGAGGAAAGTATTCCCAGTTCCCAGCACCTATCAATCGCAAATAATTTCTCAGTTAAGGGTGGAACTTTGTGTCTAGTTCCCATTCTTGGTGTTGGAACTGTGTCCAAGTTTAACTTGTGCATTTCTTGTCCATGCTGTTGCGGTCTCTGTGAATTCATGTCTATATCTGCCATTTTCTCCTAGAAGATGCTTTTTCCATGAGGTTATCCACTGCATCTTGTTTTTAAAGTCTTTATATTTCTTATATGCGGATCCCTTAACCTCAAGGGGAGGGTTTTGGAATAGTTGGCCAACACAAAGTAAACTGTGTGTTTGCTTATTTGTTTTTTTGGTGTGTTTATATTTTGCTTGGTACATTTTTTTGTTTTTGTGCTTTAGATGTTTTGATTTTTTCCTCTGCTTGTTTCTTTGTTAAGAGAGAGAGCAAGACAGAGCAAAAGGGAGAGAGAAAGAGAGAGAGAAAACTAGAGAGAGAGTACAAGAGAGAGAACAAGAGAGGTTAAGATCATAGGAATGTGACAAGCATCTGAGAGACGTTGGGGGAAGGGAAAGAATATGAACAAAATATATGGTATGAAAAAAATTAAACAAAACACACTTTGCAGTAAATTAAATCATATTTATTTAGGGAATGTGTTTCTAATATACTAGGTAGCCTGTGCCTGGGTACAATGGGAACAGTAGGGGTCAGGCTGGGCTGGAGAAGGATAGAGGAAGAGAGAATAGGGAGAGAGAACTAGAGTTGGGGAACAGTTTGAGGACAATCTAGATAAACTCTCTGAATAAAGAACTAGAACAGGCTATCTTTTGTTACCAAACAAGGCTTCAAGTAGTGGGTCTGGGTCACAAACCTGGCCACAAGACCATTCACCTATAATTTGTCATTCCTGTAAGATGTACTTAGGAATGTTAGCAAAGAACTAGCCTTGATATGATGGTTTCTGCCTCTTTGTAACTCTTATACTCTATTTGGTTGATATCCCTTGGAGGCCTGTTGTTTTTTGAAGGATAATGAAGAAGAAAGGGATGTAGGGGAGAGGGGTCGTGGAGGAGAATGGGAGGACTGAAATGAAGGAAACTTCAGTCAGGATGTGTGTATGGGAGAAGAGAGAGGGGAGGGGAGATGGAGGGAGGGAGGAAGCAACTTTCAAAGTAATTGTCTTGTTATTGTTAGTTTTTGTTAAGCCATATAAATACTATGTTCACACATTAAAACATCTTGTTCTTTTAACTCTGTTATTTAGTAGTCAAACTATGGCCTCATTGATTACTGTCCTCTAAGCATTCAACATGTATTATTAGGGAAATATATACTGAAACACCTGTATAATAATTAGCTCATGCCATTTCCCTTAAGCTATTGACATTTACACATAATCATCTTTTCTCCAAAAATTTCCCCAAACTGTTTAATTTTAAATAGGTCAACAGTCAATAAAAGATGTTTTAGTACACTCGTTTTATAATGAGACCCTACATTTATTACTTAATTGATTATATGGCTTATTTTTTGTAGATATGCCTAGCATAAATCCAGAACAGGACAGAGGAGTCAGTTCTATTCTTCTATGATGGAGACTCTAGCACCAAGCTCATGCTTCAGACTTGGGTGTAAGAGGCTTTATCCAAGTGCCACCTCATTGATCCCTCTCTCTTCTAGGAGAGAAGCTGCAAGAGTCAGTTTTCCTTAACTGCTCAATAGTGTGTCTATTTCTTAATTCTTTCTAGTCTTTTTAGATTCAGAGCATAAATGGTTAATGAAGGGCAGAAGGAGAGAAAGAGATGGCAGCACACTAGTTGATAGTTAATATTCCTTAAGGGCTTGAGCACTCTGTCGAAAGATAATCCATTGAAAGCTAATTCATTTCCTATGCTTAGACATTTTAGGGAATTTACATAGATAATGTCCAGACTTCAGGTTTGATTTAGGTCAAGTGTCTTAGTGGTCACTGGAAGTTTTCTTCAGTTTCTTTCTGACCGTTTAGTATTACCCATTCTTTTTTTTTTTTATGTCCTCTTTACTCACAATGTTCCTGCATAATACTTTCTTTTTTTTCCTTTTTTTATTATTTTCTATATTCTTTGTTTACATTCCAAAGGCTTTCCCATTTCCAGTTGCCCCCCTCACCATATGTCCCATAAGTCCTCTTCCCTCCCCCCATTCCCCACCATTTCTCTGTTCTGGTACTCTCCTACAAAGCCAGATTTAGTCTTTTCCGGACCAGGGTCCTCTCCATTCCTTTTCGTGGGAATCTTTTGCTTAGCTAATTGTGTCTTGAGTATTCAGAGCTTCTGGGCTCATTAATATCCACCTATCAGCAACTGCAATTCATGTGTATTCTTTTGTGATTGGGTTGACTCACTTAAGATGATATGTTCATAGCAACCTTATTTATAATAGCCAGAAGCTGGAAAGAACCCAGATGTGTATTCTTTTGTGATTTGGTTGACTCACTTAGGATGATATGTTCATAGCAACCTTATTTATAATAGCCAGAAGCTGGAAAGAACCCAGATGTCCCTCAATGGAGGAATGGATACAGAAAATGTGGTATATTTATACAATGGAATACTACTCAGCAATTAAAAATAATGAATTCATGCAACTTGTAGGCAAATGGTTGGATCTGGAAAGTATTACCCATTCTTAATACTCCCAAAAAGAATAAATGCAGCACAAGGGATTTATTTTATACAAGGCATATACAAATAAAGTCTTTCATTTTGAATGTCCAAGCTTGAGTCTCTCACACCGACTTCATAAAACATTTCCAGGAAGCATGCTTAATTTTCTTGAGCAAGAATGTTGCAACATTTGTCTACATTTGATTAGGCTAAGATTCATTCAAGCAACCACTTACATAAGGAGACATTTTCACTTTCAGATATGTGCAACTGGCTTATTTTCACATATAATGTAACATTTTTAAGTGAAGAAATCTAACAAAAAACTCAGTAATGAATAGAAATGTGCTATGTGTCTTCTATATTAAAAAACTTCATATTCAATATAACTATGAAAATAAAAATCCAACCAGTGATTTACCACATTGTATGTGGTATAGAAATGAATGTGAAGACCCGCACATCAGGATGCATTGTTGGTGGAAGTGAAAATGAATGCAACTTCTTTGGAATTATCACATATATAAAAATAATCATATTTATATACTGATGCAGAAATATCATGATTATAGGAAACAAGTAAATCTAACAGTGCAATTTTTCATTGCTATATTTTTATAGCAATCAGAAGATAGTAATGATGTCTGAGTGAATGAGTAAAGTTTATTTAGTAAAACTGTACTAAATTTATACATGACTAAAAGTCTAATTAATGCAGATAATTTTTCAAAATATTTTCTCACAGCAGTCTATTCCTTTTATGTCCATGAATATAATGTATCACTTTAACCAATCAATGACTTGTGAGCAGATCAAAATTATCTATGTGAATACTTAACTTCTTTTATATCCCTAATGTCCATGGTGAAGACACACACTATGGAAAACACTCTTTGTCACATCAGACATCAAAATAGAAACTCTGAAGCTTTTTTAACTCAGCTGCTGAGTGACACATGGAAAGAGAAATACAGGAAGGTTTCACTTATATGTGAAACCTGAACACCTTTGAACTTATAAAAGTAGAGTGCAAAATGGCTATTATTAGATGCTGGAGCATGGCAATACATATAAAGTTATGCTTATATATTAAGACTATGATCGGATGAGATACTATATAGCATATATATATATATATATGTATGTATGTATATATATATATATATATATATATATATATATATATATGCACATTCCACAACAGTTGAAATAATGCATTTCAATGCATATGAAATACTAGATAATTATTGTTAGTTCATCATTCCATAATAAATTCACTGAACTCTATAAATAAAATTATCATTTGTCAATTAAACTTAAATTCTCAGCATAGTGGACCTATAAATTCTCAGAACAGTGGACCTGTAAATTCTCAGAATAGCTGACCTGTAAATTTTGCTCAATGGTTTGGCTGATATTCTGATTGGGGATTGCATGGCAGGTTTAATAAATTTTACATTCATTCCTATGAATATGAAATACAATTAAATACATAAAATATATAGAAATATACTTTAATTTGAAATGATAAAATATGATAGAGTGGTATATGCTTGTATTTCTGAGTGTTAATTTCGGTACAAGGATAAGTTCTGTTAACATAGCATGATTCTTGAATTAAATCATTTTGAGATATTTGAATTCAGTAGTAATGTTGGTTACTTCTATACTATTGTCACACTAACAACAAATTGTTCTCTGTAGGTTCCATTTATATGTATGTGTGTGCATTATATATATATATGTGTGTGTGTGTGTGTGTGTGTGTGTAACAATAATAATCAAAGTAAAAATGACTATCAACTTGAAAGTTAGGAAAGAATGGGAGGGGTATAACGGGTTAATCTGAGAGCAGCTGTAGGGAGCAACGTGGGGGTAAAGTGGTGTAATTCTATTTCAATTTTTTTCAAAAATCCATGACTTATTAATTCAACAAAATGCATATCATTTCAAAACTAAATTGAGAAACTAAAAGTCACAAGATACTCAGCTTGGCCAAGACTATTGTAAAATATTTAAATAATGTTAATTTTAATTGGATAATTAAAGTAGCCATGACTGCCTTAGCTTTCAATTTAGAAAATGACTTGTTACAAACCAACTCAGATGAGATGGTTTCTTGATTCCTCTTCATTATTAGGTAATAGCACTTGACATTTATTGAGAAATTAATATAAGACAGGAAAATTTCAGAGTATTTAACATGCATTATCTTGTTCAATACAATATCTATTGAAGTGGTTGTGTGAATAGTTACTTTCACAGCCGGTTCTCAATGCCACCGCATTATTCAGATACACTCATCAGATGACAAAGCAACCATTGTGCTCCTGGAGCAGTGCTGCTGCATCTTCTCTTCTGACTAAGATAACATTTTAGTTAATTGCTTCATTTTTTTTCTTTTATAATGCCTTAAAATATACAGAAAGGTAAAAATATTACCAAGGCCTGCATACCTGTTGCCTAGCAATCACAATGTTTTATCCATTCCCTGAAACAAATTCTTTACAACAGCAAGATCCAACCCAGTGTTGGACATTCCAGGCACTTTTGATCACACACATGTCATCCACATTGGATGGGCATGTCACAGAAATGGTACTGCCTTCTTCTTTCCAGTCTGTTGAAGCTCACAAATGCAAAACTGTCCAGCTAATGGTACTTTCATCAGGCTGATAAATTCAGGCATGATGTGTCAGTGCAAATTGTCTAAGGTGAAGTTACACTGTTTTCTTTTCTTTGTAGTTAATATGCATCTTGTAAGGATGTTGCTTTGAAGCTATGCAAAAACCACACCCTATGCTACACTTTTCATCATTTACCAGAATGCTGCTGATACAACTATTGCAGCATGGCTGTATTCTTTATTCAAACTCAGAATCTCCCACTTGTTGAGGAAGCAGTCTCTACCATTCAGCAGCATGGCATCCCTGGCTTGTTACATCAGTTATGTATCAGTGTCCTGCTAAAGACTTTACTCTGCCAATAAATTCATATCGTATCTGACATGGAGGACAATCTGGCATTTCATGAATCTGGATCTACCTCCTGAGTGCTAGAATCACAGAGTCTCTCTATCACATTCAAGAAAGACTTTTTCAATATAGTGAAATCACATAATCTAAAATTAGCCGTGTTTAGAATTATTTGCACACTAATGTCAAGCTGAAAACAATCCTTCACCTAGTTCCAAATCATGTTCTCTATCCTGCCATGAAGGTGTACATCCATGAGCCAGTGGGTCCCCCTTCTCTCTTTTCCCCATCTATTGGGAATTACTGTATATTTTTCTGTGTCAGTGGGTCAGCCTACTCTACATATTTTATACACGCTGATAAATTTAACACACACACACACACACACACACACACATTTGTGTGTGTTTCTGGCTTCTTTCTCTTGTTAAAAGGGTTTTGGAAGTTAGCCACAATGAAGTATTTGTGAACATACATTTTTTTACTCCTGATGATTCATGTGCTTTTGAATTCTCCTTGCGTAATTTGTTTATCTTTTCATCCATCTAAGATCCCACATTTGTTTCTCCCTTTGACAAGTGCAGTCTTACTGTCATAAACATCAACATAAAATACTATTTTCAATTTCGGTTTTCAGATATTGTAAGTAAACATTTAGGAATGGAATGTTTGTGTCTCCAGGGTTCTGTTATTTGGGAGGAGCTGTCATTCATTTTGTTTTTAACAAATTACTAACCTGCTGCAGTTGCCTTTACCAACAGAATATAAAGTTTTAACTTCTGACTTTTGTTTTATTCTTTATGTTAATTAATTAATTAATTAATTAATTAATTTTTACACTGCATATTTTTCCACCCCACCCCTGTCCACTCTCTGACAGTTGCACATCCCATATCTCCTCCTGAACCCCCTGTCTCCACCTCCCACACACCCTGACCTGTAAACACCCTGGGGCCTCTAGTTTCTTGGTTAGGCCATTCATCTCTGAATGAACGCAGACCAGTCATTCCTTTACTGTATGTGTGTTGGAGGCCTCATATCAGCTGGTGTATGCTCCCTGTTTGGTAGTCCAGTGTTTCAGAGATTGTAAGCCCCTCCCCCCCCAAAAAATGAGGGCACCCCAGCACCCCACACCTCGGAAGGTGACACCCAGATCACTCGAAACAGTCTTGATGCAACAGCAAGAGGATTTTTATTCCAGAGGCTTGGAAGACCTTTTACTCTGAGATAGAGTCTATCTTTGTTATTGAGATGTATTTCTTGTATGCAGCAAAATGCTGAATCTTATTTGAGTAACCAGTCTTTTGGTTTATGCCTTTAAATAGGTGAGTTGAGTCCATTAATATCCAGAGATATTAAAGTGATGGTTCCTTATATGTTTGTTTTTGTAGATGACTTTAATGGACTTGTGGTTCTCTTTTGGGTTTGTGAGGCTGGTGTGCCCCATCTTGATACCTGACAGGGAACAGGAGTTGGGTGGAGCACCAGGGGCCTCCCGCTTATTCTATACCTCTCATGTCTCTTCACCGGGCCAGACTAGAGCCATGCTCAAAAGGGTCTTCTTTCCCCACTGATTCCACCAAGTCCATTCCCTTGGCTGTGGTTTCATTGTATAGTAGGTAGGGACAGTAGGAATCTTGTTCATCCATTCATTCCCATCACTCATTAGATGATGAGGCATTTGACTACTTTAAGAGAGTCATAGTTACTCCTGCTGTTTACCTGCCACTTCATTGAATTTCTTCACTTTCACATTCAGAGCACTCGGCAGAAATCATATAGCAACACCTGCCAAGAGCCTTAGTGAATTCTTGCCTTTCTTAAAACACGATTACTTTTGATTTTTTCTGTAGTATCATGCTAATAAGTTTGCAATAGTGTCTTCCTGTGGTTTTCTTTGTACATTTCTGCAAATATTTGTGGAGTGTGTGCATGTAGGGGCTGCTATATTTGTGTTATGAATGTCCCTGTGACTACAGGGTAACAACCTGTGCATGTGGAGGTCAGAAGAGGGTATCAGGAATCCTTTTTTATTTTTCTTCTCTTTATATCTTTGAGACAGGGTCTCTATTGAGTTTTAAAATAGGTGGCCCACAGCAAATCTCAGAACTTTTTATTTATTTATTTATTTTATTTTCTATATTCTTTGTTTACATTCCAAAGGCTTTCGCCTTTCCAGTTCCCCCCTCACCATATGTCCCATAAGTCCTCTTCCTCCCTCCACCCATTCCCCAATCACCCCCCCCACCATTTCTCTGTTCTGGTACCCTCCTAGAAAACTGGATTTAGTCTTTTCTGGACCAGGGTCCTCTCCATCCTCTTTCTTGGGAATCTTTTGCTTAGCTAATTGTGTCTTGAATATTCAGAGCTTCTGGGCTCATTAATATCTACTTATCAGTGATTGCAATTCATGTGTATTCTTTTGTGATTGGGTTAACTCCCTTAGGATGATATTTTCCAGATCCAACCATTTGCCTACAAATTGCATGAATTCATTATTTTTAATTGCTGAGTAGTATTCCATTGTATAAATATACCACATTTTCTGTATCCATTCCTCCATTCATGGACATCTGGGTTCTTTCCAGCTTCTGGCTATTATAAATAAGACTGCTATGAACATAGTGGAGCATGTGTCTTTATTGCATGCAGGGGAATCCTCTGGGTATATGCCCAGGAGTGGTTTGACAGGATCCTCTGGAAGTGTCATGCCCAATTTTCTGAGGAACTGTCATACTGATTTCCAGAGTGGTTGTACCATTTTGCAATCCCACCAACAATTGAGGAATGTTCCTCTTTCTCCACATCCTCACCAACAGCTGTTGTCTCTTGAGTTTTTAATCTTAGCCATTCTGACTGGTGTGAAGTGGAATCTCAAGGTTGTTTTGATTTGCATTTCCCTGATGACTAATGATGTTGAACATCTCTTAAGGCGCTTCTCAGCCATCTGAATTTCTTCTAGTGAAAATTCCTTGTTTATTCTGTACCCCATTTTTAATAGGGTTATTTGGTTTTTTTTCGGTCTAACTTCTTGAGTTCTTTGTATACATTGGATATTAGCTCTCTGTCGGATGTGGGGTTGGTGAAGATCTTTTCTTCAGGGTCTCTATGGAGCTATAAAATAGGTGGCCCAGAGCAAATCTCAGAACTTTCAATATCTTGGCTCTTCATACTGGTGGAATTACAGGTATTCAAAGGCATGCCAACATTTGCTTATGAATACTAAAGATATTTTTGGTTATTTATTTGCATTTCAAATATTGGCCCCTTCCTGGTTTCCCCTTTAACCCCCCCCATTCCAAACCCTTTCCCCTGCTTCTATAAAGGTGTTTCTCCACCCAACCACCCATTCCTGCCTCATCACCCTAGCATCCTCCTACACTGGAACATGGATAATCCACAAGACCAAGGGCCTCCCCTTTCACTGAAGCCAGATAAATCAATCCTCTGCTACATATCAGCTGGAGCCATGGGTCTCTTTTGGTTGGTGGTTAAGTCCTTGGGAGTTCTGAGGGGTTTGGTTGGTTGATATTGTTGTTGTTCTTATGGTGTTGCACCCACTCATCTTCTTTAGTCCTTTGCCTAACTCTGTCATTCCGGTCACCATATTCATTCTGATGGTTGGCTGCAAGCATCTGCATCTGTATTGGTCAGGCTCTGACAGAACCTCTCAGGGGATAGCTATACCAATCTCCTGTGAGCAAGCCCTTCTTGACACCAGCAATAGTGTCAGGTCCTTATGTTTACATAACCAGTACTTGATTCACTTTTCTGGCCTCTTGTCATGGTTTAAATTTGCATTTCTCAAATTATAAAAGAAGGTTGAAACATTGGGCATCATTAGTCATTACTTTATCTTCTTTGGGCAAATGTCTCTTAAGATCTCTAGTATGTATAGACTGTTTGCCCTCTCATTGTCAAAACACTAATTTTTTGTGTATTCTGAATGCTAGGCTTGTAAAAGACAAATTTACTCAAGTATTTTTATTCCACTTATGTTTTTCTTTTCTTAATAATGATGAAATTAAATTCATAAATATTTTATTCTCAATTATTTAGGCATTTTCTACCATTTCTAAGGAAGTACTACCAACTCAAGGTCATGGATATTTAGATGTATTTTCTTGTCATTTGTTTGAGCATTTATATTTAGGAAATCCACTCATTTTCAGTCAATTTGAGAACATAGTATGATACTAGGCATATATTTTGTGTTAAATTATGTGAATTGTATAATTTGACTAGCTGGCTAATAACAGTCCAACACCATTGAGTTTGGATTGCTCTTTACCCATTGAATACTTTAGTGTATCTGTCTAAAGTCAATTTTCAATCAATATCTAGGGTTACTTATTGCTTTATATGTCTGTCCTCAAGAGCAAATTATGTTGTGTGTCAATATCTATAATAGGCTTTAATCAAGAATAATTAAAAAACAAAGAAATAAATAGAATAAGAGCGAGCAGCTGTATAGATAGCTAGCTAAGCCGTCAAGAACACAAACTGCTCTTGCAGAGGATCTAGGTTCAGGGCCAAGTATCAAGATTTAGTGGCTTTAATTTCTTGTAGTTGTAGAGATGCAGCACCCTTTCTCAGCTTCCATAGAAACCTGAGCTCATGAACACCCTCTCCCCCAAGACACATGCTTACTTATACTTGATTATTTTTAAATGACCTTCAATTATTACTGCTCTCATAGTTATGGGATTCTTGTTGGTTTCAGAACATTTCTATTTATAGAAAATCCATTGGCAATTGTGGTTGGATCTAGCTTTCTTTTCTATATTTGACCTTTAGTATTGTACAGATAACTCCAAAGACTCTTAATATTTTTATTTATTAAAATCATATGTGTATTCAGTTTACTGGCATATACTACTACCTCCTTGTGGACTTGATTTTTAAAGGGCTTCATTCCAACTTGAATATTCAACTTAATAATACTGTCTGGATAAACTAGTGAAAATAAGTGCTTAAAAGCTATAAATGTGTTATTTCACAGTTCTCAAGGCTAGAAATCTAAGGTCAAGGTGCTGGCACATTAGTACTTCTTCAAGGCCTCACTTCTTTGTGGATAGATGAATTTGTTTTTCTGAATGTATATCCTCATGTCTCTTCGCCCTCTAAAGTCCATAGTCATATTTAATTAGCACATACACTAGGTCCTTCATTCCAATTTAATCATCTTTATAAATGTTTTATAATCAAATGCTTGTGTTCTCATTGCCATGCATAGGAACAGAATATGAATTTGAGTGACATGGTTCAACCTACTTTGTAAAATTCCCTTCATGACTCGATTATCCTGCTACCCATTTGGCCAACACTCATGCATCTACCTATCAAAGCAATTGGTGGGATTCAGGGGAAAAGGAGCTCTATAGACAATTTTTATATTGCTATTATGGATGTTCATTGAGATTATACAAAGTAGGCAGGGAGGGTAACAATAATTGTATGTGGGAGAAAGTTAAAGTACAGGATAAACCTGCTACAATCCACAAACCCAAAAAAGTTAAATAACAAGGAGGTCCAAAGAGAGAATGTTTGACTTTCTCACAAGGGGAAATAAAATAGATGTCTGAGTTGGAGGAAGGGAGGGAGCATTGTGGAGAAGGGGATGGGGAAGGGAATAGGTGGGGGTACGGTAATGAGGTGATATGGTGTAGCAAGAGCAGAAGGCAGACAACTAAAATAAGCAGTAGAAAAAGATGGGGTGGGGTGAGATTGGGGCAAGCATCTCTAGGACACGCCAGACACTTGAGAGGGGAGAGGCCCCAAGGAGTCTACGGAATGACTATAACTGGGACTGATAGCAATAGGCGTGGTGCACCCTGAAATGGCCACCTCTGTGGTTGGGCAGTACTCTAAGTGGAAGGATTAGGACATCAACCCACCCATATAATATTTGATCCAAAATGTGATTTGCCTACACTAAACAAGGTCAAAAATGAAGCAGAAACAGAGGGAATGGCCAACCAATGACTGGTCTAAATTGAAACCTATCTCATAGATACAATCCCTGATACTATTAATGATACTCCATTATGCTTGCAGGCAGTAACCTAGCACAACTGTTTTCTGAGAGGCTCCACCCAGCAGCAGGATAGCAAAGAGACTACCTCCAGTAGGTAGACATGGCCCCCAGTAGAGGGATGGGGCCACATACCCACCTAAAAAGTTTTAACCCAGAATTGTCCCTGTCTTAAGGAAATGCAGGAACAAAAATGGAGCAAGAACTGAAGGAAAGGCCATCCAGAGACTGCCCCACCATGCAATTCATTTCATCCACCGACACCAAATCCCCTAACACTATTGCTTATACCAAGATGCGCTTGCAGATAGGAACCTGGTATGGGTGTCTCTGAAGGGGGCTCTGCCAGCACGTGACTAAAGCAGATGTGGGTACTTACGGCCAATAATTGGACTGAGCTGGAAAGCTTTAGTGGAAGAGTTAGAGGAAGGAGCTGAAGTGGATTGCAACCCCATAAGAACAACATAACAATTCACTGGAACCGTCAGTGCTCCCAGGGTCTAAACCACCAATCAATGAGTATACTTGCTCTGGTCCAGGGCTCCAGCTATATTTGTAGCAGAGGATTGCCTTACCTGTCATTGGAGGGTAGTCACTCGGTCCTGTGGAGGCTTGATGCCCCAGAGAACAGGGATGCTAGAGGGCTGAGGAATGAATGGATGGGTGAATGGGCAAGCACCCTCTTAGAGGCAAAGGGGAGGTACAGGGGTGGGGGATTCATAGAGAAGAGAGCAAGATGGGGAATAACATTTGAAATGTAAACAATTAAAATGATCAATTAAAAAAGTACATATGGCGGTGGGTCTCTGCATTTGTTTTAGTCAGCTGCGGAGTGGACCCTCTCAGAGGACACTTTGATTTCTCTGTTGGAAAAGATTATGATTTGTAACTGTGAGCCCAAATAAGCCTCTTTCCCTGTAAATTGCTTAGGTAAGGAATTTTATTGCAGTAACTAGGAAAGTAATAGAGAATGGTCCATGTGAAACAATGTGGATGTATCTTCGAGGTAGTGGACAACAGAAATTAACGTGAATCGACAGTGAAATTATCTACTATTCGTTTAGAACATTTAAAGCTACAGCAAGCTAGAAGGATCAATTAGATATTGAAGGCCAGAAGTAAGATTAAAGGCTTAAAGTCATACAGTTCTGCAGATTAACCAGAGTTCATCATATTAATATTAAAGCCACATTTACCCTTGTATTATTTTTATAATAAGTCATGGCATGAGAAAAACGTGTGAATATGGAAAATGTGGCCACTTACTGAACAATGAGGAGTTATATATCTAAGTAAATACCTGTGCAAGCATGCATTTATTTTACCAATGATCTCTCCTCTCAACGTGTTTGTCTCTTGGGTTATCTACAAAAGCCATTTATAAGCTATACTGAAACATAATTCTAAATTATTAAGTAATTGGTAACCGATATTTGAGCTTTACAAAATCTGAAACATTGTTTCAAAATTCTGTTACCAGTTCTCTCAGTTGCCCTAAAGGAATGTGGTTGAAATTAGAAAAGAAATCCCTGTGGTCTAAAAATATGGCCATTCCTTCAGGAGCTTGTAAAGGCAGGTTTATATGTAATCTGCACTTCTCCCCTTTTAGCACATTTTGTACCACCCGCTTCCCCCTTAATTCACTGGTTTGGAGTTTGGAAACTTCTGTGCATATGATTTTTGTAGTTACATTTATTTTCAGGAACCTGGTTGCTCTCCCACAAAAGAGCAATCAAATCGAATTTTAGGACTTGCTGTGAAGCTTCACGATTGTGCAGCTTACTTTTGCTTGGTTCAATTAAAATGTTTTAGGAAGCTGAGGAGATTCTCTGCCAGTAAAATACTTGCTGTGCAAGCATGGGCACCTGAGAAGCCATTTTTTTTAAAAAAGAAGAATGTTGTGGCACACACTTGTTATTCTAGTGCTATGACGGTCAGGCTCTCTAGGACATCACTAGGCACCCAGCCTGGATATAACCTCAGAAATCCAGGTTCTGGTGAGAGTACTTCTCCCTCAAAATAACATGGAAAGTTTCTAAAGAACAACTCTCAAGGGTAACCTCTGACTTACACAGACACACAGACACACAGACACACAGACACACACACACACACACACACACACACACACCAAACAAACAAACAAAT
The DNA here is from genome assembly GCA_964023405.1 of Apodemus agrarius. Taxonomy (NCBI): domain Eukaryota; kingdom Metazoa; phylum Chordata; class Mammalia; order Rodentia; family Muridae; genus Apodemus; species Apodemus agrarius. The sequence goes on along the minus strand of OZ030005.1, from coordinate 86,054,624 downwards.
ATACTTAAAGCCACTAGTTTGAGTGGGAGAAATGAATAACCAGATTTAATTATCCCATTTCCTAAGTGACCCCAACTGGAAATTTATATTTACATATATCTATATCATCTATATCTATATATCTATATCATCTATACCTCTCTCTCTCTCTCTCTCTCTCTCTCTCTATCTCTATCTATCTATCTATCTTTCTTTCTTTCTATCTCTGTCTCTATTTCTATATATATATATGTGATATATATGTATATGTATGGTATATATATACATATATATATATATATATATATATATATAATATATCAGACTGATTCTGCAGGACCCCCAGGTTTTGAGAGTGGCCATCATTCTCGTTTCAATATACTTCACTCTGATGGAAATTGGAAATACTAGGATGCAAAATTTAATGTATCTTTAACTTCAGTTAATATAATTATATTAAAGAAGAAGTTTTCTCCCTGAAAAATCACTAAATTACATATTGAAGCAATTTTTATTCTTCCAGCTTATTCTGGACAAAATTTTGGATCCAACTTCTGTTCAATAAAGTGACTTTTCCCTTATAGAATAAGTTAAAAATATCTAGCAGCTTATGTGAAGCTGCTGTGTACCCTCTCAACCTTTCCCATGATTCCTTGCCTATCTTTTACCAGTTCTATCCATTCTGCCTTTCTTTATAAATGGAAATACTGAGAATTCTCTTGTTATAACCACATTTACAAGTGGGACTCAGGATGTGTGTGTGTGTGTGTGTGTGTGTGTGTGTGTGTGTGTGAGTGTGTACATACATATACATGTATACTTATATATATGATCCTTTATTTAGGATATATTATATATAATATATATCCTTAATTAGAGATTGTTCATCTGTTTTTGTCAATGAATGTATATTAATAGTAGGTTAGATTGTTTAGTACACTAATTGCTTGCTGTACAAATGCAAGGTCCTGAGTTCAATTTTTCCAAACCTTTATGAAATCAGATGTGATTACACTTATCCATAATTCCCGCATTTATTTTGAGATGGGAAATTGAGAATAAAATATCCTGGAATCTCACAGACAAACTACCCTGGCATAGGAGAGTAAAATTTTCCTCTGAGCTTGCCGTATGGCAAATATGTGCTTATACTCTTTCATGTGAATATCTTGTACTCACACTCACGTATCAACAAATATCAGACAAAAATCTAAATAAATTTATATTATGTTTCTACAAATATGCTGTGTTCATAGGACCAGGAGGAGCTTACATTAAATGATCTACAAAATAGACAAAAAAATGCAGACTTATTTTTCTTGGTGCCTGTGATCAAACCTTTGAGCTTTGCACATGTCACTTTAGTATTCTATGATTGACCTCCATCAAGCCTGTCTTAGAGTTATAAAGGAATAAATGTTTTTGTTTTGTTTTTAGAGATGGTGCTTCTCTGTGTAGCCCTGGCTCTTCTGGAACCCACTCTACAGACCAGGCTGGCCTGCAACTCAGAAATCCACCTTCCTTTGCCTCCCAAGTGCTGGGATTAAAGGTGTGCACTACCACTGCCCAAAGACATAAATTCTTTAATATTTGAGAAGTATGTCTTTAGGTGTGAAATACCCAAAACTTTAAAAATATTGTTTATATTTAACATAAAATTTCCTCTCCTGATTTCTGAATATAAAAAAAAATTCAAACAGTATTTCATGGTTTAAAATGTAGTTTGGTAACCTTTAAAGATACTGAAATAAACAAAATGTATATCCTTGTTAATACAAGCTAGAGCAAAGGGAAGAAACCAAATATCATAAGAATAAGCAGTGTCATGAAAAATGCTAGGATAGATTTGCAAAACAAAGTGATTAACAAATTAACTAGTTTGATTAGTTGTATTAATAACATTTTTCTAGGGGAACAAAAATTATGGAATGAATAAATAAAGGAGATTTATTGAAGTAGTTTAGAGGCTGTGGTCTAGCTACTCCGACAAAGGCTATTTATGAGTGGAAAGTCCAAGAATCTAGTAGTTGTTCAGTCTGTGGTGTGGGATGTCTCAGCCAGTATTCAGTACATACAGAAAGATAAAGGAAGAAGGCTCTAATGCCAGTGAGGGAAGAAGTTGCTGGCCAGAGCTTGGGCAAGTAGGCAACGAGCAAGAACTTCTTTCATGTCCTTCATATAACATGTCACCAAAAGGTATAACCCAAATTTAAGATGCGTCTTTCCACCTCAAGATATTTGAATTTAGAATGTCTTCCCACTTTAAATCCAATCAATTACATGAATTTCCATTTATTAATTTTTGAGCTTATTGCCTCTACCACTTTTTGATGAGTTCATGGCTGTTCCCAACTTTCTGTTCTTTTTGATGTAGTGTATCCTGTTTTACATTGAAGTCTTTCATCTAGGTGTACTTGAAATTTTTTGCAGGGTGATAGATATGGATTTACTTGTATTCATCTATATGCAGACATTCTGTCAGACTAGCACTCTTTGTTGAAAATTCTGTCTTTTTTCCATTGTATAGCTTCCCACAAACCTAGTGTCCATAGTTCTGTGCATTTATCAGGGTTTTTTATTTGATTCCGTTGATCAGCCTGTTTGTTCCTATACCAATAACATGCCTTTTTTATAATAGCTTGAGATCAAGGATGGTAATAACTCTGGAAGTTTATTTATTGTTCAGGATTGTTTCAAGTATCCCTGATTTTTTTTCATATGAAGTTGACAATCATTCTTTCAAAGTCCATGAAGAATTGTATTAGATTGCATAGATTCTGTAGAGTGCTTCAGTAAGATCACCATTTTTACAATGTTAATCCCAAGAATCCATGAGCATTGGAGATCTTTCCAACTTCTCTAATCTTCCTTAATTTATTTCTTCAGAGAATTGATGTTCTTTCATACAGGTTTAATGCAGAATTCAGACTCTAAATGGAAAACTAATGCCAACACTCTTTAAATGATTCCATACAATAGAAACAGAAGGAACACTGCTAAACTCATTCTATGAGGCCACAGTCACCCTTGTACCTAAACCACATGAAAACCCAACAAAGCAAGAATTTCAGACCAATTTCACTTACGAATATTAATGTAAAGCACTCAATAAAATACTCACAAACCAAAGTCAAGAACATATCTAAGACAGCATCTACCATGATCAAGTATGTTTTATCTCAAGGATGAAGGGGTGGTTCAGTATATGCACTACAATGTTTTAATAGTAGTATCTTTGTATTAAACCTTTAACTGGAAAACTTCTTATAAAATACCTATGCCATAATTATAGAAACAAATCCTCTTATATTAAGTTCTGTGTTTCTTTATTACTGTTGTCATATTTTCATGGATTGCTTATTCCTTAATTCTTTTCAATTTTTAGGCTACTATATGACATGCTAATAAAAAACTCATATAAATACCTATTAAAAATCTGAAGGGGGAAGTCCATCAGTAAAAAGTTTACTGTATAAGAATGGCAATGCTATGTCAATCCATACAGTCCATATGCAATGGAAGACATGGTGGTCCATGCTTACATTTACAGACATAGGAGGCAAACTCCTGAGCATCCCTAGGTGCTAGTCAACCACCCTAACATAATTTGTAGGATGCAGGTAAATGATAAACTTTATCTTACAAAACAATGTAGAAAGCCATTAAGGAAAGAGAACCAATCTTTCTCTTGTTTCTTCATCTATTCACATATTCACTTTCATGTGTAATACATATACATATACAATATAAAATATAGCAACATTTAAAGTATCTTTTATTTTATGAATCAATATAAAATTGTTTGTGTGCGAACACATGGCAGTAGATTGAACAGTAAAATAACTTCCCAACTGAAAGTACTTTAGTAGATTGTATTTGAGGAGGTCAAAACCAGAACTTTTCCTCCTTTCTTGATTTTCAGCGATGTCATTGCTGAAATGGCAAAAGTATTTCATGTGGAAAATAAAAATGGTTCAAATACAAATATCTTTTGATTTTTAGGTTGGTGAGAATTTTTTTGGTAGTTCAATATTTTTTTCAGTCTCTAAAATGTGGGGAAAATGGTTTTATATTGATTGCTTTTGGTTGTTGATGTTTCTGCTATAACTAAGAAATGTTGCAAAAGGAATAATGACGGGGGATGATTTTTTTACTCCATGGCACTGTCAGCCCCACTAGAACACTCTGCCCCTTGAGAGAAGATTCCTTGTTCTGATCATAATCTATTGAATGTGTTCTGATGGTTTCTTGTCTTTCTTTCTTTTCTTTTCTTTCTTTCTTTTTTTTGTTTTTTTTCGAGACAGGGTTTCTCTGTGTAACCCTGGCTGTCCTGGAACTCAACCTGTAGACCAGGCTGGCCTCGTACTCAGAAATCCACCTGCCTCTGCCTTCCGAGTGCTGGGATTAAAGGCGTGCGCCACCACCGCTCAGTTTTTCTTGTATTTCTAATCACAGGAACTATAGTCTAGCTCATAGTCTGTTCTGGAAAGGTCAGGATACTGTTTGCAAGAAGACAATTTTACTATATTAGTAAGTGAAAAATTATTGGCCTTATTCTTTTGAAATTAATTTTAACTTAGCAAAAAGATATTTGATCAATACTTTCTATACACTAATATGATTCAAATGTTTTGAATCGCCTGTGAATCGCTATACCTGTGAGCATTTTCTTGACATAGGCTTTCCTGTTATTGAATCTCTTACATAGGTAAAGAAAATACAATGAAGAAAATCATGCAGATTTATGTATTCCTGGGAAAAGCTATAGCACTTGAGTTGGTGCTTTGTTGTACTTTATAACATTGGATGTTCAAGTTTCACATCCTGTACCTTGAAGACTAACTTCGTTATGTCAAAGACAGAGATACTTTGAACAATGCAGTGACTGAAACTTTCACTAACAACATGCATGTATTTAAATGAGGTGAATATCTCCACTGGTTTCCCAACATGTAGCTGCATTCGTGTTGTTTTCTGAAGAATTGTTATGGTAAACTCATTTTCTCATTTCTAAAATGCCTTTCATTGTAATCTTTATTGTAATATAATAACAAATAAGTTTAACATTCAGTGTAGGGTATATTAACTGTGCCACACAAATAATGTTTTTGATGACTGCTGAGGACACAGTGCCATGAGAAAGAAATTATGTAACACATGGCTCTAAATGTGTACTCATGTGGGAAAATTGTGAATGCACTCGAATAATCAAAAAGAAAGAAAGTAGAAAATGTGGAACATATCCATGTATTAGCTTTCTGGTGCTATAATAAAATTCCTCAATCAAAAACAACTTATGGGAATGTTTACCTCAAGATGGAGAAAAGTCCATTCTAGCAAGGAAATGTGGCAGCAGGCCACAGCCATCATGGCAAGAACAGAGAGATTAAAGATCTCATAAAAGACCACAGCCCTCCATAACAGCTCCAAATGGCATTCCCAACTGGAAGCCAAATTTTTCTTTTAATGTTTTTTTAGATTTATGATTCTCCTATATATTACATCACACCTGTAGTGTCTTCTTTGCCTTCTTCCAGCCCCTTCCCTCACTTCCCCTCTCATTATGCCCATCCATTTCTCCTCCATTTCTCTTCAGAAAAGGGCAGACCTCCCATGGATATCATCAAAGCATGACACATTAACTTGCAGTAAGATGAGGCACCTTCCCTATATTAAGGAAGAAAGAGGTAATCCAGTAGAAAGAAAGGGGTCCTAATCCAGGCACAGTCAAAGACTACCCCAACTCCCACTGTTAGGAATCTCACAAGCAGACCAAGTTATACCATACACATATATGTAGAGGGCCAAGGTCAAAGCAAGTCAGACTCCATAACTGTGTGTCAGATACTAAGATTGAAAATAAATGAGACCCTATGAATTTGTAAAATTTCTGTAAGGCAAGACACCAAATTTCTAAATTAGTGAAAATATAGGAGACATTTCTCATTCATAAAACCACAATCCCTAGTCCCTCAAATCTCTCTGCATCTCCTTGTTCCTACTATGTCTGGCTCATTTTCCCCTTGGTTCTCTTTGGATAATGTGTATAGAAAATAAATCTTATCTTACTACTCACTTAAAAAATAGATTTAGAGGTTCAATGCTTAGAGATAAGTAGAATTCACAATCAACGTAAGAATTTAGTGACATAATTATGGACTTTTGTTTCTATTTAAATACAATTTTCTGGAAAACATGTACAAAATATCTTTTAAGTAGTTTATTACTTGTTTCCATAATATGGTGGATGGATACTTTTTTCAAAGCCCAAGAATAAATCAAATAAGATACTGACTTGGAAAGTTGTTATCCGATTTACAAATATACAAGTCATTGGTAGTCTTGATAATAGCTGGTTTAAAACCTCTCAAGTTGTTTCCCATAGATCAATTAAATATAAGCCTATAATAACTGCCTATCAATATCTTCCTCACTGATGGCACCATGTCCCCCTTTGCCCTGTCTTTTGTGTTCCAGTTTCAGGATCCATTACTTCAGTTTAGAATGATGTTACACTCAGTGATTCAAAGTCTCTACTCTAACAGCCTTATTCCAATCTCTAAGTTTTTAAAGCCCAGAGAACCACAAAGGAACTTGACCAAAAACCTGTATTCCTCTCCCTAGTTTATATCTCTCAAATCAGGATGGAAGAACTACAAATCCACAAACCAAATGTAGAATATAAATTTTGTTACTTTAACAGAAGTTACAAAGTTGATAATTACTCTTTTTTTGTTTGTTTTTCTTTTTTTTTTGTTTTTGTTTTTCTTTTCATTTCTTTATTGGATATATTCTATATTTACATTTCCTTTCCCCTTTTCTGGTTCCCCACCCCCAAAAGGTCCCACGTGCCCTTTTCCCTCCCCTTATTTAAAGTAAACATATTACCATGACAAAAGAATGTTAGTAAGGAATGATGAGAAAAATAAGACATTTTTTTATTTCTGTGGTCTGTTATGTGTGCACAGTTTTGTGCTTTAGTTGAATAGTCTGCATCAAAAGTCACTTGTGGATCAGTAGCTGTGCTGAACCTATTTGAAATTAACTCATAAGGGAGGTAGACTGGTTTTGTTGACATGTCTTCATATTTTAGAAACAGCAACAACATTGGTTTACTTGTTTTGTTGTTTTAATAAAAATACCTAATTAAAACAACTTAAGCAAGGAAGAGTTTATTTTCACTCATGTTTTGAGAATAGAAACTATCATGCTGGGAAAATTGAGATAATAGGAGCCCGAGGCAAAATATCAAATATCATCCCTACCACGTCACAGAGGATGATAAGGGATGATGATTGTTAGCAATCAGATAATTTTCTTTTTTATTCTGTCCTAGACTTAAGCCAATAGAAAAAATGCCACCTATCTTTAGGGTAGGTCTTCCCAGTTCATTGAATCTAGCCTAGAACCCCATCACAGACATACCCACACCTTTAATTCCATAGTGATTTAAATCCTGTTAGTTGCCCAATATTAATTACGACAATTCTTTCCACAGTCGATAATTGAAATCCAAGAGTTCATGAGAGAGAACCCAAGCACATTTCAAGCCATGATCCCAGAATGATCTCTAAAATTATATTGCTCAAAGCAAATCCAAATGGTAACTCTTAGTATTGCTAGGGCAGAACTGTACTTCTCTCATGAGACATTAAAGCTGAGGCATGATGAGAAAAGGGCAAAAATTTTTGAATGGTTTAAAATCAAATATATATATGGAATAGTCAAGTAGAGTTTGTGATTAATTCAAGATACATGTTAGATGATAGACTATTATTTCATAATTTATTCAATGTTTAATTTTCAAAAGACTCTAATAAGAATTTATTCTCCAGCATTCCTTGGAGTTTCGGTGGTCACAAAACCAGTAACAACTTAGTTAAAAATGTATGGTTTTGTTTATTTTTTTATCCAGATTATGTGTAATTAATGATCCATAAAACTCATATTAATAAATAATCAGAAAGTTGATTTTTTCAAAATGATACCATTACAAATTGATGGATCAGACATGGTAGTTAACTACACATTACTGTTTTCGGGCACAAACAACCAGAATATATTTACTTTGGTATTTTTGCCATTAAAGAAAAGTATCTTTTGCCCAAGTAGTGGTTGAAAATGTTGTCTCCTTCATTACAAAAGTCCTGTTCCATTGACCTGTTATACCACCAGTATGAACTTTGCATTATAAAATCATGATTTTATACCATTGTACTCACTACATTATTAAAATGTCCTTATCTCTACATTGGATTAAGACCAAACTTCTTGGCCTTATTTTCCAGTTGATTTCCAGGGCTTCCTCTTTGGGAATAATTACCTATCAACAAGGCTGCTAAAGCAAATGAATCCCAAACCTATCTTCAATTCGGTTCACTATGGCAGCTTAAGTTCAATTACTTAATTAGCTGCTTTTTTCAATATAGTATATTTTTTTTATAGATTTCAGGGTTCTAATTTGTATGCTGAATGACAATTAATATCAATGCAATTGTCCAAAGGAGATTAGATGTAGAGCCCAAAAGAAGCAGGGGTGGTAATCAGGAAACCATTACTGATTAAAAGTCTTTATGCATATCCTGGATGGGAACAATTTAGTTAGATTGACATTAATTATTTTTGCTTGTTTACAATCAGTTATGACTCACTGTTCATTCTAATCAAATCAAAACTTCATGGAAGAACAGAGGAAATACACATGTACCTGAAATACTGTTTTATACTTCTGTTCAGTACATTAAATGTGCTACAGGCAGAGGCAAGAACAATGTAGTGAGAAGCACACATCTGATTCACTCACGGTTCCATCTCTGTACAGCCAAGGCTTTTAAGTCACTCAGCTCTCAACTTGATTTATTCATTGTGATAAGCGAGTTTAGATTCAGAAGTTAAGACCTAATGAGAATAAAGACATTAGGCACGCAGCTGACCAGATTTCCAATAGGATAGGCTTAGAAAATGCTGTGAGAAATGACTTACAAATAGAATTTTTCTTGATGCTGAAGTCTGACTTTGTTTCAAGGTTGTATTAAAAAGGAAAATGTTTAAAGAAAAAGGGACAACACTGGAGCTGGAAAGATGGCAGCAGTGCTAGAGAACTCACAGTTCTTGCAAAGGTCAGGATTTCAGTTCCAGGCAATTGCATGGATAATCACTGCTGTAACTAGAAAGCTAGGGAATTCAAACTCTCTTCTGATGTCTGTGATACGTCAAATACATAGTGTGCCTACATACTTACCAGCATAAATGAAAAAATTATTTTAAGTATAATACAAGAATGCAAGAAGAAATAGGGAATTTGGTTAAAATCCTGTAATTGATAATTTGTTGAATATCTATAAATAAGTAATCTTACACTGACCTCAAAATATTTCTTCAAAATTCTTCAAAAGAATACCCTATGCATCTCTTTGCATTATATTCAACGTAGCATTGGAGGTTTTGGAAGTAGATTTGCAATTAAGAAGAACAAGTATACAATGTCAGTTCAGAAACAATATTATTATTATTATTATTATTATTATTATTGGTGTTTCTCGAGACAGGGTTTCTCTGAGTAGCCCTAACTGTCCTGGAACTCACTCTGTAGACCAGGATGGCCTTGAACTCAGAAATGCACCTGCTTCTGCCTCCCAAGTGCTCAGATTAAAGGCATGTGTCACCACTGCCTGGCAACAATAATTTTATAAGATCTGTATACTGTAAATTCATAACATTATGAAATGTGACATTAATTAGAAAATCACCTTAGGAACACAACCAAGAAGCAGTAAAAGTTATTATGTTATGTTCTTTAAAGCACAGCAAGCAAAGAACACAGCAAAGTTGTTGTGGGTCTGGGGAATTGACTTTGGATAAGATGCTTGCCACACATGCATGAGGACCAAGGGTCATATCCTTAAAATATACATCAAAGTTAGCTAAGCTACCACCAGCAATCTCAACACTTTCTAATAAACAGGAGATCCATGGAGCAAGCTAGCTTGCTAGACTAGCTGAATCCATGAGCCCTCGGTTCAACTGAGAAGCCCTGCTTCCTTATGTAAAATGGAAAGTGATTAACAAAGACACCCAGCATCAACTTTGACATACTCTCCCCCTCAACACACACAGAAAGCAACAATGACACATTGACCTCTATTGAGAAGTCTCACTTTCCAAGAATTTTGAGGAAATAGTAGTGATTATTTTGAGGTCAGTGTAAGATTCTTAATTTACAGATATTCAATGGAATATCAATTATAGGACTATAAATGAATGCCCTATTCCTTCTTTTAAAAGATAAATCTTTCCTGTGGAAGACAACCATTTTTCTCCTTTATATACCAATGCTCTATTTCTGATATTTTATTTTAAGCATAGTGATAAACAGAGAAAGGTGACTGTGAGAAGGGGTGGGAGAAGACACAGACAATAGTTTGCTTATGTTGTAATTGCAGACTGGCTTCATGAGTTTTCCGTTATGCATTTTTAATGCAGTGTTCTCTTTTTGAGATTATTTTTATGTCTATGAGTACTTCTCTCTACATGTATGTCTGTGTACCACATGATACCTGGTGCCTGACAAGGCCAAAAAAAAAAAAAAAAGAGCATCAGATTCCCCGAAGCCAGAGCAAAATACGGTTCTGACGTGAGAACTAGAATAAACCTGGGTCATATGCTAGATCATGAAAACATATTTGAGAGAAACAAAGGCAACTTATCTAGCCATTATGATATCCTTTGTCTGAAGGTGGCACTTCTTTCAATAAATTGATGACTTCATTACTAATACACTTTAGGCAAACAGTGTATCTTATTTAGATCCAAATAGTCTCAGAAAAAAAAATTGACCAAAGATGCTAAATAGAATCAGATGAGGAAAGGAAAAGAAAGAGAGGAATGTAGAAATACTGAGCATAAAGAGGATGCTGAACATACACCCTAAACTCTTACAGAAATAATTTGTGTAGCAGTATCATGTGCAGTGAATATTAACTGTAGAGCATGTAAGTTTGCATATGTATTCCTGGTGCATATTTGACAATGTTAATTACAGAAGACATACTATTTAATACATTTTATAAAGTCAATAGCCACTAATACTCACAGATGTTTCTTTTGGCAGCTGAGAATGTCAGAGTCCAATCTAATTTTAACCAGACCCAGATATTGTATTGTTGAACAGGTGAGTCATGTCATGATACTTAAGAAAGTTTATATTCCTTAAAATAAAAATTTACGAATTAACTTAAAATGTGCTATCACATTCCTACTGAAGGTTAAAAAAAAGGAGATACTAGGCATTTTAGCTCATAATTCAGAGTTAGTGACTGAAGATGATTTTTTTATCAGTGAATTTTAGTAAGTGCTGACTCATATGTTCTTGTGCTCAACATTTAACTACAGTTGAAAGTGCTGAGCACAGAGGCAGCTAGGGAACCAGAAGGCAACCTTTTCATGAGACTCATTAAGATCTGATATTCAGGACAAGCATGTGATGAAACAGAATGTGTCAAGCATGATTCTGTGTGCTAACTTATTTCAGGGAATGGCTTAACAGAAACCATGGTAAAAATTCAACTCTCAGCATTCTCAGCTAATTCCCAGCCACCTAAGATGAAGGCTGTGCAAAGGGAAAGATGATCAGAAGATATCTACTTATAACAGCAGAGAATATACTAAAAATTTCACTCCTGGTTGAGGAGGTTTTGGCCAATTGATGACTGCCGGGAGAGAGGAATTGGTTTCTTCAGAAATCCATCCCATGAGAGACTGCTTGTGTTCCACGACATGCATGGCCCTTGCCCTGGATACTGCTATGTTAACATGACACATGCTAGAGTCATCTAAAAGGAGGAAACCTCAATAGAGAAAATCCCTCCATAAGATCCTGCAATAGGGCATTTTCTAAATTAGTGATTAATGGGGGAGGGATATACCTTGTAATAACTCTGTGTACAGAATATCTAATATTTGGGCAAGAGTTCAGATAGCTGACTTCTTAAAATAAACTTTTCATCTCACATAATTTAAAAAATTCAAGTATTTATCAGTTTGGCATGATAGTTTGCATGTATCTCCATCTTACTCCCTGTTGTTGGCATCCTATTATATCTTACTGAGCGTTACAAATTAACAAGAGTGGTATGTCAGCATTGGGAGAAGTTCCATAAGAGGATACCATGCTAGATTTCTTTTTCATGTCTGAGTTGGATCTCAGCATCATGACACATTCTCTGAACCACATTGATTTTCTATGAACTTGGAAATTCTAAAGATTGCACGAGGTCTTACTCAACTGTATATTTATATTGTCTTCTTCCCCCCTTGTTCACCTATAAGATTTTACAACGTTGAGAGCCCTATTCTCATCGTTTTTTTATCTACTTCCTTTATTGAGGGATATAGTATTTCCAGATGTGAATCACATCTCCACCAGAGAGCACTTAACCAAAATACTGTGCTTGTATAAAATTCATTTTGTCTTTGTATTTATGCTCTATATTTCCCCCCTGTTTTCTAAGGTAAGTCCTCACAACATGATATTTAAATCTCTTTCCCCATTAACACTTATTAGTTTACTTTATGTACTGATCACTGGACCCCTCCTGACCTTCCCTTCACATAGTCCCTCACTGCACTACGCTTCCATTTTCCTCTGAGAGGGTTGAAGCCCTCTTGATTATCCACCACCCTAGCACATGAAGTCTCTGTATGGCTAGGCACATCCTTTACTACTGAGGCTATAAGTCAGCCCATTTAGGGAAACAGGATGCACAGACAGGCAACAGTTTTAGAGCCAGTTTCTACTCCATCTATTGGGGTACTCATATGAAGACCAAGATACACATCTGCTACATATGTATGGGAGACCTAGGTCAAGTGCATGTATTCTCTGATTTGTGGTTCAGTCTCTGATAGCCCTTAAGAGTCCCATTTAATTGACTCTGTTAGTCTTCCTGTGAAAATCCTATCCCTTCCTGAACCTTCAATTCTTCCACCAACACTACAATAAGATTCCTGGACATCCTGTCCAATGTTTGACTGTGGGTTTCAGCATCTTTTTCACTCAGATTCTGGGTAGAGCCTCTCAGAGGACAGTTATACTAAGTTCCTATCTGTGAGCATAACAATATCACTAACAGTATCAGCGATTGGTTCTTGAGATTGGATGGTCTCAAGTTGGGCCAGTTTTTGGTTGGTCATTCCCTCAGTCTCTGCTCTATCTTTATCCCTGCATTTCTAGAAGACATGAAAAAAATGGCTCAAAAGTTTTATGGGTAGGTTGGTGTTCTATCCCTTATCCCTCTACTTGTGGTCCTGCCTAATAACAGTAGGTGGCTACTTTAGGTTCCAAATCCTCACTGTTAGAAGTCTCAGCTAAAGTCTCCTGCATGGAATTATAGGAGTCTTCCCCTCCCCAGGTCTCTGCTTCATACTAGATATTCCCATCCCCACTCCCACCAGCAACCAATACCCATTCATCTGGCCCTCTCTCCTGCCTTTCTCCACACCTCCCATCACCTTACTATAACCTCTCCCACACAGAGCCCTCATTCTATCTACTACTTAAGAATATTTTATTCCTCCTTCTATGTGATATTCAAGCATCTTCACTTGGGCCTTTGTTCTTGCTTAGCTTTTTTGGTTCTATGGAGTGTAGCATGGGTTTCTTGTATTGTATGGCTAATATCCAGTTCTAAGAGAGTACATAGTAGGCATGTCCTTTTGAGTCAGGGTTACCTCACTCCAGAAGATATCTTTTAATTCCATCCATTTGCATGCAAAATTCACAGTGTCCTTGTTTTTAATAGTTTGGTGGTATTCTATTGTGTAAATGAATGATATTTTCTGTATCCCTTCTTCAGTTGAAACAAATCTGTGTTGTTTTCAATTTACAGCTATTTTGAGTAAGCTTTAAGAATATAGTGGAAGACATGTCCTTTTGGTCTGGTAAAGCATCTCTTGGGAATATACCCAGTGCAGTTGGGTCTTCAGATAGAACTATTCCCAATTTTATGAGAAACCACCAGACTGATTTCCAGAGAGGTTATACAAGTTTGGACTCTTTTAAGGTTTGTAAAGAATTGTGTTGGAATTTTGATGGGAATTGGATTGAATTTAGAAATTACTTTGGGTAAGATGCTGTCTTTAGTTGGTTAATCCTACTAATCCATGAGGATAGGAGATATTTCCATCTTCTGATACCTTCCTCAGTGTTTTTCTTCATGTCTTTCACTTGTTTGGTTATTCATACCAAGATATTTTATATTATTTGTGGCTATCATAAGGGGAGAGGTTTCCCTAATTTCTTTTTCCTTTTTTCTAATTATATATTTTCTTTATTTACATTTAAAATGTTATCCCCTTTCCTTGTTTATCCCCAAAAACCTCCTATCCCATCTCCCTCCCATTCCCCTGCTCACCAACCCACCTACTCTCAGTTCCCTGCTCTGGCATTCTCCTATACTGGGGCATCAAGCCTTCACAAGTTCAAAAGTTTCTCCTCTCACTGATGCCCAACAAGGCTATCCTCTGCTACATATGCAGCTGGAGCCATGGGTCCTTCCATGTGTATTGTTTGGTTGGTGGTTTAGTCCCTGGGAGCTCTAGGGGGGTACTACTTGGTTCATATTGTTGTTCCTCCTATAGGGCTACAAACTCCTTCAGCTCCTTGGGTCCTTTCTCTAGCTCCTCCATTGGGGACCCTTTGCTCAGTCCAGTGGTTGGCTGAGAGCATCCAACTCCATATTTGTCAGGAACTGGCAGAGCCTCTCAGGAGACAGTTATATCAGGCTCCTGTCATCAAGCATTTGTTGGCATCCACAATAGTGTCTGGGTTTGGTAATTGTATATGGGATGGATCCTCAGGTGGGGCAGTCTCTGAATGGGCTTTACTTCAGTCTCTCCTCCATACTTTGTTATCTCCTCCCATGGATAGTTTGGTCCTTCTTGGAAGAGGGATCAAAGTTTCCCTAAGTTCTTTTTCAGCCTATTTATAGTTTGCATAAAGGACAGCTACTGTTTTATGTTTGTTTGTTTATTTGTATTAATTTTTTATTCAGGAATTTTGCTGAGGGTATTTATCAGCTATAGAAGTTCTCTGAAAGAATTTTGGGGGTTGCATATGGATGCTATCATATCATATGAGAATAGTGATACTTAGACTTCTTCTGGGAGTGCAGATAGAGCATTTAGTCTAATGGCAGCACTCTGATTGTCTTGGGTAGCAGCACTCATCTAGGAAAGCGAGTAGAGCTAGTTGTCTTGGTTGTCCCAGGTGGCAGCAGGCCTCCAGAGATGCAGGCTGAGCTGTGTTCAAGGAGGTAGAATGCAAATCTGGGATTTTAGGTAGTGGTGTGGAACAGAAGACCAAGCACAGAGGGCATGGGGCAGACCCCAGGGCTGCTGGGCTTCCTGATGGCCCAGAAGACAAGGGATTGGAGTGTGGGTATATCATTTGGTTTTGCAGTACAGTAGCAGCCCTCCAGGGAGACAGACTGAGCTATGGTACAGGGAGTGGTGTGCAGATCCACAAAATTTTGAAATTTCTGGCTTATAAGTAAATGTTTTTCTTGAATCTTTTCCATTCTGCCAACTTCATTATTTAAAAAAAAACAGAAAAAAGAACTATATAAAATTGTAACTTATTCCATGATAGTCTAAGTGTTTGGATAGGGACACTATTACACACATACAATCATAGTATTTTACATAATTGTTTTACTAGACAAGTGATGTCACTCATAGTAATTATACACTAGCAAAATTTCTGCCAAACATTAGTTTTTAACCAATGATTTTACTCTATCTAGAAAATCCTGTCAGTAAAATCATATATTGATATTATCCCTCTATCAGATGTGGTGTTAGTGAAGATTTTTTCCCAACCTGTAGGCTGCCAATTTGTATTATTGACTATGTCCTTTGCCTTATAGAAGCTTTCCAATTTCATTAGGTCCCATTTATCAATTCTTGATCTTAGAGCATAAGCCATTGGAGTTCTGTTTAAGAAATTTCCCCCTGTGCCAATGAGTTCAAGGCTCTTTCCCACTTTCTCTTCTACTTGATTTAGTGTATCTGATTTTATGTTGAGATCCTTGATGCACATTGACTTGAGGTTTGTGCAAGGTGGCAAATATGGGTCTATTATCATTTTTCTATAAACAGACAGCCAGTTAGTTCAGCACCATTTTTGTAAGATACTTTCTTTTATCCATTGTATATTTTTGGCTTCTTTAACCAAGATCAAGTGTTCATAAGTGTGTAGTTTTACTTCTGGACCTTCAATTCTATTCCATTGATCAATGTGTCTATCTCTGTATCAATAACATGCATATTATGTCACTAGTGCTCTGCAGTAAAGCTTGAGGTCATGGATGGTGATTTCCCCCTGAAGTTCTTTTATTGTTAAGAATTGTTTTGTGTTATTCTGTGTATTTTTCCTTTCCAGATGAATTTGAGAATTGCTCTTTCCATGTTTTTGAAGAATTGTGTTGGATTTTGATGGGAATTGCATTGAATCTATAGACTGCCTTTGGTAGAATGGCCATGTTTACTATGTTAGTTCTGCCAATCCAAGAGCATGGAAGATCTCCACATTTTCTGAGATCTTCTTCAATTTCATTCTTCTTTAAAATATTAGATATATTCTTTATTTACATTTCAAATGTTGTCTCCTTTCCTGTTTCCCCCAAAAGCCATCCCTGCTCCCCCTGCTCACCAATCCACCCACTCTAGCTTCCCTGTCCCAGCATTCCCCTATACTGGGGGATCTAGCCTTCCCAGGATCAAGGGCCTCTCCTCCCATTGATGTCAACAAGGCTATCTTCTGCTGCATATGCAACTGGAGCCATGGGTCTTTCCATTTATAGTATTTGGTTGGTGATTTAGTCCCTGGTAGTTTTGGGTGTACTGGGTGGTTCATTTTGTTGTTCCTCCTATGGGGCTACAAACCCCTTCAGCTCCTTTGTTCCCTTTTCTATTTCTGCTATTGGAGACCCTGTGCTCAGACCAATGGTTGGCTGAAAGCATCACCCTCTGTATTTGTCATACACTGGCAGAGCCTCTTGGGAGAGAGCTATATCAGGCTCTTGTCACCAAGGACTTGTTCGCATCCATAATAGCTTCTGGGCTTGCTGACTATATATGGGATGGATCCCTAGATGGGGCAGTCTTTCCATGCTCTTTGCCTCAGTCTCTAATCCTCACTTTGTCTCTTTATCTCCTCCAGTGGGTATTTGGTTCGCCCTTCTAAGGGGGACCAGAGTATCCATTCTTTAGTCTTCCTACTTCATGAGCTTCATTAGGACTATGAATTATGTCTTGGGTATTCCAAGCTTCTGGGCTAATATGCACTATTCAGTGTGTTCTTTTGTGATCGGGTTACCTCACTCAGGATTATATTCTCTAGTTTCATCAATTTGCCTAATAATTTCATGAATTAATTGCTTTAATAGCTGAGTAGAATTCTATTGTGTAAATGTACTACATTTTCTGTATCCATTCTTCTGTTGTTCCCAGCTCCTGTCTCACAAATAAAACTGTTATGAATATAGAGAACATGTTCCCTTGTGGCATGGTGGGGCATCCTTTGAGTATATTTCTAGAATGGTATTGCTGGGTCTTCATGTGGATGTATTTCCAATTTACTGAGGAACATTTAGATTAATTTTCAGAATGATTTTACCAGCTTTCAATCCCACCAGCCATGAAGGAGTTTTCCTTTCTCCACATCCTCACCAGCACCTGATATCACCTGAGTTTTTGAACTTATCCATTCTGACTGGTGTGAGGTGGAATCTCAGGGTTGTTTTAATTTGCATTTCCCTGATAATTAAGGATGTTAAACATTTAGGTACTGCTCAGTCATTTGATATTCCTCAGTTGAAAATTCTTTGTTTAACTCTGTATTCCATTTTTAATAAGGTTATTTGGTTCTCTTAGTCTAACTTCTTGAGTACTTTGTATATATTGGATATTAGCCGTCTATTGGATGGAGAGTTGGAAAAGATTTTTCCCAAATTTTTGGTTGCCGTTTTGTCCTTTGCCTTACAAAAGCTTTGCAATTTTATAAGGTTCCATTTGTCAATTCTTGATCTTAGTCCATTAGCTACTGGTGTTATGTTTAGGAAATTTCCCCTGTTCCCATGTTCTTGAGGCTCTTTGCCCCTTTCTTTTCTATTAGTTTCAGTGTATCTGGTTTTATGTGGAGGTCCTTGATTCTCTTGGACATGAGTTTTTTTTTTTTAATTTTTATTTTCTATATTCTATGTTTACATTCCAAAGGCTTTCCCCTTTCCCAGTTCCCACCCACCATAGTTCCCATAGTTCCTCTCCCCCCCCCCAACTGTTCTACAAGGAGATAAGAATGGATCAATTTGCATTCTTCTGCATGCTGATCTCCAGTTGAACCAGCACCATTTGTTGAAAAGGCTATCTTTTTTCAACTGGATGATTTTAGCTCCTTTGTCAAGTGACCTTAGCTATGTGGGTTCATTTCTGGTTCTTCAATTCCATTCCATTGATCTACCTGTGTGTCATTGTTCTAATATCATGCAGTTTTTATTACTATTGCTCTGTAGTACATCTTGAGATCCGGGATATTGATTCCCCCAAAAGTTCTTTTATTGTTGAGAATAATTTTCAATATCCTGGGTTTTTTATTATTCCAAATGAATTTGAGAATTGCTCTTTCTAACTCTATGAAGAATTGAGTTGGCATTTTGATGGGGATTACACTGAATCTGTAGATTGCTTTTGGCAAGATGGCCATTTATATTGTATTAATCCTATCAAACCATGAGCATTGGAGATCTTTCCATCTTCTGAGATCTTTGATTTCTTTCCTCAGAGACTTGAAGTTCTTGTTATGCAGATCTTTCCTTGTTTAGTTAGAGTCACACCAATGTATTTTATATTATTTGTGACTATCGTGAAGGGAGTTGTTTTTCTAATTTCTTTCTCAGCTGTTTCATGCTTTAACTATGGCAATGCCACTGATTTGTTTGAGTTAATTTTGTATCCCGCCACTTTGCTGACATTGTTTATCAATTTAGGAGTTCTCTGGTGGAATTTTTGGAGTCACTTAAGTATACTATCATATCATCTGCAAATAGTGATATTTTAATTTTTTCATTTTTGACTATATGGAATAAATATGGGGAGAGTGAGCATCCTTGTCTTGTCCCCAATTTCAGTGGGATTGCTTCAAGTATGTCTCCATTTAATTTGATATTGACTGTTAGTTTACAGTAAATTGCTTTCATTATGTTTAGGTGTGGGCCTTGAATTCCTGATCTCTCCAATACTTTTAATATGAGGCGGTGTTATATTTTGTCAAATGCTTTTTCTGCATCTAAGAAGATGATCATGTGATTTTTTTCTTTGAGTATGCGTAGCAGTTATTAATAAAAAGGTTCTGACCTGCCAGGCCTCTGCACCACATCCTGGCAGGTCTTGCTCAAGTCAGCTCTCACTGCTGAGCCACTCTTTCTCACCTAGCTCTCACAGCATCCCAGCTGTGTTTCTTCTCTGCTATAGACTCTGTAAACAGCAGGAGTCCCGTGCTCCTGCCCTACACCCAAACACCTGGTAAAGCATGACTCTTAAACTTAGTTAACCAAATATATTTTTGTATGTGAAACTCCCAATTACATAATGCCAAATTATAATGATAAAGTTTTATCCCAATATTTCTAACCTCTCAGCACACCAGAAACACATCTGATGCCATCTGGATCTGTGTGTCTCCTCCTCTGCTCCCTCTTTCAGCTCCCAGGCTCCCTTTCTTTGCTCCTCCTTCACTTAGCTCCTCCTCCTCCTCTCTCCCCTCCAATCACTGGCCTCTCACTGCCTCAATGTGAATGTATAGGAAATATCTTGCATCAAGTTTGTTTATACAGTGCATTATGTTAATGGATTTTTATTATATTGATCCAACCTTGCAAACCTGGGATGAAGCCTACTTGATCATGGTAAATGATGGTTTTGATGTGTTCTTGGAATCTGCAAGAATTTTACTTAGTATTTTTGCATTGATATTCATAAGTGAGATTGGTCTAAGTTCTCTTTTTCAGTTCTTTTTCAGAGCCACCTTGTGTGGTTCAGGTATCACAGTAATTGTGGCTTCATAGAACGAGTTACGTAGTGTTCCTTCTCTTTCTATTTTATGGTTAGAGAATAATTGGTATCAGGTCTTCTTTAAAGGTCTGATAGAATTCTGCACTAAATCTATCTGGCCCCTACATTCTTGGCACGCTCTGCCAATACTCATTCTCTAAAAACATCTACTACATTTCCCTCCATCTTACTTTTGAGAAATCGTGAAGATTTAGCACCTGTTACTGATATATTTGGCAGACTATCCCATGGCTGCCATCATGTTTTTAGTTTTTCTCATGTTTTGGATTGTTATTCATAAGAAATTTCACTTCTTTAATAGATATAAGTTTTTTCTTTTTCCCTGTGAGTACTTGACAAAATCTACTGGGTATCATCTTAAAGTCCTTCAGTGGTGTTGTAGCTTCTGTTATTGCTGTTGTTGTTCTTGTTCTCACTCTGTATCCTTCTGTGTAGAACTCTGAGTTTTATCCTATTTTAATGATCGAACCTATTTTAATTTATTATTATTGTTGTTATTACTATAATTGCTATTATTATTTTATTTTCTCTCTTTGTGTATCTGTATAAATTATATCTCATCCTGTACTTGTCATCAACTCTTCTCTGCCATGCCTTGTCGTATCTATATAACTCATATTACTTACCTGTGAAGAGTTGTTATCAATGTTCGTAGAGTCTAGATTTATTTTCTAGGCCTATTAAGAGTAAGTCAGAAAATTTTCTTTTATGTAGTCTATCTCTGCTTCTCTTTTTGTTCATACAGTTACAACTAATGAAAATATGCTATTTCCCTGCTTTCAGAAGAGCTTAACTTTAACATTTCTTTTGATTGATTGATTGATTGATTGAATTGATTGATTTTTATTGGACATTTTATTTATTTACATTTCAAATGTTATCCCTTTTCCTCGTTTCTTCTCCAAAAACCCTCTATCCCATCTTCTATGAGGGTGCTCCCCCAGCTACCTAATCATTCCCTCCTTCCTACATTGGCATTACCATACACTGAGGCATAGAGCCTTGATAGGACCAAGAGACTCACCTCCCATTGATGTCCAACATGGCCTTTCTCACTATATATGCATCTGGAGACATGGGTCAATGTATGTGTACTCTTTAATTGGCGGGTTAGGCCCTGGGACCTTTGGAGCTCGATACTCTAGTTCTTCCTATAGGATTGCAATCCCTTCAGCTCCTTCAGACCTTTCTCTATATCCTTTAGTGGTAACCCCATGCTCAGTTCAATAGTTGGCTTCACACATCCACCTCTGTGTTTGTCAGATTCTGTCAGAGCCTCTAAGGAGATAGCTATATGAGGCTCCTTTCAGTAAGCACTTCCTGGCATCCTCAATAGTGCCTGGGTTTGGGGTCTGCATATGGAATGGATCCCCAGGTGAGGCAATCTCGGGGTGGCTTTTCCTTTATCCTCGGCTCTACACTTAGTCTCTGTATTTCCTCCCTTGAATATTTTGTTCCCCCTTGTAAGAAGGACTGAAGCATTCAACTTTGTAGTTCCTTCTTGAGCTTCATGGGGTCTGTGAATTGTTTCTTGTGTATTCCAAGCTTTTGGGCTAATATACACTTATCAGTGAGTATATACCATGTGTTCTTTTGTGGCTGGATTACTACACTTGGGATGATACTTTCTAGTATCCTTTGCCTGCAAATTTCATGAAGTCATTTTTTTTGTGATTACTAAGTAGTTCTCCATTGTGTAAATGTACTACGTTTTCTGTATCCATTCTTCTGCTGAAGGACATCTGGGTTGTTTTCAGTTTCTGGATATTATAAATAAGGTTGCTGTAAACATAGTGGAGCAAATATCCTTGTTATATGTTTTTTTTAGAAGGTTTCATTTTTTTTTACTTTTTTTTGTTTTTTCTTTATTCTTTGTTTACATTTCAAATGCTTTCCCATTTCCCAATTTTCCCCTCACCATATGTACCATAAGTCCTCTTCCCTCTGTGCATTCCCCAATAACCCCCCTTTCTTTGTTCTAGTATTCCACTACCATACTGGATCAAGTCTTTTCAGGATCAGGGCCCTCTCCTTCAATATTCTTGGGAATCATATGATTTGCTAATTGTGACTTGCATATTCATAGCTTCTGGGCTAATTAATATCCACTTATCAGTGATTGCATTTCAAGTGTATTCTTTTGGGATTGGGTTACCTCACTTAGGATGATATTTCCAGTTCCAATCATTTGCCTGCAAATTTCATGAATTCATTGTTTTTAATTGCTGAGTAGCATTCCATTGTATAAATATATCACATTTTCTGTATCCATTCCTCCATTGAGGGACGTCTGGGTTCTATCCAGTTTCTGGCTATTATAAATAAGGCTGCTATGAACATAGTGGAGAATATGTCTTTGTTGCATGCAGGGGAATCCTCTGGGTATATGCCCAGGAGTGGTATGACAGTGTCCTCTGGAAGAGTCATGCCCAATTTTCTTAGAAACCTCCAGAATGATTTCCAGAGTAGTTGGACCTTCTTGCAATTCCACCAACAGTGGAGGAGTGTTCCTCTTTCTCCACATCCTTTCCAGCATCTGCTGTCTCTTGAGATTTTAAACTTAGTTATTATGACTGATGTGAGGTAAAATCTCAGAGTTGTTTTGATTTGCATTTCCATGATGACTAGTGATGTTGAACATCTCTTAAGGTGCTTCTCAGTCATTTGAATTTCTTCAGGTGAAAATTCTTTGTTTAGTTCTGTACCCCATTTTTAATAGGGTTATTTGTTTATCTGGGGTGTAATTTCTTGAGTTATTTGTATATATTGTGTATTAGCCCTCTGTCAGTTGTGGGGTTGGTGAAGATCTTTTCCCAATTAGTTGGTTGCTGTTTTGTCCTTCTGACAGTGTCCTTTGCTTTACAAAAACTTTGTAGTTTTATTAGGTCCCATTTGTCAATTCTTGATTTTAGAGCATAAGCTATTGTTGTTCTGTTGAGGAACTTTCCCCCTTTGCCCATCTCCTCCAGGGTCTTCCTCAGTTACTTTTCTATTAGTTTCAGTGTGTGTGGTTTTATGTGGAGGTCCTTGATCCACTTGGAGTCGATCTTAGTACAAGGAGATAAGAGTGGATCAATCCGCATTCTTCTGCATGCTGACCTCCAGTTGAACCAGCACCATTTGTTGAAGAGGCTATCTTTTTTCCACTGGATAGTTGTAGCTACTTTATCAAAGATCAAGTGACCAAAATTCTGTGGGTTCATTTCTGGGTCTTCAATTCTATTCCATTTATCTACTTGCCTGTTACTGTACCAATACACTGCATTTGTTAACACAATTGCTCCGTAGTACTGCTTGAGGTTGGTGATATTGATTTCCCCAGAAGTTCTTTTATTGTTGAGAATAGTTTTAGCTATCCTGGGCTTTTTGTTATTCCAGATGAATGTGAGAATTGCTCTTTCTAAATATAAGAAGAATTGATTTGGGATATCTATGGGGATTGCATTGAATCTGTAGATTGCTTTTGGCAAGATGGCCATTTTTGCTATATTAATCCTGCCAATCCAAGAGCATGAAAAATTTTTCATCTTCTGAGGTCTTCTTCGATTTCTTTCTTCAAAGACTTGAAGTTCCTGTCATACAGATCTTTTAGTTGTTTGGTTAGAGCCACGCCAAGTTACTTTATATTGTTTGTGGCTATTGTGAAGGATGTTATTTCCCTAACTTCTTTCTCAGCCTGCTTGTCCTTTGAGTACAGGAAGGCTACTGAGTTGATTTTATAATCAGCCATGTTACTGAAGTTGTTTATCAGCTGTAGGAGTTCACTGGTGGAGGTTTTTGGGTCACTTTTTGGGTCATATCTTCTCCAAATAGTGAGAGTTTGACTTCTTCCTTTCCAACTTGTATCCCTTTGACTTCCTTATGCTGTCTAATTGTTCTCGCTAGAACTTCAAGTACTATATTGAAAAGATATGGAGAGAGAGGGCAACCTTGTCTAGTTCCTGATTATAGTGGGACTGCTTCTAGTTTCTCTCTATTTATTTTGATGTTGGCTACTGGTTTGCTGTATATTGCTTTTACTATGTTTAGTTTTATGCCTTAAATTCCTGCCTTTTTCCAAGACTTTTAGCATGAAAGGATGCTGAATTTTGTTAAATGCTTTTTCAGCATCTAATGAAATGATCATGTGGTTTTTTTTCTTTGAGTTTGTTTATGTAGTGGATTGCATTGATGGATTTCCGTATATTGAACCATCCCTGAATCCCTGGGATGAAGCCTACTTAATCATGGTGGATGATCGTTTTGATGTGTTCCTGGATTCAGTTGGCAAGTTTTTTAATTAATATATATACATATATGTGTGTGTGCGTGTGTTTGTATGTATATATATATATATATATATATGTTTGTATGTGTGTATGTATATATATATATATATACATACATATATATATATATATATATATATATATATATATATATATGTTGGATTTCGAGACAGGATTTCTCTGTGTAGCCCTGGCTGTCCTGGAACTGACTCTGTAGACCAGGCTGGCCGCGAACTCAGAAATCTGCCTGCCTCTGTCTCCCAAGTGCTGGGATTACAGGCACGCACCACCATGCCCGGCTTTCATTTAGTATTTTTGCATCAATATTCATAAGGGAAATTGTACTGAAATTCTCTATCTTTTTTTGTATCTTTGTGTGGTTTTGTTATCAGCGCAATTGTGGCTTCATAGAATGAGTTGGGTAATGTTCCTTCTATTTCTATTTTGTGGAATAGCTTGAAGAGTATTCGTGTTAGGTCTTCTTTGAAGGTCTGATAGAATTCTTCACTAAAACCATCTGGTCCCATACTTTTTTGGTTGGAAGACTTTCTATGACCCCTTCTATTTCTTTAGGGGTTATGGGACTGTTTAGCTGATCTATTTGATCATGATTTAATTTTGGTATTTGGTATCTGTCTAGGAAAGTGTCCATTTCCTCCAGATACTCCAGTTGTGTTGAGTAAAGGCTTTTGTAGTAAGATCTGATGATATTTTGAATTTCCTCAGTTTCTGTTGTTATATATGACTTTTCATTTCTAATTTTGTTAATTTAAATACTCTCCCTGTGCCCTTTGGTTTGTCTGGCTAATGGTTTATCTATCTTGTTGATTTTCTCAAAGAACCAGCTCCTGGTTTTGTTGATTCTTTGTATGGTTCTCTTTGTTTCTACTTGATAGATTTCAGCCCTGAGTTTGATGATTTCTTGTCTTCTGCTTCTCCTGTGTGAATTAGCTTCTTTTTGTTCCAGGGCTTTCAGGTATGCCATTAAGCTTCTACTGTATGCTCTCTCTCTAGTTTTTTTTTTTTTGAGGCACTCAGGGCTATGAATTTTCCTTTTAGAACTGCTTTCATTGTGTTCCATTGATTTGACTGAGTTGTACCTTCATTTTCATTGAATTCTAAAAAGTCTTCGATTTCTTTCTTTATTTCTTCCATGACCAAGTTATCACTGAGTATTGTTCAGTTTCCATGTGTATGTGGGATTTATGTTGTTTTTGTTGCTATTGAAGACCACTTTTACTCCATAGAGATCTGATAGGATGCATGGGCTTATTTCGATCTTCTTATATTTGTTCAGGTCTGTCTTGTGACCAAATATATGGTCAATTTTGGAAAACATACCATGAGGTGCTGAGAAAAAGGTATATTCTTTTGCTTTGGGATGAAATGTTCTATATATGTTGCCACGGACCGACTCAGTCGGAACATCACACCCGTGGGGGAATCAGGGTCTTTGGTATGCAGGAAGGTACAGGTCCGGCGAATGACAGACAGACACACACAAGATCTGAATGCGTCTGAATGCACTTTACTGTTCTGAGGCCGGGAACATTTATACACATCACAAGTTGGTAATTCAGTGAAATGTTTACAAAAAGTGGTTACCATGAGTAACTGGCACAAGGAAATACAAATGAATCAGGCATGAACGTCAGAGATTACACCCAAGGTTATCGCGTCCCTCTGTAGTCAATAATAAATTAGTAATTCAAGAGTCAGAGACTACACTATGTTTTGTTTATCTTCTTGTGAGAATTTCTCAGGCTTATTTTGAAACTTTACTAACTGAAGGTTTCCATGTCAGAGTGCCAAAGACCAGCTAGCCATACAGATAGTAAAAATTGTCGGGAGGTTAATTCTTTAATGTATCTAGGTAATAACTGTACAGCTAATTAAAAGCAAAGCAATGGATCTCTAGAAGAAATCATGGCCAGTGCTGTAGTTCAAAGAATAAAACTCTGAGTGAACTGTCACGCCTGAAATGCTCGCACCTCTGGCTGGCAGAGACATCTCGTAAGTAAAAGAACAGGTCAGAAAAAGGGTCACACAGCTTGCCATGAGAAACTTCAGCTCAGCTCTATCTGCAGCCAAGGAGGCCCACAGCGGCATTCATCTTGAACAGCCCCAGTAAATATCGCACAGCCTTCATCTGGATTGCAGCTTGGCTGCATGAAATCACGGGATTCAAGAGAAGCGTGTGATAATATGTCTGTTAAATCCAATTGGTATAAAGCTTCAAATAGTTTCACTGTGTCCCTGTTTAGTTTCTGTTTTCCTGATTTGTCCATTGAGGATAGTGGGTTGTGAAGTCACCCACAATTATTGTGTTAGGTATAATGTGTGCTTTGAGCTTTAGTAAAGTTTCTTTTATGAATGAGAGTGCCCTTGCATTTGAAGCATAGATGTTCAGAATTGAGAGTTCTTCTTGGTGGATTTTTCCTTTGACCAGCAAGAAGTGTCCTCCCATGTCTCTTTTGATGACATTAGGTTGAAAGTCAATTTTATCTGATATTAAAGTGGCTACTCCCCTTTTTTTCCTGCCATCATTTGCTTGTAAAATTGTCTTTCAGCCTTTTATTCTAAGGTAGTGTTTGTCTTTGACACTGAGGTATGTTTCCTGCATGCAGCAAAATGTAGGGTTCTGTTTACATATCCAGTCTGTTAGTCTATGTCTTTTGGGGGGGGAATTGAGTCCATTGATGTTAAGAGATATTAAGGAATAGTCATTATTGCTTCTGTCATTTTTAATGTTACATTTTGTATTTGATAGGTTTTCTTCTTTGGGGTTTGATGAAAGAAGGTTGCTGTCTTGCTTTTTCCAGGGTGTAGTTTCCCTTCTTGTGTTGGTGTTTTCCCCCTATCTTCCTTTGTAGGGCTGGGTTTGTGGAAAGATACTGTATACATTTGTTTTTTTTCTTGGAATATCTTGATTTCTCCCTCTATGGTGATTGAGAGTTTTGCTGGGTATAGTAGTTTTGGCCGGCATTTGTGTGCTCTTAAAATCTGCATGAGGTCTGCCCAGGATCTTTTAGCTTTCATGGTCTCTGGTGAGAAGTCTGGGGTAAATCTTAGAGGTCTTTCTTTAATGTTACTTGGCCTTTTTCTCTTACTGCCTTTAATATTCTTTCTTTGTTTAGTACATTTTGAGTTTTGATTATTATGTGACGGGAGGTATTTCTGTCTTGGTCCAGTCTGTTTGGAGTTCTGTAGGCTTCTTGTATATTCAGGAGTATCTCTCTTTTTAGGTTCGGGAAGTTTTCTTCCATAATTTTGTTGAAGATATTTGCTGGCCCTTTAAGTTGTAAATCTTCACACTCTTCTATACATATAATCCTTAGGTTTGGTCTTCTCATTGTGTCCTGGTTTTCCTGGATGTTTTGGGTTACAAGCATTTTGCATTTTGCATTATCTTTGACTGTTGAGTCTATGGTTCCTATGGTATCTTCGGCATCTGAGATTCTTTCTTCTATCTTGTGTATTCTGCTGTTGATATTTGCATCTATGGCCCCCGATTTCTTCCCAAGCTTTTCTATCCCCAAAGTTGTCTCCCTTTGTGATTTTTTAGTTGTTTCTACTTCTGTTTTTAGATCCTGGATGGTGTTGCTCAGTTCCTTCACCTGCTTGTTTGTGTTTTCGTGTAACTCTGAGAGATTTTTATGTTTCCACTTTCATGACTTCTGCCTGTTGACTCACGTTCTCCTGTATTTTTTAAGTGATTTTTGCATTTCCTCCTATTGGCTTCTATCTTTTGACCCATTTTCTCCTGAATTTCTTTAAATGATTTTTGTGTTTCCCTTGTAAGGGCTTCTGCCTTTTGATCTATTTTCTCCTGTATTTCTTAAAGAGATTTATTTATGTCCTTGTGTTCCTCTAACAGCGTCATGACTAGTGATTTTAAATCCAAGTCTTGTTTTTCTGGTGAGCTGGCGTATCTAGGACTTCCTGTTGTCAGAGAATTGGGTTCAGATGCTGCCATGTTGCCTTGATTTCTATTAGTAGAGTCCCTACATTTGCCTTTGCCATCTGGCTATCTCTGGTGTTACTTGGTCTTGTTGTCACTGGCTGGTGTTTGAACCTCCCATGAGCCTGTAAGGCTAATTCCGCACCTCTGGATGTCTGAGTTCCCTTTGGCTCTGGTTGCACCCTCCTCTTGGGTTCCCTTGGAGCCCCTAATGTGTCCTGCCCCAAGGAATGCTATCCTCGAGTTGTCTCTGTGAGCCTGGTGTTGCCTGTCCTCCTTCAGGGAGCGCAGCTGGTGGATGCTGCAGGGACCTTATCCAAGTGCTGATCACTCTGTAGATCAGATGACCCCCGACTAGGTTGGTGCATGACCAGGTTGGTGTATTGAGGGCCTGCCAAGCTGCTCAAGTTCTGGGTGCAGGCAAAGTGTGACAGGATAGGACCCAACCAATGTTAGCCTCGGACTCTATCACTGTACCTGGCTTTAGCTGTTAGCTGTCTGTGGTGCCCCGAGGCAAGTTGATAGCATCCACTGTAAGCTGTGCAGAGACCCCCAGCCAATTGGTGCATGACCAGGTCGGCGTACAGATAGCCCGCTGAGCAGCTTGGGTTCTGGGTGCAGGCAAGAACCTGACAGGATAGGACCTAAGAGATGTTAGCCTCGGACTCTCCCTTGTTATATGTTGGAGCATCTTTTGGGTATATGCTCAGGAGTGGGATACCTGGATCCTCAGGTGTACTATGCCCAACTTTCAGAGGAGCAACCAGAATGACTTCCACAGTTGTTATTCCAGCTTGCAACCCCACCAGCAGTGGAGTATTCCTCTTTCTCCACATCCTCACCAGAATCTGCTGCCACCCAATTTTTGAACTTAGCCATTCTGACTGGTGTGGGTTGGAATCTCAGGGCTTATTTGATTTGCATTTCCCTGATGATTAAAGATGTTTAACATTTCTTTATGTGATTCTTGGCCATTTGATATTATTCAATTGAGAATTCTTTGTTTATCTATGTACCTCATTTTTAATAAGGTTATTTGGTTCTCTGGAGTCTAACTTCTTGAGTTATTTGGTATATATTAGATATTAGCCTTCTATCAGATGCAGAATCAGTGCAGATATTTTCCCAGTCTGTTGGTTACCATTTTGTCCTATTGACAGTGAGAATAGTTTTCAATAACCATTTTTTTCTTCCAGATGAATTTGCAAGTTGCTCTTTCTAACTATATAAAGAATGGATTTGGAATTTTGAAATGGGATTGCATTGAATCTGCAGATTGCTTTTGGCAAGATTGTCATTTTTACTATATTAATCCCTCTAATCCATGAGTATGGGAGATCTTTACAGCTTCTGAGATCCTCATTGATTCCTTTCTTCAGAGACTTGAAGTTCTTGTCATGCAGATCCTTCAGTTGCTTAGTTAGAGTCACACCAAGGGTTTTTTTTTAATTATTATTTGAGACTATTGGCAGGGTTTCATTTCCCTAATTTCTTTCTCAGCATGTTTATTCTTTGAGTAGAGGAAGGATACTGATTTATTTGCATTATTTTGTATCTAGTCACTTTGCTGAAGTTGATTATTAGGCTTAGGAGTTATCTGGTAGAATTTTTGAGTTCACTTAAGTATACTATCATATCATCTATCAAATCATCATATCTGGTGATATTTTGACTTTTTCCTTTCCAATTTGTATCCTTTTGACCTCCTTTTGTTATCTAATTGCTCTGGCTAGGATTTGGAGTACTAAATTTAATAGGTAGGAAGAGAACCAATACTCTTCAAACTATTCCACATAATAGAAGCAGAAGGAACACTACCCAATTTGTTCTATGAAACCACAGTTATGCTTTTACCTAAAACACTAAAAAAAAAAAAAGAAAGAGAACTTCAGACCAATTACCCTTATGATTATCAGTGCAAAAATACTCAATCCAATTCTCACACTGAATCCAAGAACATATCAAAATGATCATTTGTCGTGATCAAGTAGGCTTCATCTCTGGGAGAGAAGGATGGTTTACTATATGGAAATCCATTAATGTAATCCACTAAATAAAAAACTCAAAAAAAGCCCACATGATCATTTTGTTAGATGCTGAGAAAACATTTGACAGAATTCAATACTCCTTCAACATAAAAGTAAAGATCAGGAATTCAAGGCCTATACCAAAACATAGCAAAAACAATATACAGCAAACCAGTAGCTTACATCAAACTAAATGAATAGAAACTTGATGTAATCCCACTAAAATCAGGGACTTAACATATTAATAGGCATTATGATGATGATTTAGTTTCTAAATGATTTTCATTCACATTTGAATTATGATTTTTCTGAATGGTGACTGTACAGGTCTTTGTTCTTTCAACTATTTAATTATTCTGCCCTTTATCGTCTTTTAAACATTTATTAGATCTTGCAGAAATTAAATCAATATGCTTTTTCTAATTATTTCCTTTTTGTGAGATTTTCATTCTCATTTTACCTTTCTCTTGACTCCCTCCAAATCTACTTATACATGCCTCATTATTCTCTTTCAAGTTCATGTTCTTTTAAGTAACCATAATTATACACAAACACATATACCCTCACATATATACTCATGCACTTCTCTCCCGTCCCCCAATGTGTCTCAGATCTACCCCTTTTAATACATGTATTATTTTATATCATTTTCCCTTTTAATCCACCAAAATCTATTTGTGCTGTCTAGATATTCTTGGACATGTGGTCTTTTATTTTACCGATTAATTCACTTCTCAAGTGCATCATTGTTAAAGGAGTGTTTTTGTCTTCCATCAGCTAACAGTTTTTAATAGTGCCACAGGTAGAATTGGAATTTAGTCCCTAGTTCCCATCTTCATACTTGGATTTGGTGTGACTTGTACTTGTGCAGGTTTTGTGCCTGCCTGCTTAGGCACTGTGATTTCATAGATGCAACCACTCAGAAGTTTGTTTCCTTTTAGTTCTCCCTCACCTTTGGCTCTTACATTCTTTATGGCCCCTCTTCCACCATGACCTCTAAACCTTGTAGTGTTAGGCTCAAATATATATATGTATATATACATATATATGTGTGTGTATGCATATATATGTATATAATATATTTTTGAATATAAGTGGAATATATATATATTCCACTTAAGGCTTAGAATTCTGAAATCTCTTGTTCTCTTCACTTTGACCAGTTGTGTGTTTCTGTACTAACCATCTATTAGCCACCTTTACAAATAGAACATTTACAGTAGAATATTGAGATATACATTGATCTATGGAAATAACCCTAAGTCATTAGAGGAATGTTTAATACCTATGTCCATTTATCATAGTAATAAAAACAAATTCATCCAGAGGGTCTATGATCTAGGATACTATAGGTCTTTGACCCTAAAATGACACCATGTTTAGATTTCATCTTGTAAAGCGGGCATGTAAAAAAATCAGATAATAGTTTGTTACTTCCAGGAAATCTGTGTCATTATTATAGCAGTAGTTATTTTTTTGTAGTTCTCATTGTTCACAATTGGGCATAACTGTTGCTTATCTTAATGATACCCCTATGTTCTAAGACTCAAATACTGACTCAATACAACAGTTAGCAATTCCAGCCTTATCACATAGAGACTGAAAGACTTTTGTCTGAAAGTATGGCTGGCTTTACTCTAAGCTGAGTTCCATGAAGATAGAAACTGCAGTTCTACGGTTCCATGTGGTACATAACTGGATATTACAGAATAAAGGATACAATCTAACGTGATTACACCTTCAGTTTAAAGACTTCATGAAAAGCTACAATCTAAGGTGACTGTGCCTTCAGTTTAAAGATCTCATAAGAATTTTCCCCGAACACTGTTTTTCATATGTATTTGTGTGTATTTGTGCATGTTTACATCTGAGTTTCTGCACATGGATGCAGATGTCCAAGTTGGCCAGCAGAGCATATTGCTTCTCAAAGAAGTAGAGTTATAGATGACTGTATTCTGACTGATAAGAGTGCTTGGAACTGAAGCTTCTTCTGCTGGAAAATCAAAAGGAACTTTCAACCTTTGATGAATCTCTTCAACCCTGAAGCAATCTTTGGAAGATTAGGACTCCAACAGGAGTTTCTGAATCTCCAACTGAGAGTGATCCCACTAAGTGAAGGATAATTCATGCTTGAAATATAGTTCCTTTATCAACCTGTTCACTAACCATGGACAGCTTTCTCTCATTACTTCTTTTATTCCAAGTTGGCAGTGTCCATACAAATTCAAGATTTTCATGAATCCTGTTAGACCATCATAAAATTCTATCCATTAAAGGTTCCTTTATAGATCTTTTTTGACATGTTCATTTTTGTTTGTAGAAGTGCTGTAATGTCTGTAGATATCCATGTGAATGGCTTTTCTCCTGATGAAATAAGAAACAATAGTTTTGATATACTCCTGAGCTAAAAATAAAAAAAATCAAAACAAGAAAAAAAGAGAGCACATTTCTCTACTAATAAATTATTGACTTTGACATTTTTTGTACAATTTCAGTAAACTCGTATTTTCTAGAACCTTCAATTTTGTTATTTCTTTTCAACAGCATGTGTAACATTCTATATCTTTGTGAATATATTACTGAAAGCAGCAATTAAAAATCCAGGCCAATTCTTCAATATTTTGCATGGGGATCACTTTTTCTAACTATCAAAACATATTAATGACATTATATAGTTTTCACTAATTCTTTTTTTGTTTAAGTCTCTTCCACTATATAGTAAACATCACACATTCCTCTAGATTTTTCTCATTTTCTGCTTTTCCATGAATGGTTCTTTTTCATCAATGATTTCTACTTCTTTTTGACTTTGTCTTACCTCATTCTATGTAACAAGAAGGACACAGCCTAGTGGCCAAAATATAGAAACTTGAAACTCAGTTTATGAAAGGGAAACCTTGTTAGCAGCATGTAATCTATTGTCAAAACCCCACAACATCATAACAACTACGCAATTTAAATACTTCTTCACCTATTTCCCGAGGGAACTGCTGCTGTTTACTGAGATAACTGAATTAAAAACTGAGGACCTAGACAACTATGAAAATGACTAATCTTTGAAAACTCCAGATGTCACCATGGTGACTTAATCAAAGAGACTCCTCTAGTGGGTCGCTGATAAAAAGCTGTAGGTTTAAGTCAGTCTCAGTGGGTCTCATAAATCCACAACTCATAACCCTTCCTTATTTCCCAAGTTGCCGAATAAGTAATTCAATTGTCAGATTCCACAGCAGTCTCTCCCACTACAAGATGAAAAATCTAATAACAAGCCCTATTTCTTGTTGATGTAATGAAGTCATAAAAATCAGAGAGGTATCCAATTTCAAGAAAAATGATAGAGAAGAATTGATTTTATTTTCAATACCATCAGTAAATTAATTTGTATATGAGATTAGAGGGCTCTTTGAAAATCACAATAAAAGCTATAAAAGCTGCCTGGGAGAAATACAGCTTCCACACCAGGGGCCTTGTTATGAAACTTTAGTAAAACCAAGAACATCAACAAAGAACTGGAGAAAATATTTACTCTGGAAAAACCTTCATTGGCAAAAAATTGAAGGACAGAAAAAACCTGACATAGACTGCATCAAAAGATCAGAGATAAGATTTATAACTTTTATCTACTAATATGAAGGTTCTTATTGATCATAATTGTATTCTAAATTAGATTGATGTACAAATGAATAAAGGTGTTGGAATAAATCATTAACATCACCATTTTTCTTCATCATATTCTATTGTATTTCATGTATTTAAGAGATCTTTTTGTCTATCATTCACCATCCTTAAATATATCATTACTAAACTCAATAAAGACACCAATACAAGTAAATGCTCACACTTGCATGTGAGTTAAGAGCCTAAGTTATATAGAGCTGTGTTAGAGGACAAGTAAGTGGAAGAGCATTCACAACTGGAGGTAGCATGGGTGAAAAACTGATGTAAAATGGAGGATGGATGATGCTTTTATACAGTTGAGTGACTGAACACAGGCATTGGAGTACAGATTATGAAAGTGATATTGATGTACCTCACTTCCCAGCATCTAGCTGTACACAAATACAAAATGAATAAAGCAAGAAAAAGGCATGTCTTTTGAATTTTTCATATGTATGTAAAAGTTCATGTTCATGTGTGCCTATGCATATGAGGTCTCAGGACTCAAAGGGAGAAATGTTAGGTGAAATGCCTGACAGTAGGGAGAGGGCATTTATGGAGCCTACATCCAGCAGGAAGACAGGGTTTCAAATGAGTGAGAGGGGGCCCATCCCACAGTCATAACTCTGACCTGTACTTATTGTTCCTTTCTGAAAGAATTACAGGGCTGGAAATGGAGAGGATCCTGAGGAAAAGAAGGTCCAGTGACTGGCCAAAAGTGGGATCCAGATCAAGGGGAGGTTCCAAGGCCTGACACTATTACTGAGACTATGGAGCACTTACAAAAAGGGATCGAGCATGACTGCACTGCAGAAGATCCAACAAGCAGCTGAAATATCAGATGCAGATATTTGCACCCAACCAATGGACAGCAGCAGCTGACCCCTGTTGTTGAATAAGGGAAGACTGAATGAAGTTGAGGAGAAGGGTGACCCTGCAGAAGGCCCAGCAGTCTCATCTAACCTGGACCCCTGGGATCTCTCAAAAACTGGACCACCAAACATGTAGCATATACCAGCTAATATAAGGCCTCTAGCAAACATAGAGTAGAGGTCTATGTTCATTCAGAGATGATGCACCATGTTTTCTCATATATTTCTTCATTCCCTTGAATGAATTATCTTCAAGTCCAGAAGCCTAGAACAACATTTTTATGAAATAGTAAACATGACTATCATTAGTAATGAGTAAAAACATCATCCGTAATCTGATAGATTGCAATCAGCATTTAGAATTGCACATTAGATATCGTCTTGAAAATTATGAGTAAAGCAATCTTGATAAGGAAACATAAAATCACGCATTGAGAGATATTCAGGAAGTGTCCAATAATCACTTAACCACAAAATAAGGAATGAGAGAATGCTCAAAATGGAAAAAAAAAGAAAGAAGCAAGGCAACTGACTCTGATGTGTGCTTTGGAACTGCACTCTCTCAGAACAAATGCAATCTGGACTACTGATAAAGTTTCAGTGCAGAGATGATATAGTGTATGTTGTGTAATGTGATGAATGTTGAATAACAAGTTAACATTTAAGCCAAGGCTAGCAATTGAGTTTAAATTTAAAAATCTGGTCTTATTTTTATATATGTTGGGATGGTTTTAAAAGTCAGTGTATGTTTTATTTTTTTTAATTTACATCCTGTATTAAACAAAATGAAAAAACTGAGGAGAAACCAAATGTATCCCTGTTTTGTGTGTGAGCCACTGAGGGACACGGATGCTCTATCTAGCTAGTGTGGAAGGCAGGGTTTGTATATTTCTCTTTTAAGATCATGAAATTATGAAGTCAGCACATAAAAGTAGATTGTGAGCTAGATGTGATTCTTTGGGTATTTCTGGAAAAGACATGAGAAATAAATGATGTGAGGTTTGGATACATGGCTCAGTTTTTAAGACTACTGTTGTCCTACTAGAAGATGAGAGTCTAATTCTCAACATCCATATCTTACAGCTCACAATGCACTGAAATCTGAGCTCCAGGAGATCTGATTTTTTTCTGGTTTTCATTGCTAGGCATAGTTGTGTACCATGTATATTCACAAACACATACAAAGACATACACACACATGAATACACTCATATCTTCAAAAAACAAGCAAAAGTGATGTCTTCATCAAGTGTGAAATGATGATTTATTCATTAACTAAACATTAAAGGATGAGGTAAGTAATATAAAATAAATAAATTTCAATTAAATTCTGTATCTCATACCAATGTGCATGTCTCATTTTCTAGTACCTCCAGTCAAAAGTCACCAAGGATTTCTGACTAGCACCGAGGCATCAAAGTGTGATAATTATTTTAAAAACCCAGAGACATCTATTTCCTCATTATTTCTGTGATCTAGAGAATGCCCAGAGTTCCCTGCTTTGGGGCCTCACCCCTCATCCCTGAGAAGCATTACTGCACCTCTCTGGCCATCTTTCTATCGCATCTCCATCTAAATGCAAATCTGACTCCTTTACCTAGTTTCAAGTTACTCCCATGCTTTCATTGCCCATGTGCATGATCCAGGATCATCTGCTTATCATAAATAAGGAGATTTTCAGCCTTAATTCCATCTGTAAACCTAATTCTACTTCTTCATGTAGCTTAAAATAATAACCTTTCGTGGTTATTTGAGATTTATCTTCTTGAAGGTATCATTATAATCCTGTATACCAGACATTTTCTTTGGGGAAACAATTTAATTATCAAGAAATAAAAAAATATGAATGAGGAGTAAAACATTCCTGCATATAAATGCTTTAATAAGGGGACTAAAGGGGCTGGAGAGACGGCTCAGTGGTTAAGAGCATGGACTGCTCTTCCGAAGGTCCTAAATTCAGTTCCCAGCAACCACATGGTGGCTCACAACCTACTGTAATGAGATCCGATGTCCTCTTCTGGAGTGTCTGAAGACAGTTACAGTGTAACAGTGTACTTACATATAATAAATAAATCTTAAAAAAAAAAGCTGGGTGTGGTGGCACATGTCTGTAATCTCAGCACTTGGGAGGCAAATGCAGGTGGATTTCTGAGTTCGAGGCCAGCCTGGTCTACAGAGTGAGTTCCAGGACAGCCAGGATTACACAGAAAAACCCTGTCTCAAAAAACCAAAAAAAAAAAAAAAAAAAAAAAAAAGAATGGGAAAAAAGGGGGGGACTAAAAAGGGAGATATGACTGTTGTTCCTGAGGTAAGTAAAACAATGAAAGACTATAGATAAACAGAAAAGGACAGAGTACAGCACTATGAGCCTTTTCAGAATGGCCCTCTCAAGGAATCCTTTTAAAAGATCCCTCTTAAAACTACCCAGAAATCATCTCTCCAAACTTGCATATATAGGTTTTGGTAATGACTTTCACACTTTAATATCTGAATATCAGAGTACAAAGGGAAGATAGTCAATATTGTGTTGGCAAACAGCAGAGAATGAGTTGCACATATTTGAAACTGGCTTTTGGATAAAACATTCTTTAACAAACTCTCCAAAAGAGCATTGAGGCTTTATGTTTTATTTAAAGGTAAAGTCATATGAGGACACTTCCATCTCTAGGAGGGTTACAATGTTCACATTATAGCTGTTAACCAGGGAGAATCCTGTGGCCTTTATATGTATCAGCAGCAGGAACTGGAAGACAAACCTGGAGTTAATCCCCACCACAAGATACACAATACAATGTTCTTTGTAGCAGTTAACAAAACTCAAAAAATTATATCTCATATTTCCAGTTTCATGTCCCATATTATAAGTGTGAATGCCATTAATGCCTATCATTTATGGCAAGAAAGGTAAACTTAAATATATTGTGTAGTTGTCTTTGTTCCTACTGTTTATTTAGTCACGTCAAGAAAATTGAAACCTCATGCAAAGTCCCACCGAAATATCTAAGAGGCAGGCTCATCCAGCAGGTCAAATAGAAATCCAGTTGTCTGGAGTAAAAATTAAAGGGACTCAGGTCAGCTTGGGAATGGCATGCATGGCTCTGGTGGGGCTTGCCCTTCTCCCTATCCCTTCTGCCTAGCTAAAAACCATTAGACTGCATTCCAAAAGCGAGTCACCAAGGTCTATCCCCTTAGTTGGCCACTTCCTCCTTCTGAGGCTGATTTACCAATGTCCAACTATCAAAGTCCAGCAATAAGAAGACCTCTTTGCTCACCCAAATAACATGCCCAGTTAAAATGAAGCATAGGGACTCACCCTTTTACCTTGATAAATTGCCATTTGTCTACGTGATGAGTTTGTCTTCTCTATCCCGAGGTATTATTTTATCCCTTCAGGGCAAGTAAATCTCTTTTATGCTAAGAATTTAGTCTCAGCAAATACTGAGTTGCTACTTTTACCCTTACCGAAACCTTCAACTACTACAAAAGAGTAGAAACATTTAGACATTGATTTTAACACACTATTGAAATATCAGTATGGTGGAGTTTAACTGTAAGCTACTCTTTGGGGCTAAAGTCTCCCGGAAGATATCATAACCTCAGTGAATTTACTTCTAATCATCAGTCCTGTAGTAAATGAAAGGGCTGGGGGTGAGTACTTGTAAATCTGAAGAGAGGATAAAATGTAATAATATCTTACAACTTTACATCTGTCTTAGGAAGAGAAAAAACTCAAGACATTAGAGATGTGTGAATTCACAGTTTTCTAAAAAAGCATAAAAAATTAACAATAGAAGAGAAAATGTTGAAACCAGAAAAATGCTACATCTTTATTGAGATTTTGGGATGGTTTGAGCCCTGTTTCTAGACATAGATATTTTTAATCTCATACAGAAATTTTCTTTTGTTGTCCTTCAATACAATCATCTGGTCCTTAAA
Organism: Apodemus agrarius; assembly: GCA_964023405.1. Lineage (NCBI taxonomy): Eukaryota > Metazoa > Chordata > Mammalia > Rodentia > Muridae > Apodemus > Apodemus agrarius. Next base: position 86,015,797 of record OZ030005.1, on the reverse strand, counting down.
TACAATCAACTGATGCATCACTGACTTTCAACAAGAAATATAACAAAACAGGTCCTTTGGTAAGAAAACTACACACATCAAAGAGACAAAGCAAATACAAGATTCAAAATCAAATATAACAATGAAATATGTTAAAATATCAGAGAAGGTAAAACAACTGTAATTACTATGTCATGAGCTCTAAAAAATATACGAGTAATAATACAATCTAACCTATCAATCTCAGGAATTTTAAATAAGAAAGAAAAGGATGTAAGACAAGCGATAAACGCACTCAAATAGAAAATCTAAAGATTTAAACATGTTAGACCTTAAAGATAATATTCTAAAAATACAGTGATGTCTCATTAGCAGTTGTGAAAAGGAAATCATTATTAATAAAAATGGCAAATTCTCAAAAGAAAAATGCAGAAAATAAGGAAATTAAAAGCCCTTAAAATGTATGCAACATGTTCAAATCTACAAGAGAAGCTCTTGAAATGTTCTATGATCCTAAATACTTTTCCAAAGCAGTGGTACACATCAAACTACAAACTCTTGACTCTTAAAAAGAAGTTGTTCAAACTGAATTTACTGTTACTGCAGTGCTGAAGACCAACAGAGTTGTATTATTATTTTAAAATATTATATATAAACAATGGCATATATTGGAGTAATATTTATATCTAAATGCAAAAATATATTTGTGACTCATTTTAGATATCTATTCAGAAGGTAATTGATGTTATTAGTCATCGGAGAAATGCAAATCAAAACAACCCTGAGATTCCACCTCACATCAGTCAAAATGGCTAAGATTAAAAACTCAAGGGACAACAGGTGCTGGCGAGGATGTGGAGAAAAAGGAACACTCCTACACTGTTGGTGGGATTGCAAGATGGTACAACCACTCTGGAAATCAGTCTGGCGTTTCTTCAGAAAAATGGGCATGACACTTCCAGAGGACCCTGTCATACCACTCCTGGGTATATACCCAGTGGAATCCTCTGCATACAATAAAGACACATGCTCCATATGTTCATAGCAGCCTTATTTATAATAGCCAGAAGTTGGAAGAAGCCCAGATGTCCCTCAAAGGAGGAATGGGTACAGAAAATGTGGTATATTTATACAATGGAATACTACACAGCAATTAAAAATAATGAATTCATGCAATTTGTAAGCAAATGGTTGGATCTGGAAAATATCATCCTAAGTGATTTAACCCAATCACAAAAGAATGCACATGAAATGCAATCACTGATAAGTGGATATTAATGAGCCCAAAAGCTCTGAAAACTCAAGACACATTTAGCAAATCAAAAGATTCCCAAGAAGAAGGAAGGAAAGGACCCTGGTCCTGAAAAGACTGGTTACAGATTTGTAGGAGAGCATCAGAACAGAGAAATGAGGGGGGGTGATTGGGGAATAGTTAGGGGGAAGAGGACTTATGGGACATATGGTGGGGGGGAACTGGGAAAGGGGAAAGCCTTTGGAATGTAAACAAATAATATAGAAAATAAAGAAAAAAATCACCCATTGTTTATTTATTTGGTTTATGGCTGTATGTTGGGAAGTGGGTATATGCAGGTGGCATGATTCATATGTAGACATCTGATGACATCGTTCAGGAGCTATATCTCTCATTTTATGGGTCCTAAGGATTAAACACAGATTGTCAGGCTTGGGGGAAAGTTGATGTACCCACTCAGCTACCTTGCCAGCCAAGAATTTAACAGCATTTTAAAAATAAATTTGTCCATGGCAAATAAACTCAACATGGCAGTAAACCAAAAGATAAAATGATTCACTATTTAGCCACTCAGGTGCACAACTTTGGTTGCATTGAATCTCTGTTATCACTGATTTGATTTCGTATATTCTTGATATTCAAACTATTTTACTATTAAGTATATATTACTACTTATATAACATGTGGAATGATATAAAATAATTTTACTTCATAGTAAAATATCATGTGCTTTTTGTAGTGGAAACATGATGGGTTCAGGGAGTGTCCTCAGAGAAATTTAACTGTGAAGCAGAAATGATTTGGGGTGTCTTTGCTTCCATTTACTACCAAGGCAAAGGCAAGAGGATCACTTGAAATTGGTGCTTGAGAAAAGTCTAAGCAATACAGTAAAACTTTATTTCAGAAACAAAACCCAAGCTAAGAAAAATAATAAAAACATTCCCCTATGCTGGTGCATCAAACCTTCACAGGATCAAGCCCCCTGCTGCTCCTACATCCACACCCACCCCTGCCATTGATGCCAGATAAGGCAATCCTCTGCTATATATGCAGCTGGAGGCAAGGGTCTATCCATGTATATTCTTTGGTTGGTGGATCTGGGGGATCTGGTTGTATGATATTGTTGTTCTTCCTCTGAGGTGGCGCCATCAGTCCTTCCCCTACCTCCTGCATGGGGGTCCTAATACTCAGTCCAATGGTTAGCTGCAGCATCTGCATCTGTATTGGTCAGGCTCTATCAGAGCCTCTCAGGAGACAGCTCTCAGTCTCCTGTCATCAAACACTTCTTAGCCTCAGCAATAGTGTCTGGGTTTGGTGTCTGAATTTGAGACTGATCTCCAGGTGGAGCAGTCTCTGTATGGCCTTTCCTATAGTGTCTGCTCCACTCTCTGCCCCTGTATTTCCTTTTGACAGAGGAAATTCTGCATTAAAATTTTTGATATGGGTGGATGGCCCCATTCCTCTCCCAGTTTCTCCCTCCCTTTTGTTGAGTATTTCAGCTAATGTCATCTTCATTGGGTTCTGGGAGGCTCTTGTTTTCCTGATATCTGGGACTTTCTGGTGGCTACTCCCTGCACCCCATCTCCCATTGCTGCACACCTCTGTTCAATTTCCTGACCCTCTATAGACCTCCCCTGACTCCTCCCACACCTGATCCTGTCCCCCTTTCCCCCTCCCTGTCCCCTCTTCCTCCCAAGTTCTTTCTACACTTTAGCTCCTCTGATTATTTTATTCTCCCTTCTAAGTTGGTCTTCCTTCTTATTCAGCCTCATAAGTTCTGTGAGTTGTATCATGGTTATAAAAAACCCATGATAGTGAAAACTATTCTCAACAATAAAAGAATATCTGGGGAAATCACGATCCCTGATCTCAAGCCCTACTAAAGAACAATAGTGATTTAAAAAACCCTACCTGGTATTGGTTATAGAGGCAGGCAGGAAGATCAATGGAATAAAACTGAAGAACCAGAATTATACCCAAACACCTATGATCACCTGATTTTTGACAAAGAAAACTAAAAGCATCCAGTGGGAAAAAAGACAGCATATTCAGCAAGTGGCGCTGTCTCAAGTGGAGGTTGGCATGTAGAAGAAGGCAAATTGATCAATTCTTATCTCCCTCTACAAAGCTCAAGTAAAAGTAGATAAGGACTTCTACATAAAACCAGATATACTGAATCTAATAGAAGAAAAAGTTGGTTTTGTTTCATCTGTTTCTTTGACATGAGTTTTTTATCCTATTGATGTATGCATGCTACTTCAGTCTTTCAGTGTGCCTGTATATATTTCTATTATGTTATCTGTTGAAAAGTGCCAAAGGCCTGAGGGAGAGCCATAGAGGCACAACTTTGTTAGCCCTCCTGTTCCAATTTTTAAAATGTTATCCACTGGATACATTTTAAAAAGGAATGGTTCTCTTACTCTTCTGCCTTCTCTTTGGTCTTATTTCTGTATTGGCATGTGTGGTCCATACTTAATATCATGGGTTTGGTTTTCCCTTAATATATTTTGTCTTTAAAAAAGTTGTTATTCATAGAAATCTTGTGTTGACACCTTTTTTTTCACTCAGACTTTTATTGATTGATGCTAGCATGCTCTTAACATACAGCACTTCTATAATTGTTCTTTGTTGATGCAAAGGTATGTGCAGAAAGGTATAGTATAAACATCATCAGATGTGTTGGATGGTATGTATGATATGCATGTCCACAAATATATCTGTGGAGTATATGTAGGTCTGTGTACATGGATATAAGAAACAAAATTCAATCTGGAGCAAAGTTTCCCTGAGAACTTTGGATTGCCAATTAGCATAGACTAGTCAACAAAACCCAGATCTTCTCTTCTCTCTTCCTGTTCAGTGCTGGAAATACAATCCAACATATCTTGGCTCTTTATGCAGATGGTAGGATTGAACCTAGGTCCCCATGGTAGCAACTCAGGCATTTTATCAATTGAGTTGTATCCTTAACTTCCTTTAAATATCCTTTAGTCTTTTAATGAGAATTTTCCTCAGAGAATGAGCATAATAATTATCAAGGGCATCTCCTTGCCCTTTAGTGAGCAAGAGATACGGATAGAAAACATTGGTTAAACCAATAAGATGCCTCTTGTGACCTGTGCCATGCTGATAGCACAATAGCTCTTCTTAAATCAGTAAGCCTGCAAACTTTGCATCTCTCTGCATGACCACACTTATGTGTACAACTGTTAGCATGTCCCAGCATGGTTATTTTGTGTTCTGCATCTTCAATTCCTTAAGAGAGTTATCTATTCCACTGTAGTCAGTGTCATTTGGGGCAATATGTCCCAAACAGTGATGTTTCATCAGCAATACATAAATATGCTGGTGTCAGAGTTTCGTCAGCACTGACCTTGGCAAGCTCATCAATGCATTTCTTCACTGCTTTGTGATCAGCAGGTGCTATATCACCACCAATCTTTAAACACTGAATATCATGTCCTTTCTTAGACATCTGTAACAAGCCTTCTGAATTATTCACAATTCTCTTCAATACGAAGTGTCTTGTGATAGATCTTTGCTTGTTTCATGATCAGTAAACCATCAAATGCCATCACTGTCATGCTGAGCAATCTGATTTTTCAACGTATGAACAAGCTCTTCAATTTTAAAGTTATGTGTTTTTTTTTCACTAGTTTTTAGCAGCTTCTGGTAACTACCTTCAGCATAAAAATTCTGTGTTTAACCCTACATTTCTTGGGTTCTGCGAGGATCTAATTCTTTTACCACATTCTGCTATAATGTATTTCATTCCAACAACTTGTCCAGTTTCCCAACAACTAATATTGTCATGCTGAGAACAACAAAGGCACTTTCTAATTCTGCGCTTAGCATTTTATCACAATAAGCCTGTTTTGAGACATAGCAATATCTTTATACTATAAAACAGAGAACAAACGCAAGTGCGAGTGCTCACACACACACACACACACACACGCACACACACACGCACACGCACATGCACACGCACACACACACATATATTCCAGACCAGTACAAACAAACCCAATCTTCAGAGAGTAATGGTTAACTTCCTTGGCCTCTGATGTAGTATCACGAGGAACAAATTGGTACAGCTAGACTGCACATGCCATTTTATAACTGATGTTTAGTTCTTTTGCAAGGGGAAATCTTCAGAATGATAGTTCTAGCTGATGGGATGGGAAGCTCCTCTTCCTCTGAAAGAGAGAAGTCAAATCATTCATCATGTACATTTATTTTGATTGAAACATGAGGTTACACATAGACCATTAGAGTAGTTAACACATCAGCACTAAAATGTCTTGTGTTTGGGAACATTAGAGTTTCCAGGTTTATAGTGTTAAAATGTTCAGCACATTAGAACCAGACCTAAACAAACAACAAACAACACATATAAGCAGTTCATCGTCAAACTTTTAGAATAAACATAATTGTAAAATCCCACTTAGTGTTTTAATAGATACATTTGATACATACTCCTTCATGGGTGCTACAGAAATAAGCCTAAGAGTAGTGGTTCTTAACCTATAGGGGATCATTCACAGAGGTTGCTTTTCACATGTTGTGTATATCACATATTTATATTACTATTCATAAGAGTAGCAAATTGTTGTTATGAGGAAGTAGGGAAAATAATTTTATGTCTGGGGAATACCACAACATGAGGAGCTACATTAAAGTTTTGTAGAATATGGAATATTGAAACCATTGCCTTAGAGAGTCACAAATTTTCCTCTTCAATCTTTTCAATATTGTTACATGCATTTATTTTTTCTATGTGCTAAAAGCCCTACTATGTTTGTAATTCCTTTAACATTGACCAGTCAAGCATCTATACATCAGTTGAGACTATGAAAATAAAAGCAAAATGTTTCAGTCTTCCAGAATATTACATCATCCTGAGTTATTTGCTTTACATTTTGTTTATACAGTATACTTTTTCTTCCATATGAAGAACAGATTTTAGAAAACATTGCTTTATTCCATGTTTGTTTTCTTTTTGCATATATGACATGCATGCATGTATATGCATGTATAAGACACATGGATATCAGGTGCACTTTCATGTTTATAAATATGCCCATGGAGACTGAGGTTGAGACTCATCTTTGAAAACTCTTCTTCTTTCTTCGTTAAGGCAAGTTACTTCAATATAACTCATATGGGTGTTCTGGTTAGCTGATTTACTGTTTCTTCCTTCTGTTCCATTGGTTTTGCATTCCAAGCATGGTTTATAGATGTGTTGCTACATCCAAATGGAACCTAGAATCAATCACTCCAGTACAATGCTTCTTGGCAAGCACTTAGCAAGTAACCACCACACCTTTTTTGGTAATTCCCAGGATTTTGTTTATTAATAAAACATTTGTTATCTGTTAATAACTTTGGGTGGATAATTTTGTAATGTATAGTTTCATGCATAGAGATTAATTTTATTTTTCTGTTTGTGTAAGAGTGCCCTTTTGTATGGATTCCCACAGAGGGGAAATAAAAGGGTACCAGATCTTCAGGATATGTAATTACAGATAATTATAATCCCCATAAACCAGGTGTTAAGGGCCCAACTCCTGTCATGTATAGAGCAGTGAGTGCCATTAAGTGCTGGGTCATCTCAGGAGGCCTTGGATTTTCTTTTCCCACTCTATCTCACCAGGCTTGACTGGCTACAAACAAAGGCAATAAATAAAGAAATCAAAAACTTTTTAGAATTTAATGAAAATGAAGGCACAACATACACAACACTATGGGACACAGTGAAAGCAGTGCTAAGAGGAAAACATAACTCTGAGTGCCTCCAAAAAGAAACTGGAGAGAGCATATACTAGCAGCTTAAGAGCACATCCAATAGCTCTAGAAAAAAGAAGCAAATTCATCCATGAGGAATAAATGACAGGAAATAATCCATCTCAGGGCTGAAATCAACCAAAAAAATAAATAAAGAGAACTATAGAAAGAATTAATAAAACCAGGAACTATTTCTTTGAGAAAATCAACAAGACAGATAAGACACCTATCCAGACCAACCAGAAGGCACAGAGACAGTATCCAAATTAAGAAAATCAGGAATTAAAAGAGAAACAAAACAACAGAGACAAAAGAAATTCAAAAAGTTATCAGTTCCTAATACAAAAGCCTATACTCAGCATAACTGGATAATTTGGATGAAATGGACAATTTTCTAGACAAATACCAGGTACCAAAGTTAAAGTAGGATCAGAGAAACCATCTAAATAACCACATAACCCCTAAAGAAATAGAAGCAGTCATTAAAAGTCTCCAAATCCAAAAAAGGCCCAGGACCAGATGGTTTTAGTGCAGAATTCTATCAGACCTTCAAAGACATAATTCCAATACTCTTCAAATTATTCCACAAAATGGAAACAGAAGGAAAACTACCTAATTTGTTCTATGAATCCACAGTTATACTGACACCCAACCAGACAAAGACCCAGAAAAGAAAGAGACCTTCAGACCAATTTCCTTTATAAATTTCCTTTATAAATATTAATGTAAAAATAGTCAACACATTTCTAGCAAACCGAATCCAAGAACACATCAAAACCATCATTCCCTAGGATCAAATAGACTTCATCCCAGGGATGCAGGGATGGTTCAATATATGAAAATCCATGAACATAATCCACTATATAAACAAATTCAAAATGAACCACATGATCATCTCATTATATTCTGAAAAATCATTTGACAAAATTCAACAGCCCTTCATGTTAAAAGTCCTGGAAAGAACAGGAATTCAAGGCCCATATATAAACATAGTAAAAGAGGTATATAGCAAACCAGTAGCCAACATCAAACTAAATGAAGAGTAACTTGAAGAAATCCCACTAAAATCAGGCACTAGACAAGGCTGCCCACTCTCTCGCTATCTTTTCAGTATAGTACTTGAAGTTCTTGCCAGGACAATTAGACCACAAAAGGTGGTCAAAGGGATACAAATTGAAAAGGAAGAAGACAAGACATCACTATTTGAGGATGATATGATACTATATTTAAATGACCCAAAAATTTCACCACCGGAGAATTTTCTTTTAGCTGATATACAACTTTAGCAATGTGGCTAGATATAAAAAATATATATATATATAAAATATATATATAAACAAATCAGTAACCATCCTCTACTCAAAGGATAAACAGGATGAGAAAGAAATTACTGAAACAACACCCTTTACAACACTCACAAATAATATAAAATATCTTGGTGTGACTCTAACCAAGCAAGTGAAAGATCTATATGACAAGAACTTCAAATCTCTGAAGAAAGAAATTGAAGAAGATCTCAGAAGAAGGAAAGATCTCCCATGCTCATGGATCGGCTGGATTATCATAGTAAAACTGACCATCTTACCAAAAGCAATTAATAGATTCAATGCAATCCCCTTCAAAATTCCAACTCAATATTCACAGAGACAGAAAGAACAATTCTCAAATTCATTTGGAACTACAAAAAAAATTAACAAGATAGTGAAAACTATTTTTAACTATAAGAATGTCTGGGGGAATCACAATCCCTGACTTCAAGCTCTACTACAGAACAATGGTGACAAAAAGCCACCTGATATTGGTACAGACACAGGCAAGTAGATGAACAGAATAGAATTTGAAGACCCAGAAATGAACTCACACACCTGTGGTTACTTGATCTCTCACAAAGAAGCTAAAAACCATCCAATGGATAAAAGACAGCATATTCAACAAATGCTGCTGGCTTAAGTTGAGGTTGGCAAGTAGAAGAACGCAAATTGACCCATTCTTATTTCCTTATACAAAGCTCAATTCCAAGTGAATCAATGACCTCCACATAAAAACAGATCCACTAAAACTAATAGAACAGAAAGTGAGGAAGAGTCTGGAACACATGAGCAAAGGGTAAAATTTACTGAGCACAACACCAATGGCTTATGCCCTAAAATGGGACCTCAAAAATTGAAAAGCTTCTTCTCTAAGGCAAAAGAAACTGTCATAGGACAACCCTCAGTTTGAAAAAAGTTCTTTACCAAACCTATATCTGATAGAGGGCTAATATCAAATATATACAAAGAACTCAATAAGTTAGACTCCAGGGAACCAAATAACCCTATTAAAAATGGGGTACAAAGCTAAATACAGAATTCTCAACTGACCAATATTGAATGGCTGAGAAGCACCTGAAGTCATCAACAACCTTAGTCATCAGAAAAAAATACAAATAAAAACAACCCTGAGATTCCACGTTACACCAGTTAGAATGGCTAAGATTAAAAAAAAACTCAGGTGACAGAAGAAGCTGGCAAGGATGTGGAGAAAGGAACACTCCTGCATTACTGGTCGGATTGCAAGCTGGTACAACCACTCTATAAATCAGTCTGGGGGTTCCTCGGAAAATTGGAAATGGATCTACCATAATATTTAACTATACCACTCTTGGCCATAATACCCAGAAGATGCTCCAACATGTAATAAGGTCACATGCTCCACTATGTTCATAGAAGCCATATTTATAATACCCAAAAGCTAGAAACAACCCAGATGTTCCTCAACAAAGGAATGGATACAGAAAATGTGGTACATTTACACAATGGAGCCATTTAAACTCATTTAACTCAGCCATTAAAAACACTGACTTCATGAAATTTGCAGACAAAAGGATGGAACTAGAAAATATCAGTCCTGAGTGAAGTTAAAGAATACACATGGCATGTACTCACTAATAAGTGAATATTAGGAAAATCTTGGAATACCCATGATACAACTTATTCTTCTTTTCTGTTCTCTTCTCTCTGTGGAATGCGCAGGTTTCTGAAACTTATATAGCTCACAGTGCCCCCTGTGCTTTTTAACCATCATTCCCTTTTCTCTTCTGTTTCTCTTAGTCTTCTAATATCACAGGGACATTAATTTCTCTTCTAATTCATAAGCATCTCACTAATTTAAATCTTTAATACTAAATTCAAATTCTGGTATACAAAGCATATCTCAAGTGCTCAAAAGCCAGAGTCCAGTGGTTGCAGATTGGACTGCAGAGGTTTAAACTTAAGAAAGCAGTGAGCTGCTGGGGGCATAGCTAACATTTACAAGGCCTGGAATGCACAAGGCCCTAGACCTAATCCCCAGCACTAAAGAAAGAAAGAATATAAGCAAGTAATGGAGTAATCATTATCTTTCAAATTAAATTTTAAAATAGTGCCGAGGTTGAGAAATTTCAATTGAATTAATATAATTTCTTTGAGGAATCAATAGGTCACAGGTTTAGTAACAATTTCTGAAGAAAAGAGCAGCATTGTAATCTGCATGTCAGCCCCCAAGGCTCTCAGGGTCTAGTTTCTGGAAGGCATGCACTTTACTTTTATAAAGAGTAGGTGGGCATTAGGGCTGAAATCGCAATTTTGCCATTGTATCCAAACTTTTGTGTCCATGTCTTAGTTGGGCATTTGTCATTGGATATAGGAACACAATGCTGCATAGTTCCACATATTTTTTCTTAGAATTTCATTAGTGTTTATGAGCAGGTGACTTGTTTTCAATATATCTTTTTGTTTTGTTTTATTTTCTTCTAATTGAGAGTCTTTACAAATATTACTAGTGGCTATTTTGAAATCTATTGAATACATCTCCAGATGACTGTTACCAGAGGTTCTATTGTTGACACCTTTTTCATGTGTGTAGTTCATGTTCTATTGTTATTCTTCCAGAAAATAAAATTATTTGATTATATATTATTGCAATTCATGGCTATAGTATGCTTCCCAAGGACTTATTATTATATTGTTTACTTCTTTGTGATCTTTGATATTATTTCTGGTTTGTATGATGCATGCCTGCTTTATATAATCTTATATATCATTCTTTATATGCTTAGATTTGAATATAGCCATAATCGCTATGACAGGAAAATAAATTTGGAAAAGTTCTTTTTCACTTTTTCTTTTCGTGGCTAATCCAGTTTTTAAATTCTTCTCTCTAGTTGATTGTTCTAATTTGTATCATCAATGTTCTGGAACTTAAATTGCTTTGTAGATTTATCCAAACAAATTTAGCTTCCTCTATGCTGTCATTTCCTTTGGGGTAGTTTCAAGATTGGTTCTGATCCAAAACATTCTTCCCAGCTGTTTCTTCCCATTTTCCCCAATAAATAACCATACAATTTGGCTCATATTCCTAATTAATCTATCAATCTTCTGTCAATTGCTTTTAGTACAACTTAAGTTTCTCCACATCCTGTTCTCATCAAGTTAATATGGAGTGAGGTTTAGAATTCAATCTCCTATGTCCCCTTTCTCAGCTTAGATAAAATCATCAGACTATATGTCTGGTAAACAAGAGAAGGGAAACAGAATGAAGACATGTGCTTATCGGAATGGTGGCCCTGAAGGTTTTATATATGGGAGGAGAATACTTAGACCATACAAGACCATATGTCCTCAAGCAGGCTTTTTTAACCTGGGAAGCACAAAATCTGAGCTAGAACAAGGACATGCAGTCTCCCCATTATCTTTTTTTTTAATTCAATACATTCTTTATTTATATTTCAAATGATTTCCCCTTTCCTGGCTCTCCACTCCCCGAAAGTCCCATAAGCCCTCTTCCCTCCCCCTGTTCTCCCATCCACCCCTTCACACTTCCTTGCTCTGGTATTCCCCTACACTGCTGCACTGAGCCTTTCCAGATCCAGGGGCCACTCCTTCCTTCTTCTTGGACATCATTTGATATGTGTATTGTGTCTTGGGTATTCCAAGTTTCGAGGATAATATCCACTTATCAGTGAGTGCATACAATGAGTGTTCTTTTGAGACTGGGTTACCTCACTTAGGATGTTCTCCAGGCAATGCCCAATGGAAAACCTTTATTTTATGATTTGGTCACTCTCTTGTTCGAGGTACCCAGAAGTTGGCTGTATAAATAGAAACTAAAGACAGGAATATCCATGGCTTTGCAAAGGAAACGTTTTGGTAAGTTGGCATAGAGAAGGACCCCTGTGTTCTTGGCTGTGTGAGTCTGTGCTTTGGCTTTATCTCTCAGTAAAATGAAAAGGAAACAGAAAACATATATTTTTATTCTAGCAGCAGACATATTCACCCGTCTTGCTGCCTCACCTGTAGTAGAGTCACTGAATTATCCTAGTAGGTCTTCCAAGACTCTCTGTCATCCTGGAAGTGGACTTCCGCATAAAGGAATTCTTAGTTTACCTCCTTTTTATTGATCTTGAAGGATGATGCTACCAAAAGAGTTTTCTCTTTAGGAAAACTGGATATAGCTATCCATAGCTGTGCATGTAGGGACTGGGTAGGCAGGTGAGTGACAGGATTGTTCATACTTCCTCAAGTGTTGTGCGGTTAGCATTAGGTTCAAACCCTGTTGGCTGCCAAGGAGTTCTGTAATAGAAATAAGTAGATACATTATAAAAACAAATAAATCATCTCTAGGCTAAACAAAAAGTAAGTTATGAGTAACAAAGCAATATCTATACAAACAGTAGATGAGATACGGTAATACATGGCAAGAAAATAATATCCAAACTATAAATGGAAGATAAAATAACACATCACAAGTGATTCAAATGTTAACACAATTTCAAGTTGGAAAAGTATATGTATTACCACCCAGCGTTTGGTATATAGCTAGGGAAATGTGAAAGAACAGGTATCTCATTCCATAGTATGTTTTCTGTTGATTTATCTCAGTTAATGAGTACTAATGATTTATACAGAATGTAGCTATTAGAGGACTATGCTCTATAACTATTAGAGTTCTAAAAAGTAAATACATATGGGAATTTTTAAAATGAGGAAAATGTGTTTCTAGGATGAGGAAGTAGCAAACCTTTGAATTAAAGATGAACATAAATGCAATATTGAAGGTAATGAATTCTGCTAAAGTTTTTCATTTTCAAAGGATCAGATTCCCAATTCAATTTCATATCCAGAGTATCTTGAAAAAGAGAAATTTAGCTGAGTTTCATGTAAATAGCTGCCTAAACATTGCTATGAACAGTGATAAGATCAATAGTTGTGCTAATGTTTAAAGAAGAAAATCTCCTGGAGTCCTATCCTAAAATAAAAAAAACTAAAGGCAACCAGTGATGAGTAAGGGGGGAGGGGGAGAATTAGTTTTTTCCATGGAAGAGCTTCATAATTTTTAAATAATTACAGTGTAGTCAGCCATAAATCCAGATCCACAAAAACAAATAAAATCTACTGAGCAGGTCATATTTATTGTTTATGAATCTACCTTTCTTATCTATCTATCTATCTATCTATCTATCTATCTATCTATCTATCTTTCTATCTATCTATTTATCATCTATAACAAAACTAGTCAAAGGAAAGGAGACTAACAATTCAGATGGAACAAAGCAGGGTCTATGGCAGAAGTTCAGGGAGGACACATGAGAAGCACTGAAAGGAGAAAAGGAAAGAAGAAAAGGGAGAAAAGGAAAGAAGGAAATGAAAGAAGGTAATTATTTCTTAAATAAAACATGTTAGCAAAAACAGCAAACAGTCTATGATCTTAGTCTATTGATAGGAAAGAAACAATGCTGACTGCAAAGAAAAGAGTTTGCTTTTCTCATATGTTTTACTTTTATATTATCTTTGTAAATAATCACTTCTGTGTACAGAGAACTTGGGTAAGTTTGGAACAATTTAAAAAGTAATCCAAAGAGACATAATTAATGCAGACTTGGTCTTCCCTTGATTCTCTAAATATAGAAGAAAATCTAAGAAAAAAACCACCCATTTAATACAATCAGATCTTCAATTTTGAAATTTATACGTTAGTATGAATACCACATAAATATTAATAGAACACTGTCTCTAGTTTCTCTTGACTGTGTCAACAATATAGTTTAGTTGGTATGTTCAATGTTAACTGTTTTATCACCCTTCAGATTGAAAGGACTGAGATATGCATCCTCACTGTAGCATAAAATCGGTTCATAAGGCTTATGAAGTTCGCGAGGTTCAGACATTGCTGATAGCAAAGCTGGCCAAAGCCATGTGTCTTGGAATATATAAACCCTAATGTTAGTAGATGGTTTCTCTTTGTGAATCAGGGCATCTGCCCCCATTACATTGCATAGTATAAATATTCTCCCATCCAATTGCTAAGAAACTTGTTCACTTGCTCTTTTAAAGGTAAGAACATAGAATATAGAGTTTTTATGATGTAGAGTAAAAGCTTCAGCATAATTGTATGTTCTAATCCCCCGAAAGTCTCTCTCTCACCCTCTCTCTCTGTCTCTCTCTCTCTCTCTCTCTCTCTCTCTCTCTCTCTCTCTCTCTCTCTTTCTCCAATATATTTTCAATGGCATTTAATAAATGGCTTCTTAAGTGAAATAGTTGGGGAAAATAACCATGACTTTCTGTAAGAAATATGACTCTATAAACTTAACAAAAAAAATCTTTCTCTTAGATTAACAAATAGATAAAGCTCAAACAATAATAAGGAGAAAACAGTAACCATAGGCAGTTTAATCCCTTAAAGTAGATATAGAAATAATCAAGCAATTCCTTATTATTTATTGGAATACAAAAAATGTGGTTATATGACTACAAGAGAATAGTACTCATTCATAAATTGTATATTTATAATTAGTCTATGCAAGATTTAGACCTGCCATTCAAGCCAATGTTTTTTTGGAAAGAATACACATTTAAATGAAAAATGAAATAAATTATCTTGGAAGTCAAAAAAGTAAAATCAAAGAGTGGAACAAAAAAACCTATGGTCTGAAACTCATCTCTTATGAATCAGGTATTATATATAATAAGGTATTACTGATTAAAGTTTGAAAATATCTCCCAATATCTGTGAAAAATTGCTTTAAGATATTCTCTCTCTCTCTCTCTCTCTCTCTCTCTCTCTCTCTCTCTCGTAATGTGTGTGTGAAAAACATTCATGAAAATCAATAAAAATGAAGCCATAATCCATTTGCTTGTGTCACCAAACTGTTTAACACCCATGCAGATTCATACCATGAATTTTTTAAGTGTAGCATCATTAATCTTATATAGTTTCAGTGTAGAATCAAATATATGAAGTAGGTCTGGAGTTTAAGAAAGTTGAATGTTCTCTATTATGGCTTTTCTTGAATTATACTTGAGAAAGTCTCTATGTATTGCACAAACTGGCACAAATAATCTTACATAGAGGTTTAAATTAAATTTGTTTTCATATAGCATATACAACATGAGATCAAGTTGTTGACCCAGACAATATTTCATTTCTTTATATTTTTGTAGTTTATAAGTCAATATAGAAAGTATATTCATTTAGATAAGTACCATTGCTCTCAGAAAGGGGTATAAAATAACCCTATGCTCCCTTATAGTAATATATTCTTGGATTTTTAATTTTTCATGTACTCTTCTCTCATATATTACATCTGATAGTAGTTTCCCCTTCCTCCTATTCTCCCATTCCCTTCCCCCCACCTTCCTCTTCCCACACTCCATAGAGTCCTCCTGAGTTGTCTTCAGAAACTTCCCATGGATATCAACCAAAGATGGCATATTAAGTTGCTGTAAGACTAGGCACCTCCCATCATATTAAGGCTGGATGGGGCAACCCATGGTGAGGGAAAAGATCCCAAAAGCAAGCAAAAGAATCAGAGACAGTGACTGCTCCTACAGTTAGGAGTCCTGTTTTAATATCACACTATATAATTGTAACATACATGCAGAGATACTAGGTCAGATCCATGTATGTACCCTGGTTGTTCAGTCTCTGTGAGACCCTATGAGCCATTTCAGTTTATTATGTGGGTTTTCTTGTCATGGCTGTGACCCCTCAGACCCTGACAATCTTTCCATGACATCTTCCACAGGAATCCCCCAAGGTCTAGCTGACATTTGACTCTGGGTCTCTGCATCTGTTTCTACCATGTGTAAGGGGAAAGCTTCTATGATGACAATTTGGCCACACACTAATCTGTGAGTATGACAGATCACTGACCTCTTTTTCCCTCCAGAAGTGTTTGGTTCTATTCTTGGCCTCTGGCCTATCCAGCTTCTGTGTCCTGGCCCTCCAGGCAATAGACATCTTGAGTGGACAGGGATGTGTGTGGGGTGGGAATGGAAACAGACAGGATCATGAGGGGAGGGGTTCGAGGGGAAGAATACTAGGAGAGACAATCGGAACTGGGGATTATCTGGGGCATGAGCTAGAAATCTAGTACACTGGAAACTTCCAGGAATCTAACAGATTAACCTTAGCTAAGATTCCTAGAAATGTGGGATATGACGCTTGACTTGGTCATCTTCTGTAACCAGGCAAGATTCCAGGTGAAGGAACTAGGACATGAATCCTGCAACAAAATTTGTTCTGCCTACAAGATGTTCTGGGGTAAAGGTGGTGCAGAAATTGTGGCAGTGACCAACCAATGACTGATCCAACTTGAGACCCATACCAGGAGAGAGAGCCCATCCATGATATTCTTGAAAATTTTGAGCTCTGAAATCTATACTTCTAAGGGTAAAGCCACTCGTAGACATCAAATACCATCAATTTAATCTTCAGAAGTAATCCATGTATCCTATTTGAAAAATCATGAGTGACTGATGTTTAATGGACAATGGAGCTGGCTGCTTTTGTAGGACAAGAGGCTGAAAATATTTGTCGTGTATCTTAAACATAAATGACAGTCTTTGTGTCTTGCTTATGTTTTTATCTATTGGCATTCCCACTCATCACTAATGAAAACTGAGACTTGAAAAATGACATCAGCTTTTTCACTGACAGGTGCACCAAGGAGACTACAGTTAAACAATCAGACTCTGCTCCCCATGTTTGGCTCTATTAAGTCATCCTGGGAAGAAATAGCTAGGAAAATGTCACTCAGTCATAGCCATTTATCCCATTCTTTAATTCACGATCATATAAATAAATAGTTTTATGAGATAAAAAGAGGACATTTAACCCCAACCTTGTCTATGATGGTCTAGCTTGAGGTACTTGCTGGGTCTGACAATTTAACATTCTACATTGAGTCACCTAGTTTCCACTTGTTTCCACGATTAGCTGATTCATAAATCACCAAAATGAAAAAGCTTTTCAGTCTTCATACTCTTCCATTCCCTATGATGCTTCCTACAGGCATTACACATGAGTTCTAGAGTCTTTTTTTTTCTAAATTCAAAGTTCATTATGGAAAATAAACAAGAGCCAATGAGAGGCCTTAACACATGACTGAAAGTGATATAGTCTTGAAAGGTTTGAACTCTTGAAATTTCTATTTTTTCACATGCATCCAACACTGACAATTTCAGTTATTTCCAGAAGTTCCACATGGTCAAATGAAAAAAAAAATGACTTCTAAGGCATCCCTCTGACCCTGAGTCCACAGGAATGCATGTACATGCACAATAAATGAAAATTCAATGAAAAGCTTTACAAAATAACAAAAGGTGAAGCAGGAAAGTGCCAGATAGAAAAGGAGCTGCTGTGTATTTTTACCACAATGAATATTTCTTTTATAGCACTGCTATAAAAGGTCATGTCAGGCGTCACTGCATTTGGATGCAAATGCCAACTATCAGAGTTTGTAAGTTTGGAATATGAACCTGGAGGGCTCCTCCAAAAATGTATTCATCATCTTAATATAAATCTCATTCTAGATCTCCTTTCCATCTCCACTCTATCCGTGATTGTCCTATATTACTGCTCTGCAGATTGCTGGGTGTGGGAGTGCCTGTGCAAGAGGATATTCCTAAGATCCATAGAGCATGATGTGGAGAAATGTCCTATTCTAGACTCTATACTTGTCATACTTAATCTTCCTGAAAACCCTTAAGTAATAAATTATGACTAGGAATGTTCTTTATGAATTGCTTCTATTGTAAGGTTAAATTATAGCCCAGGAGGTACATCAGAGGAGCCCAGATGAATGTGCAATAGTCTCAAGATGAATCTCATTTTAAAAGCGACATGCTTAAGAAGGGCCTAGTAGTTCCCACTAGAGATTCTATTACATATAACAGTGAGGAGCCATACTGTCATACAAAATGGAAATGCGAAATTCTGATGAAGAATCTAGGATACATTTTATTTTACACAAATCTACAGACACTTTGTTATTTGTAATAAATCAAGATAAAAAACCACAAGTTTTCTTTACCAAAACAATATATTTTTTCTCATTTTATTTCCTCAATAGTGTTTTAATGACCTTTTTTGGTCAGTAAATGGGAACAGCAAAGTTAGAAACATTTCAAGCTTCTGTAAGTTTAGTTTCACCTTAAACTGTTTGGATACCTGGTATACTTTTGGTTCATTTTTTTTTCCATTTTATAGGAGAAATTGTCTTAATAATGGTTTATGTGAAGGTTAAAAAAAAGTCTTTCATTTCAGAACTAGTGATGTCCCTTGTTTGAACCAGCTATTCTGGTAATCCCATGTCTCATTTCCTATTGTGAAAATGGGGTAATAAACCAAATAGTATATTGATGAGTGTACTTTACAAAGACGTGTATGTCGATGGATGCTTGAGATACCAAAAGAGATGGCATTCTTTAACTGTTCTCAGTTCTGCTCTCCAGTACCATCCACAAGGAAATCCACATGTCATCCCTAAGGATGTAGATGTTAATGTCACCAAATCTTATTGAGAAAACCTAAAATGCAGTTGTATAATTTTCAACTTCAATTTGCAATTGAAATGCAGCCACCAATAATACCTTGACAATTATTAACCTCAAGTCATGTAAACAAAGGGCAGTATTCTTTCTATAAATGAGGAATAAAAGTGCATAGCAAGATTTGCAAAGGATAGATCTTGGAACCAAATCTTGCTATCTTTTGCTTACCTATCAATCTGCCCCAGCATTTCATATATGATGCCACACTGTCCATAACTGCTTTTGTGGTACAGATTTCTAGCATACATCCGTGCTTATTTGCTAGGATTTTCTAGCTTGATTATGCAGTGTTTCGATGAGGAAAGTCAGCAGGGAAGTTGTTTGAAGAGTTATAGCAGCATTTCCAGGTTTGAACATACATAACCTTCAATGCATTCTTACCAATCAAAAAGCTGACTTGTGTAAGAAAATAAAAGATCCAATATATGTAATTGCTTGCTCAGTCCTGGAATTCCTTTTCAAATTTGAAGATCATAGGAAAAGTGGCCTTAGGTATATTACACTAGAGGACGGATGGCACTTCCTAGAATGGACCTACAGCTTGTAGGTAAAGAAGCACCACAGCCCAGCTTCTTCATCTTCTAGCACCCATGAATGTCTCTCCCTTTGGACACCTTTGCTCACAAACTTTATTTTCTCTTCTTCTGCTGATTGACTTTGCAAAAATTTTCTGCTTTATAACAAAGAGCCGCATATGATGATCATGTTAAATATAACCCAGACCTTTTCAATTTGAGTTTCAAAAGACACTGAGAGATGACTTTTACCACAGATTTTATGCATTCAAAAATAAAAACAAGACAAAACAAACAAAATCAAAACAAAACCCGCTTCTCATATTCAATTTTAAATGTCCTTTTCGGGTTATAGTTACTATTAAGTCCCAAATACATGATATTGCCTTTTATTTACATTATGCTGTGTACTCAACAGTGAAATGAATTCCCTGATGATATTAGTGTTGGCATATTAGTATTTAAATTCAAAGCCAAAACAATGAATGTGTGAAGGATGAATTTAACACCTTCCAACTTCTTTTTTTTTATAACAGAATATCATGGAAAAACAGCAGCATTTGTGCAAACATATGTTTCCCTTGTCAAGCTTCCATCCACTGGGCCTTGCTTTGACCTTCAATTAACATTATGAGTCTTAGTCCCCCAAAACCATCTTAAAGGAAAATGTGCATTGTGGAATTCTTGGAACAGTTTCAGTCATCTGATCTCTGTTGTTCTGCCTCTATCCTTGTGATATACACAGACACACACACACACACACACACACACACACACACATACACACACACACACACACACACACACACACACACAGAGAGAGAGAGAGAGAGAGAGAGAGAGAGAGAGAGAGAGAGAGGAAAGAACCTCAGTGTCAACTAAAAGGCTTTGCTAAAATATATTGGGGGATTTTATATATATATTATACTCCAAACTATGTCTCCTTAAATAACCAGGACATTGTGAAATACTTTCTCAACTCATAGAGGTAAGCAATCTAAGACTAAAGTGTACTAAAGAGTACCAGAATGTGTATGTGTGTATATATATATATATATATATATATATATATATATACATATATAGATACATATTAGTACCAGCATACCATATACCATATATATATATATATATATATATATATATATATATAAACATATATACATATATAGATACATATTAGTACCAGCATACCATATACCATATATATATATATATATATATATATAGAGAGAGAGAGAGAGAGAGAGAGAGAGAGAGGGAGAGAGGAGGAGGAGGAGGAGAAGAAGAAGAAGAAGAAGAAGAAGAAGAAGAAGAAGAAGAAGAAGAAGAAGATGATGATTAAAGAGAGGCAGAGATAAAGATAGAGATAGCTTTTCGCCAAGATGGAACCAAAGTAAAGAAGGAAGCTCCTGCTCCTCCCAAAGCTGAAGCCAAAGTGAAGGCCTTGAAAGCTAAGAAGACAGTGATAAAAGGCGTCCACAGCCACAAAAAGAAGATCCAAACATCACCCAGATTCCAGAGGCCCAAGACCTTGCAACTCCGGAGGCTGCCAAAATAATGGATACAGAAAATGTGGTATATTTATACAATGGAATACTACACAGCAATTAAAAATAATGAATTCATGCAATTTGTAGGTAAATGGTTAGACCTGGAAAATATCATCCTGAGTGAATTAACCCAATCACAAAAGAATGCACCTGAAATGCAATCACTGATAAGTGGATATTAATGAGCCCAGAAGCCCTAAATACTCAAGACACAAATAGCAAGTCAAATGATTCCCAAGAAGAAGAAAGGAGAGGACCCTGGGCCTGTAAAGATTGCTTCCAGTTTAGTAAAGAAACCGAGGGGGGAGGGGGAATTATTGGGGAACAGATGGGGGGGAGAGGAACTATGGGAACTATGGTGGGTGGGAACTGGGAAAGGGGAAAGCCTTTGGAATGTAAACATAGAATATAGAAAATAAAATTAAAAAAAAAAAAAAAAGAGCGTGCCCAGGAGAAACAAGCTTGGCCGCTATGCTATCATCAAATTCCCCCTGACCACCAAGTCAGCCATGAAGGAGGGCACCACCACCCTTGTGTTCATTGTGGATGTGAAGGCCAACAAGCACTAGATCAAACAGGCCATGAAGAAACTCTATGAAATTGATGTGTCCAAAGTCAATGCCCTGATAAGGCCTGACAAGGAGAAGAAGGTATCTGTTCCCTTGGCTCCTGATTATGATGCTCTAGATGTTGCCAACAAGATTGATATCATCTAAACTGAGTCCAGATGGCTAATTCTAAGTAAACACTTTTTTTCACCATAAAAAATAAAGATAGAGATAGAGGTAAATATTTAGAAGCCAATTTCATGGTATGTTCTTGTATCCCTTAGGGTTTATGACCTCTCAAGTCACAAGTAAACAGTAACTGTTTTGAGTTCCATCCCTTACTATTGGTCTTATGTATAACAAAAGCCTAATGGGTAGTCTTGTATCTTTGACAACGCTCTCTTGCATCTATAGGGTTATTTTTAATGTTGTATCTATTTAGTTTTCACAGATGTGTAATACTGTTGAGAACTTTCCTTGCTATCAGCCTACACAGCACCTGAGGGCACTTTGAAAGCCAGCCAACAGGGAGGAAATGTTAGCAAAAATTTTTGCACCCTACTTTTAATAAGGATTCTACCTCTCCTCTAGCCTACCACCCAATAGAGGTAGTTGAAGAGAAAAGTTATTAGGGTATGGAAGAAGTAAACCTATTCAACAATATTTTGGGGGGACAAGCTCAATATTTGGTGGCAGTTCAGTCCTGTAGCAAACACCAAATAAGACTCAGCAGCTATAGACCAGCCCTCTAGGCAGGCAGGTAGCATATAGAAACCAGCAGCTACAGTCCAGTACTTTTGCCAGGCAGACAGCAGGCAGGAATATAAACTGTCCTGAGGCAAGTGGAAGCAGAATCTGCAAGCCGCTACAGCAGCATCATGAGCAGTTCTTTGAGTTTCTCTCAATGGCAGAAATACCACAAGTTGAGCTTAACAACTGTATGTTAAGCAAACTGATACATAAGTGAAGTATAGCAAGGCAAAGCAAACCAAACCAAAGCCCAGTACTCATCTACTCTCTGTGGGGTCATATTTCTAATCCTTCATCAAGCATCCGTTCACACGTGTCTGCTATAGCCAAACATCCTTTCACCTGTGTCATCTTCAGGAAACCATTCATTCACGTGTCTGCTTATTTTCACCTATGTACCCCAGAAAAACATAATTTGACATAACTAACTTTTCAAAGAAACTAGAAGTTTCCACTTCAAGGAAGCATCTTGGTCAATACCAGGTTTGTTTACTTCATTTCCAGTGACTAACCTGTGTGTCATCTCCAAAAACAGTGTCTTACCATCAAGTTCTGGTGATCAAGCAAAAGCAAAAACATTAACTTGTACTGTTTGGGAACTCTCTGTGACTACCTTGACCAATCTTGACCTTGAAGGATCTCATGCTCTACCCCTGACCAGAGGTATTTGATTGATAACTCATGTGTCTGGGTTTGATGGATGCACATGGGATGGACTCCCAGGTGGGGCAGTCCTGAATGGCACCTTCCTCTGTCTCTGCTCCACTCCTTGTTCCTGTATTTCCTTTAGACAGGAGCAATTCTGGGTTAGAAATTTTATGAAGGGTACTAATATTGCCTAGGGTTATAAAATGAATAACTAAAATTCTTCTCTGAAGAATGCAAAGTCTTTAGGGATAGCACAGTGCCATGGGAGAGACTAGTCAACAGGGAAATTGGAAGTAATGATACAAAGCAAGAATGGTTGGTTGTACTCCCAATACAGCACCCACTGGTATACTGTAATGAATTGGCCATGGATTTACTATGAATAAAGCTCACATGAGAGCATTATAATAGCAGCAACAGGACATTGGAGCTCCAATGCAGAAGCAGAGCACTACACACTGATGCACTAGTAAATACATAGACATAGTACTGGTGTGTCTATGTATTTACTAGTACATCAGAACACATGGATATTCATTAGCAGCAGTCTACACAGGTTAACTAGCAGAGCACTATACATGGAAATGCAAGCGAAGGAGCACACCTGTTACTACTTTGTTTCAAACCCAATTCCCCTGTAAAAGGAATCTCAATCAGTTAACAAAACAAGCTACAAGCCTAGATTGGGCCGATCTCCCAGTACACTACTCTATTCCAATCTATATTATCCCATATAACTTGCGGTTTCTCCAGGCCACGAGCTTCTCTTTCTGTAGACTCTCTTTTTTTATATATATTATTTTTTTATTCGTTATATTCTTTATTTACATTTCAAATGATTTCCCCTTTCCTGGCTCCTGGCTCCCCCTTCCTGAAAGTCCCAAAGCCCTCTTCCCTTCCCCTGTTCCCCTATCTATCCCGTCCCACTTCCCTGTTCTGGTATTCCCCTACACTGCTGCACTGAGCCTTTCCAGAACCAGGTGCCACTCCTTCCTTCTTCTTGGACATCATTTGATGTGTCTCGAGTATTCCAAGCTTCTAGGCTATCCGCTTATCAGTGAGTGCATACCATGAGTGTTCTTTTCAGACTGGGTTACCTGATGTAGGATGATGTTCTCCAGCTCCATTCATTTGTCATGAATTCATTGTTTCTATTGGCTGAATAGTACTCCATCGTGTATGTATTGGTCACACATGTCCATGCCTATCCATCTGCTCATTGTAAATGCCCATCATTTTATGCTGCAGTATAAGTGTATCCATGTTTTCAAGGATGCCATCGTGAAGTGCTTTAGTAGTAGGAGCATATGTGCCACTCTACTAGTACGTTCATGTGTAGCAGTGTACTAGTATATCTGTGTGAGCTCCTGTCTAGTACATCCATGAGTCCTGCTGTAGTACATGCTCCTGTGCCTTCCTATAACATACATCTGTATATGGCTGTGTTCATGCACCCATGTTCATGTGTGCTGCTGTATAAGGATATTCACATTGGGATGTAAAATGAATAAATGAATCAATTCATGGAAAAATATTCTTAAACGTATACGTGATCACTCCTGAATTATGAATCCATGTGCAATCCTTTACTTGTATTTCCATGTGTGCTGCTGTATTAGTACAACCATGTGGGCTGCTGTTTGTGGACACCCGTGTTTTCTAATAAATATATGGACACACCAATACTAAAAAAAAGAATGTAAAGTCTTGAAGCCACAGCCCTGAAAAAAAAAAAGGGATTTTTATTTTCCCAGCTGCTCTTAATTCCCAGTAGATTTCAGAGAGGTGTAAAGCTTGGTGAATCCTTCCTTACCCATGGAATAATGCTAACTGGACCTGCCCTGTTCTAAATTTATAAATGCAGTGGCCTTGAACATCTTGAAGTTACCATTTCAAAGCAATTTTCACTAACCTATGACTTTACAATCTATCTGCCTCCTCTGACATCATGTTCCATGATGCTTAGGGTTTTACATTGAATCAGATGCCCCAGTTTGGAAGGGACATTCCACAGTCTTATTCTCTGCATTTTGAATGATTATGAGGTTCTGTGTTAACTACCATCAATGGAAAAGGAAGCTTCTCTAATGAAAAGTGAAATACTCACTAATTTCTGTAGCTATATCTATATCTATATCTATATCTATACTTTCTATGAGGCCACAACATAAAAATGATTGAAAAAGCTTTTTAAAAAGTTAAAGGAGTTTAATTAGAGTTAATTTACATGTGGTTGAGGAGTTGTTGTGGGGCAGGAGGGGGTGGGTGAGGGAGCACTCTTGTAGAAAATGGGGGAGGTAGGGTTGAGTGGAGGCTTTTCTTGGAGGAAATCAGAAAGGTGGATAACATTTGAAATGTAAATTAAACAAAATAACTAATTAAAAATGGTTTTGTGAAAAAAGTTAATATATTCCTAGGTCTTTTGAAGTTAAAAATTAATCATGTGGCAAAAATATGTACATAATTCCTATTTACTTTTTTAGTACTATCATATTCAACTTCAAGAAAAATATTAAATTGTCTACATGTTCAATTTGAATAAAAATATTCTTACTGAAACTTTCTGTCTATAATCTAATTCTATGGAACTTGTATTTTATTTGGAATAGAAAAATATGTAGAATGGAAAACTCCTCACTGTCAACCACTGACTGCAGATATTATCATCTAAACCAGCTGCCAGATGCCCATCACACCCACCTGCTAACAATCCAAGGCAGCTCCTCAATCATTTCCTTCAAACCTATAATTCTTTACAACCAATGTTATTACAGCTGGTGTAGTCATTATTTCTTCTGTAAGGCAAACATTTATCATTCTAAATTCATATGATAATGTTCTATATTGGCTAATACATACATCTTTATGTCTGGGATACTACAATTAATCACGATATATGCATATGTGTGGTGTGTACATATCTCCCAGCAAAATAGAAAGAATGGAGAGCAAGATGGAGAGCACAAGCAAGAGAGGAAAGGGGAAAAGCATATGAAAAGAGAGTGGATGTTTGACATGAACAGTGAGCAAAGCAGACAATGTAAGGGGGATTAAGACAAAATAGGCTCCTACAATTTAATTTCACTGTTTACTTTAAAATCTTAATCCATTTTAAAAGAGAAATATTTACAAACAAGTCTTACTGAACCCTAGCTGCATTCAAGATACTAAGCTAGATTAATACCGTAGGTTTTTTTTCTCAGCAATACAAGTTTTCAATGGAAGCCATTGTTTGCTTTTTTAAAAAAATGCTTTATAGATTTGCCTATCATATTGTTCATTCATTTATGAGCCTTGTTAAAGTCTGACAAATGTTAGAAGTGAAGTAAAAATTAAAAACATTGGTGTTTGGGTCAAATAAATGTTAGCTTTCAGAGAAGAGACCATTTTATAAATTTTACCTGTGATGAGAGGGAGACTGGGAACTGCGGTAGTTTTTTGTTTATTTGTTTTAAGTCCTCCCACCATTCCCCTTAGAAGAGGAATTCCCCCTCTGTATACACACACACACACACACACACACACACACACACACACAAATCCTCCCGTCCACATCCTGCTCCTCAAGTTGCTGTGGGAGTAGACCCATCTCCAAATGAGACCACACAAGGCTGTCCATTTAAGGGTATGGAATCTACAGGCAGGTAGGTAAACAACAGTCTTATGGACAGTCCCTGCTCTAGTTGTTTAGGGGACTGCATGAAGACCAAGCTGCTCATCTACTATATATGTGCAGGGCATCTAGATCCAGCTCTAGGTCCAGAGTATGCTTGCTCTTAGGCTGGTGATTCAGTCCTGGAAACCACCCAGGAGTCCAGGTTAGCTGACTCTGTTGGTCTTTTTGTGAAGCCTCTGTCCTCTTTTGGCTCCTCAATCTTTCTCCCAACAATTCCATAAGACTTCCTGAACTCCATCTATTTTTTAGGCATGAGTCTCTGCTCCTTTTTCATTGGCTGCTGGGTGGGGACCTGTCAGAAGTCATGCTAGGTTCCTGTATGCAAGCATGACACAATATTGTTAATAGTATCAGGAATTGGTTCTTGCCCATGAGATGTGTCTCAGTTCCTAGATGTTGCTCAGCTGAAGCATGAATGCAGAAAATGTGGTATATCTACACACTGGAATACTACTCAGCCATTAAAAACAACAAAATCATGAATTTGGTAGGTAAATGGTAGAACAAGAAAATATCATCCTGAGTAAGGTAACCCAGACCTAAAAGAACATGTATGGTATATACTCACTTGAAAGTGGGCATTAGTCATAGAGTAATAGATAACCATCCTATAATTAACAGTCCCAGAAGAGCTAAACAAGGAGGAAGAAACAAAGCAAGGATACTTGAATTTCAGTAAGAAGGAGAAACAAAATAGATATCAGAGGTCAATGGAGGTAGGGGATTGAGTGGAAGAGCAGATGGGGGGGAGTGGGAGGAGAAAATCATATAATCATGGAAAATCATGGAATCATAGGAAGAAATGGAGAGAGAGAAGAGAGATCTGCTGGGGAGTGGAGGCAATCTCTAGGATGTGCCAGAGACCTGGGTTGGGGAGAGGTAACAGAGGGTCTAATGAGGTGATTTTAGCTGAAATTCCTAGCAGTGAGGGATATGGATCTTGAAGTAGCCACTTCCTGTACCCAGATAGGATTCTCAGTTGAAGGATAAGGACAGCACCCACAAAGTCTCTGAGCCAAAATGTGTCCTGCCTATAAAATATATCGGAAAAAGATGGAGCAAAGTCTGAGTAAATGGCCAACCAATGAACTGCAGTAATTTTAAGAGTGAAGCATACCCCTGAAACAGACATGAGAATTGAAAGCTAGTTTCATTTTACCTAGGAATGACTGGAGGTTGAGTTCATGTTAATGAATGTTAATTAATGTTAATGAGTTAATTATCAATAAGATATAAGCCATGGAACTTAGTCAAAAGTTGTTGTGGTGCTTTGAATAAGGATGCCCCCATAGGCTCATCTATTTTAATACTTAGCTAGAGGGAGTGAAACTCCTTGATAGATAGCATTAGAAATTTTAGAAATCATGATGTTTTTGGAGAAAGTGTATCATTGGACGTGGGTTTTGAGGTTTCAAAAAATTCATGTCAGGCTCAGCGTCTCTTTCTCATTGTGGAACAAAGGTGGCTTTTAGCAACTGCTCCACTGCCAGCCTGTATCCAGTGAAGCTTTCTACAAAGATGGCAATGGACTAACCCACTAAAGTATGTGTTGAAACAGGATCTTCTGCAATCCAAGATATCCTCAATCCTAGTAGTTTTATCTGTCAAGTAATGAAACTATAGTTGTGAGTCATCATGCCCAGGTTATAAATTCTTACAGACAGCAACTACTATTTCCACATCTTTACACTGCTCAGCTTCTAGAACTAAGCCTGGAAAAATGTGTTGCAACAAGATAAACATCTGGACTAATTACACACTGCTCTATAAGTTTCCTTACTTAATAGGTAATTATTCACAGAAATAAAAAATTATTACAAGAATAATTACAGTAACTCATGTTTTACATACTTTTATTATCGTGTTTATTCCTGTTAACATGAGAAATTTCCAGTGATGTGATCTCAAAGAACATACATAAACTCAAAATCTAGATACTATAGCCAGCAATTCACTTCATACTGTTTCTCTTTTTTTATTATTTATTTTAACAATCATGGACACTGGTCCTCTCCTGTCATTTCCAAATTAACTCTATAAATTCACATTTTGACCTGCTATCTAGAAATAATAAGTGTTCCTCTTTGTGATCTACAGGTAAAGTCAAACCTTCAGAAACCCAAAGGTGTAAATCACAGACCCCTATGTACTGAGTTACAAAGGTAACTTAGATCTCCATTACCAAATATTATTTCCGTGGGTTGTGCATATTTTTTGGTATGGAGTAAATGTCTTATTTCTGTGCAAGCTTTCAATTCTCTCTCTGTCTCTGTCTCTGTCTCTGTCTCTGTCTCTGTCTCCCTCTCTCTGTCTCTCTCTCTGTCTCTCTCTCTGTCTCTCTCTGTCTCTCTCTCTCTCTCTCTCTCTCTGTCTCTCTGTCTCTCTCTCTCTCTCTCTCTCACTCTCTCTCTCTCTCTCTCTCTCTCTCTCTCTCTCTCTCTCTCTCTCTCTGTGTGTGTGTGTGTGTGTGTGTGTGTGTGTGTTTGAATCCAAAAATCATTTGCTTTAATTTTTAAATGATTTGATTTGGTTTTGAATATTCTTGTCCTTGATACATGTGGATAATCAGTATACATTTGTGAAATAAAGGAGCATTCTAAAATCCAGATAAATAAAGTTATTCACCTAAAACACAAATTAAAATGATGAGGTGCTATTGGCACCTCAACTGTTCTGAGTGGAGAGAGTTCATTATCTGTAATGAACTCTCATACATAGGAGGTGGCTCATAGGAGGTTTGTGATAGATCCAAATGAATATAGGAAAAATAGTTTTAAAAAGAAGAAGAAAAACACAATGTTGCATAGGTACGGAAAGGTGAGGACCTAGGAGATGTTAGAAGAAGGGGTAAATGTGATCAGATACACTATATTGAATTCTCATAAAGCTAATAAAATTGGGGGAGGGAGAGAATTTAAGTAAAATCAGTACAAAAGAGAAAACTTTCCCTCATCTCTGATCCAACATTTATTCAAACACAGAAACAGGTCAGTGTCACAGAGGTCTCTACAGTGGCATGGTGATCCATTTAACCTCACATTAAAAGCTCACACTTTCTTTTCATCCTCCAAGTGAGAACACGGCATAAAACAGTTTTCAAAGCTGTTGTTGCACCAGAACTGAAATGAAACAACACATAAAATGCTCCTTGGAAACCCTGGAGAGTCTATAGTTATTTATGTGTTAGCTTTCAAACCTGTCTCCCAATGCTGATTTCTAATAAACTCAAGATGATACATTGTCACTATCTTATACCCACTACAGTATTTCTTAATATAACCTATGGATAAAATCTGGTCACCCTAGAAATTGAATATGCTCAAGGATGTTTCTAAGTGATTCTTCTCCTAATTTTTTTTATTTTTTTATTTATTTTTATTATTTTTATTTTTTTTATTGTATATATTCTATATTTACAATTCATTTCCCTTTTTCTGGTTCCCCACCCCCAAAGGTCCCACATGTCCTTTTCCCTCCCCCTGCTCCCGCATCCACCCCCTCCCACTTTACTGTTCTTGTACTCTCCCACAATGATGTTTTGGTCCATTCTAGCACCAGTGTCCACTCCTTTCTTCTTGTGAGACATCACTTGATATGTGATTTGTGTCTTTGGTGTTCCAAGCTTCTAGGCTAATATCCACTTATCACTGACTGTATACCATGGGTATTCTTTTGAGACTGGGTCACCTCACTTAGTATGACATTCTCCAGCTCCATCCATTTCTCTAAGAATTTCATGAATTCATTGTTTCTAATGGCTGAATAGTACTCCATTGTGTATATATACCACATTTTTTGTATCCATTCCTCTGTTGAGGGACATCTGGGTTCTTTCCAGCTTCTGGCTATTATATATAAGGCTGCTATGAACATAGTGGAGCATGTATCCTTATTGCATGCTGGTGAATCTTCTGGGTATATTCCCAGGAGTGGTATGGCTGGGTCCTCCTGAAGTATCACGCCCAGTTTTCTGAGGAACCGTCATACTGATTTCCAGAGTGGTTGTACCAGCTTGCATTCCCACCAGCAGTGGAGGAGTGTTCCTCTTTCTCCACATCCTCGCCAACACCTGATGTCTTCTGAGTTTTTAATCTTAGCCATTCTGACTGGTGTGAGGTGAAATCTCAGGGTTGTTTTAATTTGCATTTCCCTAATGACTAGTGATGTTGAACATTTTTTAAGGTGTTTCTCAGCCATCCGAATTTCTTCAGGTGAAAACTCTCTGTTTAGCTCTGTACCCCATTTTTGGATAGGGTTATTTGGTTTTCTGGGGTCTAACCTCTTGAGTTCTTTGTATACATTGGAGATTAGCCCTCTGTCGGATGTGGGGTTGGTGAAGATTTTTTTCCCAATTTGTTGGTTGCCGATTTATCCTTTTGACAGTGTCTTTTGCCTTACAGAAACTTTGTAGTTTTATGAGGTCCCATTTGTCTATTCTTGCTCTTAGAGCATAAGCAATTGGTGTTCTGTTCAGGAATTTTTCCCCTGAGCCAATGTCCTCAAGGGTCTTCCCCAGTTTATTTTCTATTAGTTTTAGTGTGTCTGGTTTTATGTGGAGGTCTTTGATCCACTTGGAGTTGAGCTTAGTGCAAGGAGATAAGAGTGGATCAATTCTCATTCTTCTGCATGTTGACCTCCACTTGAGCCAGCACCATCTGTTGAAAAGGCTATCTTTTTTCCACTGGATGTTTTCAGCTCCTTTGTCGAAGATCAATTGGCCATAGATGTGTGGGTTCAATTCTGGGTCTTCGATCCTATTCCATTGATCCGCTTCCCTGTCACTGAACCAATACCATGCAGTTTTTAATACCACTGCTCTGTAATATTGCTTGAGGTCCGGGATATTGATTCCCCCAGAAGTTCTTTTGCTGTTGATGATAGTTTTAGCTATCCTGGGTTTTTTGTTATTCCAGATGAATTTGAGAATTGCTCTTTCTAGCTCTATGAAGAACTGAGTTGGGATTTTGATGGGAACTGCATTGAATCTGTATATTGCTTTGGGCAAGATTGCCATAATTTTTTGATCCTTTCTAAATTAGTATTAGTAGGCTCAGTGGTTAAGTGCAATGGCTATTCTTGCAGAGAGCCCAGATTCAATTCCCAGCATGCACTTGTTGGCTCACATCTGTCCTTAACTACAGTTCCAGGGAATCTGATGCCTTCTTCTAGCCTCTCCAAGTACCAGGCATTCATATGGTACACATATGCAAGCAAATTGCTCATATAGAAAATAAAAATAATCATAAATCTAAATTACTACCAGTGATGGAGATAAGAGTTGATGACCACATAATGAACTTTCAAACAGGTTGTTTATTCAACTGTAATAAGAAAGCACACATTCCTCTCTTTTTAAAAGGTCTCCACTGTTTAGGAATTTTCCCCCTGAGCCAATGTCCTCAAGGGTCTTCCCCAGTTTCTTTTCTATTAGTTTTAGTGTTTCTGGTTTTATGTGGAGGTCCTTGATCCACTTGGAGTTGAGCTTAGTGCAAGGAGATAAGAGTGGATCAATTCTCATTCTTCTGCATGTTGAACTCCAGTTGAGCCAGCACCATTTGTTGAAAAGGCTATCTTTTTTCCACTGGATGTTTTCAGCTCCTTTTGTCGAAGATCAATTTTGATCATATATGTGTGGGTTCAATTCTGGGTCTTCAATCCTATTCCACTGATCCACTTCCCTGTCACTGTACCAATACTATACAGTTTTTAACACTACTGCTTTGTAGTATTGCTTGAGGTCCAGGATATTGATTCCCCCAGAAGTTTGTTTACTGTTAATGATAATTTTAGCTATGCTGGGTTTTTTGTTATTCCAGTTGAATTTGAGAATTGCTCTTTCTAACTCTATGAAGAACTGAGTTGAAATTTTGATGGGGATTGCATTGAATCTGTATATTGCTTTTGGCAAGATTGCCATTTTAACTATATTAATCCTGCCAACCCACAAGCATGGAAGATTTTTCCATTTTCTGAGGTCTTCAATTTCCTTCTTCAGAGACCTGAAGTTTTTGTCATATAAATCTTTCACTTGTTTGGTTAGAGTCACACCAAGATACTTTATATTGTTTGTGGCTATTGTGAAGGGAGTCATTTCCTTAATTTCTTTCTCAGCCTACTTATCCTTTGCTTATAGGAAGGCTACTGATTTGCTTGAGTTGATTTTATAACCAGCCACTTTGCTGAAGTTGTTTATCAGCTGTAGGAGTTCTCTGGTGGAGTTTTTTGGGTCACTTAAGTATACTATCATATGATCTGCAAATAGTGATAGTTTGACTTCTTCCTTTCCAATTTGTATCCCTTTGACTTTCTTATGTTGTCTAATTGTTCTAGCTAGTACCTCAAGTACTATGTTGAAGAGATATGGTGAGAGGGGGCATCCTTGTCTAGTCCCTGATTTTAATGGGATTGCTTCAAGTTTCTCTCCGTTTACTTATAGCTTATGCTCTAAGATCAAGAGTAGACAAATGGGACCTCATAAAATTACAAAGTTTCTGTAAGGCAAAAGACACTGTCAAAAGGACAAATCAGCAACCAGAAAATTGGGAAAAAATCTTCACCAACCCCACATCCAACAGAGGACTAATATCCAATGTATACAAAGAACTCAAGAAGTTAGACCCCAGAAAACCAAATAACCCTATCCAAAAATGGGGTTCAGAGTTAAACCTTTGTTAAACCTTTTCACCTGAAGAAATTCGGATGGCTGAGAAACACCTTAAAAGATGTTCAACATCATTAGTCATTAGAGAAATGCAAATCAAAACAACCCTGAGATTTCACCTCACACCAGTCAGAATGGCTAAGATTAAAAACTCAGAAGACATCAGGTGTCAGAGAGGATGTGGAGAAAGAGAAATACTCCTCCACTGCTGGTGAGACTGCAAGCTGGTACAACCACTCTGGAAATCAGTCTGGTGGTTCCTCAGAACACTGGACATGATACTTCCAGAGGACCCAGCCATAACACTTCTGGGAATATACCCGGAAGATTCCCCAGCATGCACGATCCACTATGTTCATAGCAGCCTTATTTTTAATAGCCAGAAGCTGGAAAGAACCCAGATGTCCCTCAACGGAGGAATGGATACAAAAAATGTGGTATATATACACAATGGAATACTATTCAGCCATTAGAAACAATGAATTCATGAAATTCTTAGAGAAATGGATGGAGCTAGAGAACATCATACTAAGTGAGGTAACCCAGTCTCAAAAGAATACCCATGGTATGCAGTCACTAATAAGTGGATACTAGTCTTTAATCTTGGGACACCAAAGACACAATTCACATACCAAATGATGTCTGACAAGAAGAAAGGAGTGGACACTGGTGCTGGAAAGGATCAAAACATCAGTGTAGGGGAATACCAGAACAGGGAAGTGGGAAGGGGTGGATGAGGGAGCAGGAGGAGTGAAAAGGGAATGTGGGACCTTTGGGGGGTGGGGAACCAAAAAAGGGAAATGAAATGTAAATATAGAATATATCCAATAAAAAAATAAAAAATAAAAGGTCTCCACTATTGCCTTTAATAGGCTCTGCTGTCTGTTTCCTTTTGAGTTCATATGGAAGAAGCCTCCATCCTAAATGGCTTCCAAAGTCATAATTTTTAGCATTTTGTCAGTTGTCACTTGCCATTCAAAATAACTATATCAAGTGAAATAGAAAATTGCTATTAAAACCACTTACAAAATGCTGGGAACGTCATTGCAAGTACAGTGAGCAGGAAGAAGGGCACAAATGCAGAGTTAACAGGAAGACTCAAAGCAGTGTGAAAGGACAAAGGTCATTCAGTTGTGAAATACTTAGAAGTGAGACTTTTGACCCTGACTTCCTCAGATAATCTTTCTAAAAGTAGCTCCTTATGGATATCTCCTATAGTGCTCTGTAACTTTTCCCATCTGACTTAATCCTATCCTGTTGTCATTTGTGTTTTGTGTTTATGATCATAAGAGCATGAGTGTGTGAGTCAGCATGACCTGGCATACAAACAGAAGGATGAGTACAGCTAACAGGAGGCATGGGAGGCAACAACTCTCTCTTTTCATCTTATTGGATCCAGGTATTAAAATCAAGACAACAGATTTGACAGCAATTAGCGTTACTACTGAGCTGTATTATCAGCCTCTTCATTTCATTCAGGTAGTTAATTCCATACTAGATAATTCCTTCCCACATAGACTGTAGGGTACTGGATCATTTTTACTTTATTTCTAAGCTGATCTTTGGATGCTTCAAAAGTCATCCTTTCAATAAAGATAACCTCTGACTTCTAATGATATTACAGCAGCAGAGTAATATAAAACAACAAAACACTGGCACACACAAATACAGTGAATAGGATAGACAATACACATATAAACACACGACATTGCAGACAGATCAAAAGGCCATACCTGGGGAAAGACAGCCGCTTCAACAAATGGTGGTAGAAGAAAATGGATATCCATGTGTTGACAAATCAACTGAATTCTTTCTCTCACCATGCATAAAATCAGCACCATATGGTAAATAACATCAATATAAAAGCTAAAATTTAAAAGCAGTCTGAATTGAGGATTAGGATGGTACTCAGAGGAATTGAAGCACACCTCTATTACTGCTAAATTATTGGAAACTGTGAATTCCATTGGAGGCAGTGATGATCTTCAGTTGTGTATGAAACCGGGACCAGCAGGTTATAAAGGGCAGTTTCAAATCTTCAACTACAGAGATGCCCTTGTTTAAAATCAGTGTGTCATCTAAGAGTACACCTGGAAGGACCCATGTCTCAGCCCCACATGCAGCAGATGATGGCCCTGTTGTACATCAATGGGAGGAGAGGCCATTGATCCTGTGAATGCCCAATGCACCAATGTAGGGGAATGCCAAGACAGGGAAGTGGGAGTGGGTGTGTTGGTGGGCAGGTGGAGGGGGATTGGGATAGGGGGGTTGTCAGAGAGGAGCCAGGAAAAGGGATAACATTTGATATGTAAATTAAAAAAAATCAGCAGGTCACAAAGCAAATCAGACAGGCATGGAAGTAGAGATTTTGGCCTTGGGAAATTTGTGAGAGTAGTGATAAGACATAAAATTTAGTGAGGGAAGAAAGTAAATAAGATGTCCTAAATACATAGGCGAAATTCTCAAAGAACTAATTTCATAATGGTAAAGAAGAATTAAAAAATGAGAGAAGTAGGAAAAAGAAGGAAGAAGAGAAGAAAGATGAAGGATTTGACCAAAAAAAAAATCTTCATGTCCACACTCTATGTAAGAAAGCAAATACAGAGGATTATGTTATCTTTTCCAGGTTACATTTTTATATGACTCACTATATGGAATGTATTTCCTGTGTATTATCATTATTGACAGTCTTCTTCAAAAATAAGCAGCTCATATGATTTCTACTTTATGCAGTTTTAATAAATACTCACCAATTATGAATCCCATTGACTTGTCCACACAATCTTGGACACACATATGCTAACACTTGCTGAACTTGCAGTATTACAGTTACTGATTTTCTTGCCTTCCTGTTACATTTGACTATAAGCCTCTGGATACACTGTATCTGAAATAATAATTCAGCACATCAATGACAGAAATGACAGCAGGGAATATAAAGCAGGTGCCTTAGAGCTTAGACTGAATAGAAGAAAGAAGTTTGAACACTATATGATAGAAGTATATTTGAGTTGAATTTTGAAATTCTATGAATAGATTCTCTGACACTTAGGAACATCCATACCCTCTACAATATTCACTGGGGACCCATTAAATGGGTTAAGAATGAAACATTATTTGGATTATAAAAGCAAGTAAAAATTAGAAGAGATACACAAGGAAAATTGATGGTACTAGATATAAAGATAGTAGATAGATTGATAATAGATTGATAGATCATAGATATGTGACATAATAAATGGCAGTGATAGAGACATAGATAAATAATATATGATAAACCGAAGACTGATATTAGAAAATTAATTTAAAGGGAAATTTTATTTTTATCACTACCATTATGGTCTAGTCATTCCCTCATTGTTTTATGCTGAGGGTTCAAACAGTCATGTATTAAATCGGTGCCAGATTTAGCAGTCAATAGATTCATGAGCATCTGGACAACACTGAGGTTAAACTGAGATATTTAAGCATCTTCGATGGTACTAAATTAATATCTTTTAAGTGTTTTTAGAAATCTAAGATATGCATGTACACATTAAATTTTCATGATGTATGCACTTCCATCCATAAATGTTTCATAACTTATTTCAAAGAAGGATTATAATGAACCATGACTTAGAAAATTTTATAAGAAAACTTCATAACATTATGTTTCTGATTTTTCTCTGCTCTGAAAATTATATTAGACTAAAGTAAAGGTGAAACTGGCTAAAAGAATCAAATATTAAGCACATACCTTGTGTCTCACTTTCTGATATGTTAAGGACAAAAATCCCACCTTCATTATTAGTATGGTCAATGCAATGTAAATTAAAAAAAAACTTGATTCATATCAAGATTGAAGAACTGTATGAAAATGTAACAACAACAACAACAACAGCAACAATAATCATAATAATAATAATATGCAATGCCAAAAATATAAAATTGCTACTACATGCCAAAGTGTTATTACACTCCACTATTCTGACCAATGTATGCTCTCTATAAATGGTGTTATATAGATTCTATTCTTCCCAGACACTCTAAGTGACATGATGACTTTCATTGGGAAAAGATAAATTAATTCCTGGATGTAGCACAGATGCTATGTAATGGATCACAGATATAAAATAAATCTCATAGCATATGGCTTTATTATATTTGCTTCTCATTATTAGTGTAAATATTTCCTGTTAGTTTAGTTACCATTCAACCAAGATTGCATGTCTTATGTGTATGTACTAAGTAAGTGTTTATGTGTTTGTACGGGCATGTTGAGGATAGATGTTAGCCTCAAGTGTCACTTCTCAATATCTACTCATCTTGGGTTTTATTTTTGTTTTGATTTGTTTGTTTTTGGTTTTTTATTGTTCTTTTTTTGTTTCAAGACAGGGTTTCTCTATATAGCCCTGGCTGTCCTGGAACTCACTCTGAAGACCAGGCTGACCTCAAACTCAGAAATCCTCCTGCCTCTGATTCCCAAGTGCTGGGATTAAAGACATGCACCACCTCTGCCTGGCCACTCATCTTATTTTGAGGAGAGTGTCTTTAGCTTAGCTGGAATTTGCATGGTAGATAAGGGTGGCTAACCAGCAATCCCCAGGAATCCATGTGTCTCTACCTCTATGCAACAAAGCACTGCCATTCCTAGCACTTTCACATATGATTTGAAGATCAAGTTTGGTCTCTCACCATTTTGCAGCAAGCACAGAAGACATGATTATATTTCATAGCCAAGCCAGCCATTTTTCTCTATAATTAGCATAGGAATAAATAGATAAAATATTGCTGTTTGATAATTACAAAGCTAATGTTAAAGAATACATTAAAAGCAAAGTTACATTAGTTCTGACTCATGAAGACAAATGAGAAAACATGCAATATGTTTTAAGACTTAATGGTTAATGTGTATATATAAGTATGGAAGGATGATGCATTTGAAAATATATAAATGTCTTTGGAATGTAAACAAAGAATATAGAAAATAAAATTTAAAAAAAGAAAATATATAAATGAATAAACTACATGCCTGGATGAAGTTGTACAGTACATCTGCTCAAAATGCTAGAAAGAAAGCTTTATGGTATGAAAAATCATTTAAGTTTTGCTATTGATTCACTTTATCCATATTTTTTCAGGATCATACCATCACTTATCGACTATCCTATAAAGAGAGCTGAACATTTCATAATTATATTGTGACAGTCAACAGAATACTGGGAAGAACTTTATTCTTACAGACATTTCTTAGTGCTGTCCTCTTTTCTTTCTCATTCTTAAACATATCCTTTACTCAAATTTTAGCTTTGTATTTTTATTAAAAATAGATTTTTTTCATATAATATATTCTGATTATGGTTTCTCCTTCCCCAACTCCCTCCAGATCCTCCCCACCTCTTCACTCACCCAATACACATACTTTCTTGCTCTTTCTCCTTAGAAAATAAACAGGTATCTTAAAATTGGGTGTACTGATTTTATAAAGCCAAGAACAAAAATAAAACAAAAAATTACAAGAAACACATAGACAGAGATACACACAATAGCATACACAAAACAAAAAAAATATTACATATAAGCAAAAGACAGGCGTGTGTGTTTGTGTGTGTGTGTGTGTGTGTGTGTGTTTGTGTGTGTCCATATGATGCTGAGAATTATCTCTTTAAGATCCGTGAACTATTATGTTGGAAATTTTATGGGGACTACGGTGACTTTGTAGATTACTTTTAGTAGTATAGCCATTTTTAGTTACTCTGTTAATCCTGATCCATGAAAATAGACTCTTTCCATTTTCTGATATCTTCTCCAGATTAAGTAATAATTTTATATAAAAGTTGTTTATTATACAAGTCTTTCACTTTCTTGATTAGAGTTACTCCAAGTTAATTTTTTTTTATTTTTGAGACAATTGTGAAAGCTTGCTTTATCTGTTTGTCATTTGTATATAAGAAAGATATTGTGTTTTACAAGTTAATTTTATATTTTGCTACTTAGCTGAAACTGATCATTAGCTGTAAGATTTTATTGATATATACCATCCTTCCATCATATAAAAAACTGGAAAAAACAACATAATTATCTTGTTAGATTCAGAAAAATTCATTGATAAAATACAATATCACTTATGGTAAAAGTTTTGGGAAGATTGGGGATATGAAGAAACATGTTTCAACATAATATATGCAGAATATCATCTTCAAAGATGATTATTATCAAAGATTTTCCAGTGGATGACAAGAAAGCGGTGATTCTATCCTTCTGTCTAGGACTTTCTCAGCTATTGTGGCCTACTTTGTGAAAGCGTAGACCACGGTTTTGAGATGTTTGACAGCAGAGAAGGGCTAAAATAAAAGATTCCAGATTACCTACTCTTTCTTCCAACTCTATCTGTGCCTGTGTGAACTTATGGTTTAGAGTTTTACCTTTTGTGAGCTACTTTTCCCCATTGCAAGCCTTAGCTTCAGCATTTCCTTGCTAATAAATCAGGTTTTCTTGTTCCTTGATCTTTCAGAACAGAATTCCTCCAGAATTTTTTGAGATTTTGAATTTTTATTTAACTATTCAGGAGCACCAACTTGAATAAGAAATTGCTCAAATTTCAGTCTGAAGTGAGCAGAAAGCAACAGTAATGTCATCTGGGAAACATCTCCTGTATACTAGATGAGGGTCTTAGTGGTTACATGTGTCATTTTAACAAACCATAAATTTAACAAATCATAACTTTGTTCAACTGAGTTGAAGACTGATTCCCATATGTTGTTTCATGACCTGTTTCTGATTGTTTGCAAAAATAAACTTCCCTATACAACCCATATCTCTTTATTTGCTAAATGTCCTGCTTTCTGTTTTGGGAATTTTTCATATGTGTTTATTAACTTAAATAACAACAAAGCACAAATAAGTCGAATCAAAAAAGAAACAGAGGAGAAGTAAGAGTTAATTATAGAAACAGAAAAAAGAAGGAAAAGAAGGAAGGGAAGAAAAAAGGGAGGATGGCTGAATGGAAAATAAAGAAACAAAGTCCTAATGAATGCTATATATGCATATAACATTTCTAATATTATGAACTGAACAGTAAAGGAATGTCCAGTTTTTATTTTATTTTGTTTTTTCATATGGTCTTGAGGAATTAAATGTTTAACAACTGCAATGTGCCACCAATATTTAATTTACATAACCATTTCATAAAAACATCAAGACAATCTTTGACCTAAGAAATACTAAAATTTTATAGATATAAAATATAAAGTACCTACACATTTCTAGTTCCATTGTCTATCCTCATGCCTAGTCATGTAAAGGTCATGACTACCAGCAGCCATGGAGAATTGGATACACCTGGAAAGGGAGCTGGTGATGCAATCGGATGGGCAGACAAGAGACATATGGATCCAAGACAAAAGTTCTCTGATCAAGGCTCAAAGTTTAATTTTCAGCTCCGTGTTTATATAGGCAAAATTCAAAATCCCATCCTTTGTTTCAACTGGGTTCTGTTGCTTTGTTTCAGCTGGATTCTGTTGCAAAGTAAGCGCACATAAAACGAGACACACTGAAACTAATAGAAAAGAAACTGGGGTAGACCCTTGAGGACATGAGCACAGGGGACAAGTTC
Organism: Apodemus agrarius; assembly: GCA_964023405.1. Lineage (NCBI taxonomy): Eukaryota > Metazoa > Chordata > Mammalia > Rodentia > Muridae > Apodemus > Apodemus agrarius. The sequence goes on along the minus strand of OZ030005.1, from coordinate 85,974,985 downwards.
CTGAATAGAACACCAATAGCTTATGCTCTAAGAACAAGAATTGACAAATGGGACCTCATAAAATTACAAAGTTTCTGTAAAGTGAAGGACACTGTCAAGCAGACAAAACTGCAACCAACAAATTGGGAAAGGATCTTCACCAACCCTACATCCGACAGAGGGCTAATATCCAATATATACAAAGAGCTCAAGAAGTTAGACTCCAGAGAGCCAAACAACCCTATTAAAAAATGGGGTACAAAGCTAAACAAAGAATTTTCACCTGAAAAAATTCGGATGGCTGAGAAGCATCTTAAGAAATGTTCAGCATCATTAGTCATTAGAGAAATACAAATCAAAACAACCCTGAAATTTCACCTCACACCAGTCAGAATGGCTAAGTTTAGAAACTTAGGAGACAGCAGGTGTTGGCGAGGATGTGGAGAAAGAGGAACACTCTTCCACTGCTGGTGGGATTGCAAGTTGGTACAACCACTCTGGAAATCAGTCTGGCAGTTCCTCAGAAAACTGGGCACGACACTTCCAGAGGACCCTGCTATACCACTCCTAGGCATATACCCAGAGGATTCTCCAGCATGTAATAAGGATACATGTTCCACTATATTCATAGCAGCCCTATTTATAACAGCCAGAAGCTGGAAAGAACCCAGATGTCCCTCAATGGAGGAATGGATACAAAAAAATATGGTATATATACACAATGGAGTACTATTCAGCCATAAGAAACAATACATTCATGAACTTCTTAGACAAATGGATGGAGCTGGAGAACATCATCCTAAGTGAGGTAACCCAATCTCAAAAGAACACTCAAGGTATGTACTCACTGATAAACGGATATTAGCCTAGAAGACTGGAATACCTAAGACACAATCCACATATCAAACAATGTCCAAGAAGAAGGAAAGAAGGGCCCCTGACTATGGAAAGGCTTAATGCAGCAGTGTAGGGAAATACCAGAACAGGGAAGAGGGAAGGGGTGAATGGGGGAACGGGGAGGCAAGAGGGTTTATGGGACTTGCCGGGAGGTGGGAGCCTGGAAAGCGGGAAATCACATGATAAGTAAATTAATATATCGAATAAAAAAAGAAGAAGAAAGACTGAGGGAAGGCCATAACTACCAACTCCAAATCTAATATTCTTCAGATATAACATCTGCAGCATTTATAAAGTTGTAAAGGTTAAAAGATGGCAAGGCGCCAAATAAGAGTTGAAGCTGAGAGGTGTTAACAGTGCCAAGGAGAGCCCCATAGTTTCTGAAGTTATAATCTCCCACTGTAATGACTCAAATGACACTCATCAATCAATAGGTGTATTGATTTGGAATAGGAAGAATGCTACTTTTTAGAGCACTATAACTAAAGGAATTGCATAGTTCATTGTAATACAATCATATTCCATTGAATGATAAATTTGAGCCATACCTTTAACCTATTTCATTTTTTGATGGATACAATATTTGCACACATGTATATAACATATTGTGAAGTGTTTATTCAGGTATGCCATGAATACTAATCAATTCTGTTTTGTTAGTACATGTATAGCCTTTCACTTTAGAATGAAACCTTTTCACAGAGAGTTAACTCTCTTAATTCCAATATGTCATCATACATTCACAGTCATTGAACTGGACTTTTATCACACTTAGAGCCCCTGCCCACAATCCTCACCCACACAATGTTCCTCACCTAATTCTCTTCTATGCACGCTAAAGTACTGCTCTCAAGATTTAGCATTTATAGCATGCAATCAAGTAGCTATGAGTTCATTAGTAGCGAAGCACATGGTGTGTATTCATTAGTTATTTCATTTATTGTATAGCTAAATATTTCACAAAGTACTCTCATTTGTATCTTGTCTACCTGGATATCCTTACACAGTTTATGTGACTTCATCTAAAACAATCTCACAAAATAAGTGTTTAAATATACACTAAATCTCAAGATAATGACGTTGAAGAAGACGAATCCAAAAACATTAGTCTTTATTTTCACCAAAACTTTCCTATATCTGGTCATTTTAAATGCTTATATCCATTATCATCTAACCTTAACAGTTCTCTTTGTTTTAACTATCCACTTAGAAATTTTCTAAGTCACAAAACAAAAGATGTAAGTATACCTTTTAAAGAGAAAAAACTGCATATTTTTTAAAGCACTAAAAATCCAAACCATAAATACTGGAGACTCCAAAACCTTTTAGGCCATTGATTCTGCAAACTCTTAACGGGATAGAGGCAACAAACTAATAGAATAAGTTGCTTGAGAACAGAATGTCTATTAATATCAATACCTTTGCCCTGGAAACACAATTTGCTTTTGAGTGGAGTGGATGTTGAGGTTGTTTGCCATGCCAAGCAAATAACCTTCCCCTTTAAAAGCATACATTTAATAGAGAAGAATTTCTCCTCTTGCTGAACTAATAAGTTCCCCTCACACTCACAGCTGTAAGGCTAGAAGACATTGTCAAGCTGACAGGAATGTAGTTTAGGGATGCAACAGCTTGTAGCATTGCTTTTGCCTCAGTTATTAAATCAAATACTTTTTTGTCTAGAAATTATTTACAAGTCAATTTTTGAAATTCCATACTCGTCTTACTTTGGCTAGTATTTTTTCATAGCAAATAACAAATTTTATTGTAACAATAACCCCTCAAATTTCATCTGCTCCTATAAGCAGATCATGAATATAAGAAAACAGCTCTTCATTGTAAATTCATTAATGACCAAACATATCCTAATGCATCACTTGCAAAGCATATGAAAATATTCAGGTAGCAACTACCATTGAGTGTCTGAAGCCTTGGTCCCAACTCATTAGTTACTCAGAAAGCATCCATGTTCATCGTGTGTGTGTGTGTGTGTGTGTGTGTGTGTGTGTGTGTGTGTGATATTCATATAAATGGTTTTATTATCTTAAAATTTAATTGATGGTGTCACAGCAAAGGTGGACATGACTGTTGCTGTAGCACAACTCAAATAAGCGGCATTAGTTTTTGTGACACTCAATACTGCTAATATGCACAAAATGTCTCATTTAATAATATCTTATATGAAATGGTATAACATTCATTATTTAAGATGTCAAGCTTAGAGCAGTTGTCCTTAATACTTTGTGTGTGTGTGTGTGTGTGTGTTTGTGCATAAATTGTTGCTGTAACATTCAGAAATCTAACAGTTATCTTGAGAAAAGCTCCCTCACAATCACTTGAGTTGTGAACTACAATAGCCGATTTTGTTAATAATAACTGTCTTCACTTGAAAGATGGACTGATAGATCATGATTATCCACACAGGCTAATTGGCAAGCTTTTCTGAAAAATGTGTGAAGTGAGCCTGATGTGTCTTATAAAATAGAAATTGTTGTCAGTAGTAAAATTGGGGATTTAAAAAAGAAGTTTGGATTTTTAAAAAAAGTTATGTTTGGTCTTCACATCTCAAGATTTGATCAATTTTACTGGTAATGAAATACATAAGTGAGATTTGGGGAGGAATATAATGATATTCATCAACAATCCAAAGATGAACTGAGTCCACTGACCCATTTTCTAACAGAGAAAAGTGTAAGATGTTACAACATAATGCATGGGCTAAAAATCCATTCAGAAATACAAGCTAGACCACTGAATTTCAATATAGCAGAAAAATAATTCATAAAATAAAAATCCAACTCTATAGTCAAATAATCTATAACAAGTTCTTTAACTTTCTTACATGTACCTTTTCTTTTTTATATCTGTGTGGTTGCATTTCTTTTCAGCCATAGCAATTTAAACCAGAATTTGCATGATTACCATCAAAATTTAGCTGTCTTTTTATCAAATTATACATTATGTATGCTTACAATAAAACTGAAATTATTAATGATTCTTAATATAATTTTTGCTTAAAACACATTGTCAATGTTACTCATATGTAGTAATGTTAAAGTCTAGCAGATTTGTCTTTGATTTTTATTTTCATAAATGAAATAACAAATATTTAATTTGGAGTATTAATTTAGTGCTGTGTACTAAATAATACTAACAGATATTATTTTGTGTATCATTACCTCATAAAAAGTCCTCAGTAGTTCTTTCAAAGAGTTTGTATCTGTAAGAAGCTGAAGTCATTGAGAATTGCTCAGTGATAGGAATACATCAAAAGTGTTTGCTATATTTGAGTTACACACAAGAGAACACATGTACACATATGGACACATAAGCACACATGTACAAATACACATACACATGCTCACATACACTCAGTCATGCATACATACACATACTAATATGCACCCAAACAAGCCTGCATACACAAACACCAACTCACACACAGGAACACACACAATTACAAACTCACAGACCAACACAGACTCACACAATACAGAGCTATAGGACCCTCACATTTGATTATAGTGATTAAAGCACTTTCACTTCTAAGAGACATCCAGGTTTAAGATGGTTTGATCATGAAATCAAGTCTGGTATTCAAAATCTAAAATGTACTCACATTTTCAATTGCAAATAGTTTTCTTCTTTATCAATTCCATTTTATATTATGTTTATATTTTATAATATGTTTTATATTACTCAGATAAGTTAGCATTTTTAAACATTAGATTTCTATTATGTCAAATTTTCTGGAAAAAAATGGATAAAATTAATGACACCAAACGGGTTTTAAGTAATGATTTAACAAAATGTTATTCACTATGAAATAATCCAACTATTTTTATCTCCATTCTTATCATTTTTATACTCTTTACCATTAAATACATATTTTAACATATTTAAATGTTTTCTCTGCATGTATGTTTGTGCACTAGGTGCTTGCCTGGTACCCATATAATTCATAAGAAGATGTCATACCCCTTTGAATCGAAGTTACTGAAGGATATAAAGCATCATAGGGGTGCTAAGAATCAAATGTGGTTCCTCTCCAACTACAACATTTTTTTCTTAGCCATTAGGCATCTCTCCATTCCTTTTTAAAAACATATTCTAACAGAAAATGTATTGATGAGTGGTCTTTACAGCTTCATTTATTCATTATATAGGAAAAGGAATATACCTATTTCAAAGTCAACTTATTTCATTACAGTATACAAATGAATTATTTTATTAATAATTCATGTGACTCATGAATTGCAATGTGTCTAATGACTAATATCCTTTTAGAACAATGGGTTTTTATCATTCAGAGACACTGAAAAGAGATCTATAATAATAAACTTATTTTTAAAAATTGTATTTGTTTATGTTATTAGTGAACCTCAATGTCTGTTACTTCATGTATAAAATAGCAACACTGTATTTTTGTTCAGAATAGAAAGTATATACATATTAATGATTATCTGGTATTCACTGAATAGTTTTTTCACATATTTCTATTTCAAGTATTTGAAGCTAACTTAAAATTTCTGAAGAGACATGCAATCAGGCCTGTATTCAACAGTGTCTATAACATAGCATATTCTATCAGTGGTCACACTCTGATATGCCCTTGTTTTCAGTTCTCAACATGCATAGAATGTTGGGACAAATCCCTCCTACATTTATCTACTCTTATCTACTTATCTACTCTTGTTTATTCATGTTTTATAAGTGCAGAGCTATTGTACATATTTACTTGCTCTTCTGTCATTGCTGTTTCTAACCAGAACTCCTCTGATATTTGTATTAATTACAATGTATTCTGCAATAAACAAGACCAACAGAAAACCTTCCACTGTGTGAAAAAGCTTTGCATCCTGCCAATGAAGTCTTGCTGTTTCTTCTCTGTAAGTGAAAGACTACAAGTAGAGGTGCTGATCTTTCATTAGACATGCAAGCAATCAATCCAGAGGCAGGTTTTAAACCTACCCATTCCCCAAGAGTTTGCTGCTGTTAGCATAAAGTGATACACAATGATTTTAAAGGGGTAATTAACACATAATTAAATATTTATTCTCTATAGAAAAAGGACCCTAAGTGCTTTTGATAGGACAATAAATGCAGGACTTACTGAATTCCGTTGGATATGAAGAGTAGAGAGAGACTAGAAACCCTAGCTGCAGATCTTCACCATGTAATACTAAAGAACTAGGTCTTTTATTACTGAATTGTCAGAGTTTTTCCTACATTCTAGAAATAGTGCTTCTTGAGACTGTTTTATGCGGATTTGTGAAACATAAATATTAATAAATGATTGAATTATACTAACTTCAAATTGGAAATCTTTTATAAAAACTTCACTGAACCACATCTATAGAGGTTTGTTTGGGTTTTACCTGTGGTTCCTTCCATACTTCAGTTCCTGGTTAAGTTGTGATGAGGGCCACAAGGGCACAAATTATAAAATATTTAATTTCTGGTAGTTCATGAAAACTTTATTTTACTCATCATAAATGTTCTAAAATCAATGTAGTAGAGCTGGGTGATATTAGAGAGCATTGTAGTTTAAGCAGTCAAAATTTTGCCCTCCACACTCTTTTAAAAACTTACTATTATCCTTTAACCCTTACAGGGATATTGACTCTGTATTTTCTGAGAATTACAGAGCCCTCAATAAAGAATGTGTCAAATATCCAACAGATAATCAGACTGTTTCTCTTCTGCTTATAAAACCACATGCTTGGTTATCCTTCCAGCATAATTTTGGCTAAATCTATATCAAATTAAGCCTTCTGGAGAAACTGTTCACAGTGCTTCTCCGTATAAATACAGGTGGTAAGTTAGGAGATTATACTCTGGGTAAAGCATAAGCCAATCAGAAAAGCTTAGGGACCTGGTTTGGAATTCCCAGAACAAAACAAAAAACAATAACCAACCAACCAACCAACCAAACCAACCAACCAACAAACAAAAAACATATTTTGTAGACTGAGTGCAATCCCATTGCTCAGGTGAGGAGCCAAAGGTAGGAGAATACCTAGATCTCCAGAAGTAGGACAGCATGGTACTAGTAGTGGCAAACAAAAGACTCTGTTTCCAAGGTGAAAGGTCTTGGACTTCGACATGTATACCAGATCCATTGTTCAACTACACATACATACACTCAAACTCACACAATAAACACACTTGCAAGCAGAAAATCACATTTATACCTGGAGAAGCAATACAGAATTGATATCCCTGAAAACATACATTTATGTAACATTATACAAACAGACCAATTTTATTTAGAAATATATATGTATATGCATATGTGTATAAGCATGTTACAATAATGAAAGGAGAAGACAAAAACTTGAAGAAGAGCAAATGGGGTACATGTATAGGAAGGTTTGAGGGGAGGAAAGGGAAGGGAGAAATGATGTAATTATATTACAGTCTCAAAAGGGACCACACACCGATCTCAAAAATATTAATCCAGAATTGCTCCTGTCAAAAGTAAAAGCAGAGACAAAGAGTGGAGCAGAGACAGAAGGAAAGGCCATCCAGAGACTGCCCCATCCCATCTGCAGACACCAAACACAGACACTATTTCTGAAGCCAAGAAGTGCTTGCCAACAGGAGCCTGGTATAGCTGTCCCCTGAGAGACTCTCCCAGAGCCTGACCAATTCAGATGCTGATGCTGGCAGCCAAGCATCAGACTGAGCACAGGGGCCCCAATGGAGGAGTTAAGGGAAGGAATGAAGGAGAAGTGGTTTGCAACCCCATAGGAAGAACAACAATATCAACCTACCAGATGTCCCCAATGCTCCCAGGTACTAAACCACCAACCAAAGAGTACACATAGAGGGGCCCATGACTCCAGCTGCATATGTAGCAGAGGATTGCCTTATCTGGCATCAATGGAAGGGCAGTCCCTTGTCCCTGTAGGTGCTTGATGAGCCAGTGTAGGGGAATGCTAGGACACTCAGGCAGTAGTGGGTGAGTGAGTGGGGTAGCACCTTCATAGAATTAGGGGGGAGGGGAAGGAGAAGAGGTTTTGTGGGGGAGAAACTGGGAAGGGGGATAATATATGAAATTTAAATAGATAAAATAACGAATAAAAAAGGAAAAGGAAAGAAAAGAGAAAAAAGAGAAGAAAAAGAAATAAATAGAAGTACCCAATCTAAAATTGTAGTAATATATGAAATATATCATTTACTATTGTCCGGTCTTTGAATGGACAAAGACTCCTTTAGTGTCATGTAATGTGGTAATGCGTAGGATTTCATAAGAAAACTTTTAGGTCCAAAAAGGAAATGAACTGGATATTCATAAGACCTCCTATTTTTGATTCATATGTTTAAAACTTGAAGTTTGTAATAGTCTTAAGTACTTAAGGACACATTTTCAATTGTTTCTGCATTCTAGTTTATAGGTTGTTAAGTAAATAAATTGAGCATATTATTTATAATACATTTATAAGAAAACTAACCAGCATTGTACAACTTTAATAATTTGTGAATTACTCAGAAATATTTGCATATGCTCATAATATGTATAGAACATAAAATTTACATTGATAAATAGGCATTCCTTGAATTTCAAACTAATGAAGTTCTATTTCTATAAATATTAATACATTTTAATGGAAATTTTAAAATTTAAGCCAAACTTAACATTATTACATTTATGTTTGAAAAGCTACATTTTTAGGGTATTTTATTAACTTTTGCTTTTATTATTTATTTTAATGTTTCAAAGGCAATAACTTTTTATAAATATACATAAGAAGAAATTGTAATGTTTTATTGTTATATTAAGTTAGATGTTTTAATTTGGGCCTCTATACAAAGTTCTAAGCAAGGTGCTGCTTATACAAATCAAAATCTATTTTGTTTTTTAACTGGAGTCTGGAAGTCTGAGATCAGATTGCTAGCATTCTGCAGTTCTGGTGAAGATCTGCATTCAGTTGGAGTATTAATGAACTCATATCCTGGTATAGCAAAAAACAAAACCAAAAAAAAAGATTAGTATTTTAATCATTCACATGAAAAAAGTAATCATATTCATATTTCTTCATTGATGTTCCCACATTCAAATACTACCCCACTAATAATACAGTTTTAGAAAATGAATTTTATATCATAACAATCAGAATTTTCTTATGATGGGGGAAATAATCCTCACTGAACCACACACACACTTTAATAAGTAGCTATTGACACTTGATATCTTTTAAGACAGGGAGAATTTCTTTCAGGACCTGGCCACTGATTTGTTCCTATGTAAATGCCCCTCCCCCGACAGCCACCATGCACATATGGACTAACAGAACTTATTGGGGAATAAAAAGAAACAAAGAAAGGAGACCGAACTGTTGGCAGAGAAACAGGAATTTGAAAGAGGGAAATGAAATATGATCACATTTCATTTTATATTTGTGTAAAATTCTTAAAAGTTATAAAAAAAATCTAGAAACTTGGGAAGGCACAAACATTAGATTTTTGTAACATTCTGTGGTGCTATAAAGAATTTGTATAGGTTGTCCAATTGCATCATGTGCTATGCTTTTTTAAAACATTTATTAAATTATTTCATTTATACTCCAAAAATTGCCTCCTGCCAGGTCCTGTTCTCCCACCCCTGCTCTGAGTTCTTCACCTTCACCCCATTGCCCTGCCCCGACCTCTGAGGGGGTGCTCCCAGACCAGCCCATCCACTCCCACCTCACTCTGCACACCAGCATCTCTTCCCTGGGGCATCAAGTTTCCACAGAATTTACCACATCCTCTCCCACTGAGGCTATACAAGGCTGTCAGTCCCCTGCTATAGATGTGCCTGGGGCAATGAACTAGGCCATGTGTTCATTCTTTTTTTTTTTGATATATATATTTTTTATTTTCTATATTTTTTGTTTACATTCCAAAGGCTTTCCCCTTTCCCAGTTCCCCCCCTCACCATATGTCCCATAAGTCCTCTTCCCTCCGCCCATTCCTCATTCTTGAGTTTGCTCTGAGGATCAAATCTGTGACTCCCTTTCAAAACTTCCTTATAGAAAAATTCTAGTTATTAAGAAGAACTCTTATACAGCAGTCTCATTGACATATTATAATTTCATTGACATATTAAAATTGACATATTATAATTATGTTATAATAATTATAGCAGCATGTAAAAATATATTAATAAAGTATTTACTCTTCTGGAATACTCAGGCTATAGGCGTTGTAACAGTTTTAATTTGTTTTCAGAAAAAAATTGTTTTCAGTTCTTTATATTGGAGATTTCACTAAGTTTTATATCATGGGTTGACAGACCTTGGAAATCTTTGTCATTTAGTTCCTTCCCTCAGTTGCTCTTGACCTTCCTGTTCTCGCCTCTCCCCACGTCACCTTCCTCTTTCTCTCATTGCTGGAGAAAGTTGTTAGTTTTCTATGCTGACAGGTTTGGTACAGAGTAGATATGTTCTGTCTAGAACTCTCTGAAAGGAAGAAATGGTCTTTATTGTACAACACAGAGAACGCCAGACCAACAGCTGCTGAGTGTTGGAGGGAAATATGGATGGTGGGCTCCGGAAATAAATTACTTAATGCTAAACTTATATTAGAGATAATAACACACTTTTTCATTTCATGCTCTAAAATATTCAAGTTTGTGTGGGGACTCAGGCAGAATTTGGATTCATTAGGTCCTCTTAGAGATCAAGAATAATACCTGCTCATTTATAAAATAGTTTTCAGTAAACACACATTGAATAAGAAAATTCTACATATTTATAAATTTTATCTTACATATGATTTTAATAATTGTATTATTCACCATTAATATAATACAGCATTTAGTAAATGTATTTTGAATAAATACATTTATTAGATGTTTAATGAGGTCCAGAAAATATTATTGTATTTGAGTCCTTCTCAAGTTTGCTAATAAATACCCCATAAAAATGATATCCACAAAATTCAGTGAAAAAAACATAGAATGATGTAACAAAAAATTAAATGAAATTTTATAATGAGCAATCTCCAGTAGGTGATTCTTCAAAGAAATGAAACTTTTCCTAAACAGCCATCAACTGTCACTGATTATAATACATGCACATATATGTACCACTAATTGGACTTGGGGAGTTATTAAAAATAATCTTGATTTTGGAGGGAGATGGGAATTATGTTTGGGGATGATGAGTTTGAAGCAAGACAGCAGGAAATAAATATGATAAATACACATTGCATAGATTTATGAAATAGTCAATATTTTTAAAAATTATTGTTTTTTAATAAATGTAAATTTTAAGCATTTGCAGCTATTAGTGTTTGTATAATGTCCTGCCAACCTACAAAGCTTCATGAACATGGTTAAAGCTTTATGATCTGTTCGTTCCTAGCCATGTGATCCTCTTAAAATTATTTAAGATTTCTAAGCCCTAGTAATAATATATGGAAAGTGAAGGAAATATTATATTTCTAACATGTTACAATAATTGTTATTAAAAATAATGCTCTAGGAAATACCCAGGACTTGGAACCGAGGCCTATGTGAGTCATTTTAAGCATTTGCAGCTATACTTGTTTGTAACAAGTATTGTTTCCAACAATGGAGCAACTTATCTTAATTCCATTGAGCATGAAAATATTAACATAGGGAGACAAATGGGCATCTGTGAAATAATTTATGCCTAAAAATAATAAGGGAAATTTGGTGATGAGCATTGTTTATACAATGGCATCATTTACTAGAATTTTTTGTTTTACTTATATTAGTATAAACAGCTAAGTAAATCTAACATGCTCAATTAAAATGAATGTTCATCTAAAATGTTATGAGTCATTGGAAACTGTCAGTGTCCATTTCTTGTCTTTGACTTGATTTTCTTCTCTCAGTACTTGGAATGCTTTCATTGGAATGGTCCTTTGATATACATAATCAACCCTGCTTAGAAAGAACTTTCTTATGTCCAGAATTTCTGGACATAAGAAAATGAGATGTGAAATTGTTTAAAAGGGGAAGAAAACCGTAGATATTGAAGTAAAGAGAAGTGTTTACATGTAGAGATATTCCAAGCTGGATTCCAGAAAAATTAGGAAGCGAGACCAATTAAACAAAGTTGGACCTGTTCAACCAAGAGGGAGATGGAAGTATGGGCAAACATATTTCGAGGACTAACTAATCTAACACAACCTAATTGGCTCTGATAAGTTTTTCTTCTAACATGGCAAGTGGAAGAGCCCAAGGAGCCAGCGCTGTATCCCCAGAGTAGAAGACCCAGTCCAGAACAGCGAAAGGAGGCTGCATGTGCTGCTTCCAACCGGTCTTGGGAGAGGGGGAGAATGCCCTAAACTGCCATCTGCTGTTTGCTTGGCTCTTTCCTTCCACATCTCTCCCTCCCCTTCTCTCTCTCTCTTTTTTTTTTTCATTTTTTTATTGGTTTGGCTCTTTCCTTGTGGTTTAGAAACTGTCTCATTCCTAATCAACACCTAGGTGATGTTTGAAATTAAATAAAATTAATAAGCTTGTGCACCAAGTACTGGCTTTCACATTTTGCTATTTAATATTATTTAATTGTGCTTATTAATATATACAATAATATATTTGCAAAAATAGAAATAACATGTAATAAATATATTGTTAAGTGAAATTAAATGAATACTTATGTTAAACATGTGTCTTTTCATATGAGGTTGAGCCAAGCTGACATAAACTTACATTGATGCAGTAATATTTGAATAATGAATTCAATTCAATATATCAGTTTAGCACCATCCTTGTGCTCAAGAGTGTAAATAAAATAAAACATCAATTTGAATAGCGATTGCACTCAGATATTCTGGTGGCAAATTCACTTATGTAAATTTCGTGACAGCCATGACATATAGAAAACATGTATCACTGTCATGACTTGCTGAGGGTGCATGTAAGAGGATCTAAATTCCAAAACAGAGGATCTAGAGTGGAGTTCTGAAGTTATACACATGCTAGTGGTATGCTGCAATATTACTTTTTAATTTTTTTAAATTTTTATTATTGAAAGTATTTAAATTTAATATATTTTTCAGTTTTTTCCTCCCTCATGTCCTTCCAAACTCTCTTCTTCTCTCTGTCTAACCAACTTTATTTCTACAAAAACAGAAAAGACAACAAAAGCCCACAAACCAAGAAAACAAAACAACACACAAAAAGAAATTTAAAAGAATACTGTAACCAAATAAAAGTACACACAAAAAACTTACAGTCCTCTTGAACACTGAAATCTAGCTTACAATTCTTTATATACCCACTGTCTTTATTTTTAAAAAATTGATTTTCCCTCTTGAAGCATGTATAAATGAAAGATCACTTGTTAATGTTTTCCCTAGTAGCTTGGTGGCTTGGTGGCTTTCCTTTATTTATCCATGCATTTACTATACATATATATAAAATATTAGGTTATATATGTAATATATCATGTATAGCTGATATAGTTTATATGTATCTATCTATATCTATAAAACAAAATAATATATAAGATAAAACAAAAAATTCATATTAAGAAAAAAATTGGTAGGAAAGAAAAGCCCAAGAGAAAGCAAAAGAAACAGAGAGCCGCTCATTAGCATACCCAGGAATCCCATAGATCACCGATCATGGATCCATAATAAAAGCACAGAAGACCTGTGGCAGAGCCATGCAGTTTCTGAGCATGTCTTTTCAATCCCTGTGAATTTATATGAGTTTTGTTCATGCTGATTATAGAGTCTTGGTTTCGGTATCCTCCATCCCGTCTAGCTCATATACTCTTTCCGTCTCTTCTTCAGCAGGATTATTTGAGGCCTGAGGGGAAGGATTTGATGAGACATCCCATTTATGACTGAGTGTTTCAAGGTCTCTAACTACCTGCATCAGGTCTAACTGTGGGTCTCTATATTTTGCTCCATTGGCGGCAGAGGGAAGCTTCCCTTGCGATGGTTATATTAGACAATACAAGTATCTTCTCTGATGATGACAGGACAAGATCTATGAGTATGGAAGAGTATCTGAGCTATCTAGTTTCAGGTTCTTGGTCATTGAAGAACTTCCAGGCACTATTTCTATCTTATGGAGTGGGTCTAAAGTCAAATCAGTCCCTGGTTGAGTGCTTCTTGCCACTATTGTTCTAGCATATGTTGCAGGCACAGTACTACTGTAGGTTAAAGGGTGTATGTATGGCTGGGTTGGTATTTATATTTCTTCTTTGTGATCATATAAAGTACCTTCCTATACTAAAGACATTACAATGTAGCAATGAATGACTCTATGGGGATATCAGCTTGACACATATAATGTTCAATGAATTGTATAGGTCTTGTCTTCAGCAAAAGAAACTTGCCATGAGTTTGTGAAGAGCAACTTATAGTCTTGAAATCCTGAGTTCTGGGTCTTCAATCTGTTTGTGAAGTCTGCCACCACCCTGCCCCCTGGGAATCTTTACTCTGTAGTTCAAAATGCAAAGGAGAAAATAATAGTCCTGAAGACCTAGAAGAAATTAGATTTGTCAGAAGAAAAATGGCAACCACTGGTTTCAGAGAAGTTTTCTTCAAACCATATAATTTAATACAATAAAGTATAGTATATAAAACTTAAAAGTTATGTTAATAAGACTCTGTTCTGTCTGACTCAGTTGTAAAAAAATTTATTATATTTATGATGGATATAAAATGATTTTTATCATAAAATAGCAAAGGAGTAAAAATATCAAATGTAGTTTTTTGCTAATACATATATGTTGTAGATAAGTAACAGTATTACCTGTGAAAGATAAAGATATTCTAATGTAAAATTGATTATTTATAACTGAGTTCTTGGACAAAATGAAATTAGACTACAGCTTCAGAAATAAAATCAACTTCATCAAGTGTTTTGTGATTTGATGATGTCTCTCAACCTACTTTCCTGCACTGATAAGTGGATATTAGGAAAAAAGATCAGAATACCCACTATACAACTCACATATTATTTGAGGCTCAAGAAGAAGGAAGAACAAAGTGTGGATGCTTACTTAAGTCCTACTTAGAAGGAGGAACAAAATAATCATGAGATATAGAGGAAGGGAAGGATGTGGGAGAGAGAGGAGTGGGAGGGAAAAGGGGGGAGCAGGAGTAGGTAGGAGAGGAGATTGGCAGAGGGTCAGGTAATTAATTGAAAGGAGGTGTGGAGCAGAAGGGAATGAGGAACTGGAGGTTGCCACTAGAAAGTCCAAGGTACCAGGAAAGCAAGAGACTCCCAGGACCCAAGGGGAATGACATTAGCTGAAAATACCCAACAATGAGGAAAGAAAACATTCAGAGAAAAAATCCAGTGGATAGACATGGCCCCAGGTTATGAATAGGGCCACCTACCCATCTCAAAAATTTTAGCCCAGAATTGCTCCTGTCTAAAGGAAATACAGGGACAAAGTTTGAAGCAGAGACTAAAGGAAAGGCCATCCAGAAACTGCCCACTTAGGGATCCATCCCATCTGCAGACACCAAACACAGACACTATTGGTGATGCCAAGAAGTACTTGCTGACACGAACCTAGTATAGCTGTCCTTTGAGAGGCTCTGCCAGGGCCAGCCCAATACAGATGCAGATCCTTGCAGCCAACCATTGGACTGAGTAAGGGGATCCAAATGAAAAAGTTAGGGGAAGGACTGAAGGAGTTGAAAAGGTTTGCAACCCCATAGGAAGAACAACAGTGTCAACCAACCAGACCCCCCCCAGAGCTCCCAAGGACTAAACCACTAACCAAAGAGTACACAAGGAGGTATAAATGGCTCCAGCTACATATGTAGCAGAGGATGACCTTATCTGGCTGGCATAGTGGGTGGGGAGGCCCTTGGCCCTATGAAGGCTCAATGGTTCAGTGTAGGGGAATGCTAGTATGGTGAGGCAGGGGTAGATAGGTGAGTGAAGGTGCGCCGTAATAGAAGCAGTCAGAATTGAGATAGGGGATTTTTGGAGGGGAAACTGTGAAGGGAGATATCATTTAAAATATAAATAAATAAGATAACCAATAACTTTAAAAGTGCATATATGTATATAAGCCATCATTATACTTAGTCAAAGAATGTCCTATCTCTTCTGTTGATCTTTCAGGTCTACTTCACCTGACCATAATGGATCCAAACTATCTACTTGTTTTCATGCTACGTTTTGTCTTTCCCTATCCATTAATATTTGGGTTCTTCCATTAAAGTTACTTCAGATATATGTTTTAAAACAACACCATTTTCTTTTTCAAATTAATTATTTTATTTGCATCCCAAATGTTGCCCCTGTCCCCCATCACAGGGTTTTTCCCTCATCTGCCCTCGCCTGAGCCTCTGAGAGGGTGCTTCCCCCGGTATCCCCATACCCAGAGGCATCAAATCACTATAGGATTAGGTGCATCCTCTCCCACTGTGGCCATACATGACAGCCTTCTGCTGCACATATGCAGGAACCTCAGGCTAGCCTGTATTTGCTCTTTGGTTGGTGGTCCAGTCTTTGGGAGCTCCAAATGATGAAGGTAAGTTGACACTATTAGTTTTCCTATGAGGTTGCCATACCATTCAGTTCCTTCTATTCTTACTCTAACACTTCTATAGGGGTCCCTGACCTCTGTTCAACACTTGGCTGTAAATATCCATTTGTCTCAGTCAGTCACTGATAGGGCATCTCAGAGGACAGCCATGCTAGGCTCCTATGTACAAGCACAAAGTAGCATCACTAATAATGTCAGGAATTGGTGCCCACCACAGGATGGATCTCAAGTTGGGCTGGTCACATGTGAGCCATTCCTTCAGTCTCTGCTTCATTTTTGTCCCTGCATTTCTCTAAGACAGATGTAATTTTGTCTTGAAAGTTTTATATGTGGGTTGGTATCCCTATCTGTACACTGGGGATCCTGTCTGAGTGTGGGAAGTGGTCTCTTCAGATTTCATATCCCCACTGTTGGGGATTTCAGCTAAGGTCACCCACATTGACCTGGAAATTTCCAAATCTCAGATCTCTGTGACTTTCTAGTGGTATCCCCACCTAAAACCCCACACCCATCTACATATTTTCCATTCATTCCCTTGGCCCTCCAGGCCTCTCTCCTATCTCTTCCCTTATAGCTTATCCAGCCCCCCTTGCCCCACCCCTCCTCACTCCCATGCAGATTCTACCCTTCCTCTGCCTTGATTATTTTGCTTCCCCCTTCTAAGTGGGATTTAAATTCCTGAACAGAATACCAATGGCTCAGGCACTAAGATCAAAACTTGATAAATAGGACCTCTTGAATCTGAAAAACTTTTGTCCTAAGGCAAAGGACAAAAATGGCAGCCTGCAGATTAGGAAAAGATCTTTATTAAACATACATCAGATAGAGGGATAATATCCATTTTTTTAAATCAAGAAGCTACACGCTAAAAATCAATTAAAATGGGATACAGAGCTAAACAGAGAATTCTCAAAAGAGGAATCTCTAATGGCTGAGAAACACTTAAAGAAATGTGCAACATCCTTAGTCATCAGGGAAATGCAATTCAAAATGACACTGAGATTCTACCCTACACCAATCAGAATGGCTAAGACCAAATCTCAGGTGACATTACATGCTGGTGAGAATGTGGAGCAAAGGAAACAATTCTCCATTGCTGGTAAAATTGCAAACTTGTAAAACCACTCTGAAAATCAATTTGGTGGTTCCTGAGAAAACTGGAAATAGATCTACCTAAAAGATACTGGACCATATCACAAGGACACATGCTCCACTATGTTTATAGTAACCTTATTTTAATAGTCAGAAACTGAAAGCAACCCAGATGTCCCAAGAATGGAGATGGAAAATGTGGTTCACTTACATAATGGAATATTATTTAGATATTAAAGTGAACATCATTTTCATCACAGCACTAAAAATATTCAGTTGCTAGAGTGATTGTGTAGAACGCACAAAGTCTTGAGTTGTACCCATTTCAGTGTATCGATTTGATGTGGCAAAATATACCTATATTCCCATCACTTGGGAGATGGACAAAGGAGGACCAGAAGTTTAAAGCCAGCCTAAGATACTTGAATTTGCATCAAGACAGAGAACAGAAAGTAGGAGTGAGTGGGGTTAAGACAAGTGAAAAAGACCCACAACATTAACTAACCAGGGCTCATGGAGTTCACAAACTGAAGTAACAATCAAGAAACCTCCATGCCTACTCATGGCTGTGCTAGGTCATTTGAATATGTGTTAGCTTACACTGTTAGAACTTCTAACAGAGAGACTTAAGGTTGTCTCTGATTCTTTTCCATGTTCTTAGGACTCTTTTTCTCCTACTGGATTGCCTTTTGAGCCCTGATATGAGGGTTTGTGTTC
The DNA here is from genome assembly GCA_964023405.1 of Apodemus agrarius. Classification (NCBI taxonomy): domain Eukaryota; kingdom Metazoa; phylum Chordata; class Mammalia; order Rodentia; family Muridae; genus Apodemus; species Apodemus agrarius. The sequence goes on along the minus strand of OZ030005.1, from coordinate 85,956,818 downwards.
AGTTTTATTATAACTTGCTGTGCCTTATTTAGTTTGTGCTCCTGAGATGGCTGCTCAGTTATAAAGAGAAATGGAGGTGAAGTGGATCTTGGGAGAGAGAAGAGGGAAAGAGGACTAGCAGGACTGAAGCAAGGGAAAAATTATCGCCTTATGTAATAGACAAGAGAAGATTAAATTTTAAAAACTGTCCTTAATATATTGATTATTTAAAAATAATTATCTAGAATATTAATTTTGCATATATATAAAAATTCTTATATATGTATGTGTTTATATATATCCACAAATATATATCCCCAATTTTGAACTTTCTTATATAGAAATATCTATGCTTTTGTAAAGAACATCAAAGTGTGAAAAATAGTCCATTTTTTACATAGTAAATTTGAAAGAAATCTGGTTTTGTTGATCTCATAATATTTAGATTCATCAAATGAATGAAATAAGCTATGTGTAAACATGTAAATGTAATTCATAACATATGAATATATACTGTATACTTTAAATAACAGAATATAAATTAGTTTTTTTCAATGGGGAGAGTAAGCAAACTGCATTAATCTACCATGTAACTTTCTTGAGCCAAGTTAAGTCCAGCTAACATAATGTATTATGCTCTATAAGGAGAACCCATTGCAAACCTCCCACTTAATTGAGACAAGGAGAGATGGAAAATAAACACAATGCATTGATATATTACCACACTAAAGCACTTCCTGCTAAGAAAGTCAACGATTGATCTACATTAAAAATGTGATTTACTTCAGAAAGAGAATAATTAAGCATTAGTCAATTGCTAAGACATTTTAATAGTATCCTTCTAACAGCTGAAAGTGCATTAAAAGACTAAAAATCTGGACCTGGGGAAAGATTCATTAATTAAACAAAAATCTGTTCTCTTCACACTGCGAACCTGTCAAAATGTTTTCAAGTGTGGTTATCAGATAAAACAGATACTTACTTACACACAGAGATGCTATGAATTTATATTGTTCCTAGAATCTGGAAGTGTTAGCCATTTGAAGAGTTGAAGCTGAGGAATTAATTCAGAGTATACAAATATATTACAAATATTATAATGATTAATGAAATGTAGCATATATGCTGGGCTTCTGTACTTAGTTGAATCTTTCATGGTCTATCACAAAGGTTTGATATGCTCCCTCTCCTCCAGGTGCTTCAACATAGACTAGGGAAGCAAAAGGAATATGGGTGAGGTAAACTCTCTGATTATGCCACCTAATGAGCATTAATAGGAACCAACCAGTATGGACTCAAAGTCATGTAAATACATGAATTAAATTCCTTGTTGATTAACTCCAGGTCATCAATAATGTATTTGTGTCATAGCAAGGGAAAAAACAAAAGCATTTTCCCTTGGAGTAATTTAGCTAGGAATGAGTCCAGACTTGAATTTCTACTCCATGCTCCTTATGTCTTTCATCCTATCTGTTGCATGAATCTGAATCTGTGCATGCGTGTATGTGCATGTGTGCATTTCTGTGAAATGTATCCATAACAAGTTGCTTCACTCTTGTCTTCAGTGAAGAGCACAGAAACCATTACATAGGGCAGGAATGCTATGCTTTAAGGGATTAAGTCACTGGCTCCAACTGATGCCAACTGACCCACATGTCAAACAATACTAAAATATCATTCTTTATCAACTAATATCCATGAAAGGACAGTCATTTTATGAGGTGGCTTTCATCCTCTGTATTTGCTGCTTTCAGGAAGTGATACATATGATCTGATCTGGTTGAGAAGCATGGAAGCTTATGTAAGATTAGAGTTATGCATTAGCCTAGGCTTTAAAAAATGATTACAGGTGAAATTCAAGGCGAGTGAGTTTGGCTCATGCTTTCTTCTGTCTTTTTTTTTAATTTATTTATTGAATATCATCTTCATTTACATTTCTTATGGTAAAACCTTTCCCTGAGTTCTCCCCTCCCCAAAGACCCCAAATCCCTCCTTCTACCCCCTGCTTCCACTTATATGCCCCTCCACCGGACCCACTCCCACCTCCCACCCTCGATTTCCCTTTGTTGGGGCATCTATTGAGCTTTCACAGGACCAAGGACCACTCTTCCCACTGATGCTCAACAAGGCATTCCTCTGCCACACTTTTGGCTGGAACCACGTATACCCCTTGGTTGATGGTTTCGTTCGTGGAAATCCTGGGGTGTCTGGGTGGCCAACATCAATGCTTTCTTCTCTTAAAGGCACATTAAACAAACTACCCGAGTACACAGTAAACAGCATCTTCAAGACTTACCTGAATTTAAGACATATTATTATTTACAGCTGTGCGTTCCGGTAAAAGTTCCACTTACTTGGAAGGTAACAGAGATTTTAATAATATTACATCATCAAAGTAAAAGTAAAGCATATAGATGCAGGTGTGTGTTGCTCAGGGTACTATTTTACAGATTTTAAGCATGGTAGAAATGAAATGGATAAGACACTTGGAGTGATTTCAGAAGGGCCAATCTATCCAATGACTGGAAAATAATATTCTTTTTTTTATTAGATATATTATTTATTTACATTTCAAATGTTGTCTACCTTTCCTGCTTCCCCACTCCCTGAAAATCCCATAAGCCCTCTCCCCTTCCTCAATCAACCCTCCCCTGCCTTTCTGTTTTGGTATTCCTCTACACATCAGTATAAAGTCTTTCCAGGACCAAGGGCCTCTCCTCCCTTTGGTGTCTAACAAGACTATCCTCTGCTGCCTATGTGTCTGGATTCATGGGTAACTCCATGTGTACTCTTTGGTTGATGGTTTTGTCCCCAGGATCTCTTAAAGTACTGAGTGACTCATACTGTTGTTCCTCCTATGGCACTGCAAACCCCTTCAGCTCCTTGGATCCTTTCTCTAGCTCTTCCATTGGGAACCCTGTGCTCAGTTCAATGACTGGCTAAGAGTGGCCCCCTCTGTATTTCTCATGCACTAGCAGAGACTCCCATATGACAGCTATATCCAGATCCAATCATTAAGCACTTGTGGGCATCAATAATAGGGTCTGGGTTTTGTAACGATACAGGATGGATTCCTGGGTGAGGTATTCTCTGGATGATCTTTCCCTCAGTCTCTGCTCCACTCTTTGTCTCTGTATCTCCTTTGGTGGGAATTTTGTTCCCCTTTATACAAAGGACCCAAGTATCTATACTTTGTTCTTCCTCCTCCTTGGTCACATTTGATATGTGAAATGTGTCTTGGGTATTCCAAACTTCTGGACTAATATCCACTTATCAGTGAGTACATACCATGTGTGTTCTTTTGTGATTGGGTTACCTCATTCAGAATGATATTTTCCAGTTTCATCCATTTGTCTAAGAATTTCATGAATTTGTTGTTTTTAATGACTGAATATTATTCCATTGTGCATATATACCACATTTTCTGTATCTCTTCCTCCACTGAGGAACATCTGGGTTCTTTCCAGCTCTGGCTATTATAAATAGAACTGCTATGAACATCGTGGAGCATGTATCCTTATTACATACTGGAGAATACTCTGGGTATATGCCCAGTAGTAGTATAGCAGAGTCCTCTGGTAGTATTATGCCCAGTTTTCTGAGGAACTGCCAGACTGATTTCCAGAGTGGTTTTAACAGATTGCAATCCCACCAGCAGTGGAGAAGCATTCCTCTTTCTCCACAACCTCTCCAGCACCTGCTATCTCCTGAGTTTTTAATCTTAGCCATTCTGACTGGTGTGAGGTAAATCTCAGGGTTGTTTTGATTTGCATCTCCCTGATGATGAAAATAATATTCTTGATATAGGGTAGAATAGGTAATAGGTTGAAAAAAATCACTGATTGTTTGCTTGGTGTGAGCCAAGGGGCTGAGAGATTCACTACCACCTAATTAGCATGTAATACAATCTACAAAATAACAATGTTATTATAAATTTCAATGTAGTTTAATATGTAAGCTACTTAGGTTAATTTTTATACTCTATATGCAATCACATATTATTGAAGTTAAACTGATTTTTTATTAGATGTATTCTTTATTTACATTTCAAATGATTTCCTCTTCCTGGTTTCTTCCCTCTCCCTGAGAAAGTCCTATAAGCCATCTCTCCTCCCCCTGTTCCCAAATGAACCCCTTCCTGCTTCCCTGTCCTGGTATTCCCCTACAGGGCTGCATCAGTCTTTCCAGGACCAGGGCCCTCTCCTCTCTTTGATGTCCAATAAGGCCATGCTCTGTTGCCTATGAATCTGGACCCATGGATAACACCTTGTGTACTATTTGCTTGATAATTTTGCAAATGGTAAGCAGACAGCAGAAATCACCATATTAGTGAATAGAAAGCCATGGAAGAACTAGGCTTCAGTTTATTCCAGGGTTAGCCAATAAGGAATGTCAGGTTTAGGTTTTGAAGCATTTGCACAATGTGCACTTCAGTCTGTTCCATTCCATAATGGCCAACTTTATCATTGCTGGATTTCTAATCTGAATAACCATATTGTTCTCTAGTTTTCAATATATCAGAATCTTTAATACAGCTTCTCTTAATTTACATATTTATATATTTCAGTCACTATTCATTGCCCCATCTCCAAATGAAATTGTTTCTAGGAATTAATTCTTCCTAATGTCAGTTTAGAAGTCCTCTATTCTTGAAGGTGTCTTGAAAGGTCTGAGTGGCTTTTTATTCTCTCTGTGGTAAGAAATAAGCAATAGTAGATAAAGAGCTTCTAGTATTCCACCTCTGTATCACTCTGGGACTAAGCCAAATAGAAGTAGATATAGATCTTATTTTCTGAGAAAAGTCTTTGCTTTCAGAAAATACACGTTTGCTAGATCTTGCAACCAAGTTAATGATATGCCTTGAGATAATCTAAACTATACTCAATCTGTTATCCTAGTGTGTATTCAGACCATTTTAACTTAATTTGCCCAACAGAGCTTCATATCCAAACAGTACAAGGAGAGAGCTAGACTCCAAGGAGTATATACAAGCATGTGAGCAGAGGTAAAACCACCACTGCTGCTCAGAGGAATCCTCCTGAAACACTCAGGACACTGGAATCTAGGAGCAGCCTGGAACAGGAGCCTTCGGGTTTTCCATTTTTGCCCAGAGCTTATCCTGTGGCACAGTGCTACATACCTAAATTCCTCTCAGAAAGAACTGGTCTCACAAGAGTACTGATTAAGAGCCTTGCAGGAGGGACAAACCACATTTAGAGAGAGTAAGACCAGTTAATGCCAGCAATAACATGATGGCAAAAAGCAAAGACAGAACATAAACAAGTATACTTGGAATCATTACAACACAGTTATCCCACCACAGTGAGCCCTGGCTATCCCAGCAAACCAGAAAATCAAATGGTCCCAAGAAACAACCAGGAGTAGTCATCCTGATATCATATAAAATGGACTTTCAGCCAAAAGTTATCAAAAAAGATCCAGAAGGATACTTCATACTCATCAAAGGAAAAACCTACCAAGAAGAATTCTCAATTCTGAACATCCATGCTCTAAATGCAAGAGTACCCACATTCATAAAAGAAACTTTACTAAAGCACAAAGAACACATTGTACCTCACACAATAATAGTGGAAGACTTCAACACCCCACTCTCATCAATGGACAAATCATGGAAATAGAAACTAAACAGAGACACTGAAACTAACAGAAGTTATGGACCAAATAGGTTTAACAGATATATATAGAACATTTCATCCTAAATCAAAAGATTATACCTTCTCAGCACCTCATGGTACCTTCTCCAAAATTGACCATAAAATTGATCACAAAACAGACCTCAACAGATATAAGAAGACTGTAATAATCCCATACCTCCTATTAGGTCACTACCGAATAAGGCTGGTCTTAGATAGCAACGAAAACAACAGAAAGTCCACAGATTCATGGAAACTGAACAACACTCTACTCAATGATATCTTGGCTAAGGAAGAAATAGCAAAAGAAATCAAAGACTTTTTAGAATTTAATGAAAATGAAGGCACAACATACCCAAACTTATGGATCGCAATGAAAGCAGGTAGGAGGTACCAAATACCAAAGTTAAATTAGCATGAGATAAACCATCTAAACTGTCTCATAAACTCTAAAGAAATAGAAGCAGTCATTAACAGTCTCCCAAACAACAACAACAACAACAAAAAGCCAATGACCAGATGGGTTTAATGCATAATTCTATCAGACCTTCAAAAAAGACCTAATACCAATACTCTTCAAACTTCCACAAAATAGAAACAGAAGAAACACTACCCAATTATTTCTATGAAGTCACAGTGATACTAAGATGTCACAAAGACAAAACAAAGAAAGAGAAATTCAGAGCAATTTTCTTTATGAATTATGATTCAAAACTACTCAATAAAATTCTACCAAACCAAATCCAAGAACACTTCAAAATGATCATTCACCACATTCAAGTAGGCTTCATCCCAGGGATGCAGGAATGGTTCAATATATAGAAATCTATCCATGTAATCCACTACATAAACAAACTAAAAGAAAAAATCACATGGTCATCTCATTAGATGAAGAAAAAGCATTTGACAAAATTCAGCATCCTTTCATGCTAAAAGTCCTGGAAAGAACAGGAATTCAAGGCCCATACTTAAACATAATAAAAGCTATATACAGCAAACCAGTCGCCAACATCAAACTAAATGGAGAGAAACTTGAAACAATCCCACTAAAATCAGGGACTAGACAAGGCTCCCTCTCTTTCCATATCTTTTCAATATAGTACTTGAAGTACTAGCGAGAGCAATTAGACAACATAAGGAAGTCAAAGGGATACAAATTGGAAAGGAAGAAGTCAAACTATCATTATTTGCAGATGATATGATAATATTCTTAAGCGACCACAAAAACTCCACCAGAAAACTCCTACAGCTGATAAACAACTTCAGCAAAGTGGCTGGTTATAAAATAAACTCAAGCAAATCAGTAACCTTCCTATACTCAAAGGATAAGCAGGCCGAGAAAGAAATTAGGGAATTGACACCCTTCACAATAGCGCGTGAATGTGTGACTCTAAGCAAACAAGTAAAAGATCTGTATGACAGGAACTTCAAGTCTTTGAAGAAAGAATCGAAGAAGACCTCAGGAGATGGAAAGATCTCCCATGCTCTTGGATTGGCAGGATTAATATAGTAAAAATTGGCATCTTGCTGAAAGCTATCTACAGATTCAATGCAATTCCCATCAAAATTTCGGCTCAATTCTTCATAATGCTAGAAAGAGCAAATTTCAAATTAATTTTGAATAAAAAACACCTAGGATATATTCCCAGCAATAAGAGAACAAGGAGAATCAGCATCCCTGAGCTCAAACTCTACTACAGAGCAATAGTGATAAAAAAAAAACCTGCATGGTATTGGTACAGTGACAGGCAGGTAGATCAGTGGTATAGAATTGAAGACCCAGAAATGAGTCCACACACCTATGGTCACTTGATCTTTGACAAATGAGCTAAAACATTCCAGTGGAAATAAAGCCAGCATTTTAAACAAATGGTGCTGGTTTGACCTGTGGTCAACATGTAGAAGAATGCAAATTGATCCATTCTATCTCCCTGTACAAAGCTCAAGACCAAGTGCATCAAGGATCTCTATGCAAAACCAGATGCACTGAATCTAATAGAAATGAAGGTGATGAAAAATCTGGATCACATGGGCACAAGGGAAATTTTCCTGGACAGAACAGCAATGACTTATGGTCTAAGATGAAGAATTGACAAATGGTGGGCTGGGAAGTGGTGGCACATACCTTTAATTCCAGAACTTGGGAGGCAGAGGCAGGAAGATTTCTGAGTTCGAGGCCAGCCTTGTCTAGAGAGTGAGTTCCGGGACAGCCAGTGCTATACAGAGAAAACCTGTCTCAAAAAAACAGAAGAAAAAAAAAATAATTAACAAATGGGGCCTCATAAAGTTGCAAAGCTTCTGTAAGGCAAAGGACACTTTCAATAGGACAAAATTGCTACCAACAGATTGGGAAATGATCTTTACCAATCCTCCATCCAATAGAGGGCTAATATCCAATTTATACAAAGAACTCAAGAAGTTAGACTCCAGAGAACCAAATAACCCTATTAAAAAAAATGGGGAACAGAGCTAAACAGAGAATTCTCAATGGAGGAAATTCAAATGGCTGAGAAACACCTAAAAAAAATGTTCAACACCCATAATCTTCAGGGAAATGAAAATCAAAACAACCTGAGATTCTACCTCATAACAATCAGAATGGCTCAGTTCAAAAACTCAGGGGACAGCAGATGCTGTTGAGAATGTGGCGAAAGAGGAACACTCTTCCATTGCTGGTGGGATTGCAAGCTGGTACAACCACTCTGGAAAACAGTTTGTCAGTTCCTCAGAAAATTGGACATAGATCTACCTGAAGACCCAGCTATAACAGTCCTCCAACATGTAATAAGGACACATGCTCCACTATGTTCATAGCAGCCATATTTATAATAGCCAGAACATGGAAACAACCCAGATGTCCTTCAACAGAAGAATGGATACAAAAAAATGTGGTACATTTAAAGAATGGTATACTATTCAGCTATTAAAAATAACTTCATGAAATTCACAGGCAAATGGATGGAACTTGATAATATCACTCTTACTGCAGTGACTCAGTCACAAAGGAACAAACAAGGTATGTGGCTATTAGTCCAAAATTTCAGAATACCTAAGATAAAATTAACAGACCATATGAAGCCTAAGAATAAAGACCAAATTATGTTCCTTCACTACTTTTAGAAGGGTGAACAAAATACTCACAGGAGGAAATATGGAAACAAAATGTGGATCAGAGACTAAAGAAAGGGTCTCTCAGAGACTGCCCCATATACAGCCACCAAACCTGGATCTTATGGTGGATGCCAGGAAGTACATGCTGATGGAAGCCTAATATGGCATTCTCCTGAAAGACTCTGTCAGAGCCTAACAAACACAGAGAAGGAAGCTTATAGCCAACCATTGGACTGAACTAGGGGTTCCAGATGGAGTCGTTGAAGGGTCTGAAGGAGCTGTGTGGGTTTGTAGCCCATGAAGGGAGCAACAGTGTCAACAGGTCAGATGCCCTGGAGTTCCAGGGCACTGGACCACTAACCAAAAATACACATGGAACAACCCATGGCGCTGGCCACATATGTGGCAGAGGATGGCCTTGTTGGACATCAGTAGGAAGAGAGGCCCTTGGGACTGAGAGTGTTAGATGACCGATGGTAGGAGAATGCCAGGGCAATAGGACCAGAGTGGGTAGGTGTTGGAGCACCCTAATAGAAACAGGGTGAGGGAAAATGGGATGGGACTTTTGGAAGGGGAGACCTGGAAAAGCGAAGCATTTGAAATGTAAATAAAGAAAATATCCAATCAAAAAAAAAAGAAAAAGAAAAAGAAAAAGAGATGTAAACAGTTCCCATGATGACTGAAGTGCTACAGAGCCATTGTAAAAAAGATTAAAGTTTTTTTTTGCACATACACATACATATTTAATAATGTAGGTCTTACATCTATGATTTATTACCTATTTTATGGGACTTTTTATAAGCATTTTATTAGATATTTACTTTATTTACATTTCAAATGTTATACCATTTTCTCATTACCCCTCTGAAAACCCCCTATCCCAATACCCTTCCCCTTGCTTACCCCCCCCAACTTTCCTGATCTGACATTCCCCTACACTGAGGCATCAGGCCATCACAGGATCAAGGGCCTCTCCTCCCACTGATGTCCCACAAGGCCATTCTCTGCTACATATGTGGCTGGATACATAGGTCCCTCCATGTGTACTCTTCAGTTGGTGGTTTAGTCCCTGGGAGCTTTGGGGTACTGGTTGATCCATATGAAACTCAAGAAGAAGACCAAAGTGTGAATACTTCAGTCCTTCTTAGAGGGGGGGAGCAAACAACAACAAAAAAGAAGGGGGAACAAAATATCGATGGGAGGAGATATAGAGACAAAGTGTAGAGCAGAGACTGAAGGAAAGGCCATCCAGAGACTACACCACATGGGGATCCATCCCATACACAGTTACCAAACCCAGAAACTATTGTGGATGCCAACAAGTGCTATATCAGGCTATATAACTGTCTGCTGAGAGGCTCTGGCAGTGCCTAACAAATATAGAGGTGGATGCACTCAGTCAACCATTGGACTGAGCACGGGGTCCCCAATCGAGGAACTAGAGAAAGGACTGAAGGAGCTAAAGGGGTTTACAGCCCAGGGTTTACACAGGAGGAACAACAATATGTTACTTCTTTCAAAACTGTTTAGAAAGAATTTGGATGCTCTCACAGTCTGAGTCAAAGTCACATAATTCTTCCCTATCTCAGTATAAATGGACACACGTGACCCAGGCAGCTTCTAGTTTCTCTTCACATTCTCCTTTCCCTGTCCTTCAAGGAGGTTTTCCTGCTGTTGTGTATCTTCTCTTGCTCTAATTTTTGAGGCACTTATTTTAAAATACTGACAGATTCATAGATAGAAGTAAAGATACAGTAGAAATGTAAAATGAAAGGCAGTTGAAAAAAGCACAGTTGCAGGTTAAAGTTGAGGCAGACAGACAGCATGATGAAGACTGCTACGAAGTGATCCAAATGCTTTTTGTTTGCTTTGATTCAAATACACATTTCTGAAATTCTTTTCAGCTGGCCAGATTACATGGCATGAACAGGATATGTCAATAGTAGCTAGTCTGACTATAGGACCAACAACTGAAAACAGAATCTCATGATCCAATGATAGATGAAGGGGAATACACACACACACACACACACACACACACACACACACACACACACACACTCAGGACTGGAGAAGAGTCTGCTAAGTTACTGAGACAAATGTTTTTTCCTGTGGCTTGAGCCACATAGTATGATAGTATGCCTGGAAGGCTATTGATCTGATACTAAAGCACAGAATGTGGCTGTCATACAATAATACCCAACTAACATGTGGTAACTTCTACATTTGACTTTCTATCTTCTTCCTATTACACAGACAGACAGACAGACACACACATACACACACACACACACACACACACACACACACACAGCTCAGAAAGGGGAATTATCAAGGAGCATATTGTAATTAATGAGCTAATTAGATATATTAAGAAACATTGTTCACTAAGCAAAACTAATTTGAATTATCCATTGCATCTGTAAGGTAACTTGATTGTTGATATTGGAACTTGGGATAAGCTTGTATTGATGACTCATATGACAGGTCTGGGGATTGGGTCAATTTAGGAGTTTAAATATCAGACCCACTGCATATAAGTGTCTTACTGTCCATCAGAGGGCACATGGGCATGGGAGATATTATATAAGCAAGTTTTAGAAGATCTTATTTTAAGAAAAAAATTTATAAAAAATATTTTTAATTTTCTTCTTTGTATGGGAAGTTCACTATCACTGGCTCAGTCCTCAAGACATAACTTTTGCATGTCTACTAGTATTTTATGTATCATTAGGACACAAGGCAACAATCGTGTACAGTAATTAACACAAATTATATTTGCAAAATACCTTTTGTTCTGGGCCTCAGCCATGCTTTATTTCAACTTCCAGTTGCTTGTCTATATTTTGCTTAGTTACAGAGTGGTCACTGTTTGAATTTGTATATTGCCTTGTTTTATATTGTTTATTTCTGTATGTATACAATCATCATATGACTATGTTAAACACATGATCATAGATAGTCTTTCTTTTTCTTTTTATTATTATCTATTATAATTCTTTTTCTGCAAAAAAATCCATGTATTTCAGAATTTAGACTACAAACATTTATCAAGTTTAAATTTATATGACAGAAATACATGGCTGGGCTGATTCCTCAAGTCTAGTTGTTATAAGCTTGATATGAACAGGATGATGGGATGCAATCCTTATTGGAGGCTCTATGGAAGAAACTATTTCTACACTAATTCAGATTGATTATAAGTTTCTGAACATAGGGAAGGGTGAGTCTCCAGGCCCTACAAATATAAATAATGAGGCCATCTTAAGTTTCTGGAGACTTCCTGCTAACTCCCATGTATAGTTTCCTACAGCTCAGAAGTAGTAAATTCTTTCAAATCTTTCTCAATCTTAGACTTTTTGTGACTTCAATTTTAGTCATTTAATTGTAGTTTTGCATCTCTTTTACTTCCAATAGACCAAGAACCAACAGATCAAATACAATCCATATAGATAACACAATATGACTTTCTGAAATTATGTGAACTAACTTAAATATGCAAAATACCTCTTCATGCTATCCTCAGATCTCACGGATTTTCTTGTGGTTATCTTTGAAAGGGGCATCACCCTATCATAATATAGTCCATCTTTGCCACTCTATCATTTTTAGATACTGTAAAAATGAATGGTTTTAATATATGTGTGTGTGTGTTTTCATTTTTATTTTTGCAATTATGAGTAGTAGTATCTTCTGAAAGGGAACTATGAATGGTTAACTAGTTTCAAGAAATTAGATGACTGGGTCATTGGAAGAAACATGGGCAGGTCCATTTTATTGTTGAAATAGCTTACAAACAAATTTATAGGATTTAATTGTGGTGTAGCAATTTGCTCCAGGATTGAAACATTCTGTCTCCAAGAAGCTACTTCTTCTCCTTCTTCTTCTTCTTCTTCTTCTTCTTCTTCTTCTTCTTCTTCTTCTTCTTCTTCTTCTTCTTTGTATTGGATATTTTCTTTATTTACATTTCAAATGCTATTCCCTTTCCAGGTCCCCACCCCCAAAGTCCCAATCCCATCCCTCCTCCCTTTGCTTCAATAAGAATGTTCTAATACCCACCCACAGACTCCTACCTCCTGCCCTGGCATTCCCCTACACTGGAGCCATCTAGTGTTCACAAAAACAAGGGCCTCTCCTCCCATTGATACCTAACAAGGCCATACTCTGCTACATGTACAGCTGGAGTCATGGGTCCCTCCATGTATACTCCTTGGTTGGTGGTTTAGTCCCTGAGAGCTCTGGGTTGCCTGGTTGGTTGATACTGTTATTCTTCCTTTGGGTTGCAAATCCCTTCAGCTCTTTCAGTCCTTTCTCTAGTTCCTCTATTGGGGATCCTGTGCTAAGACCAATGGTTGACTGCGAGCCTCCAACTCTGTATTTGCCAGGTTCTGGAAGAACCTCTCAAAAGACAGCTATATCTTAAAACAAGGTAAACACCTCAAAATAGATTCAAGAAGTCACTGAAAAGTATGATATTTACTAAAGCTCTCTGTTCAAAGAGTAAATAATTGACTGCCTGTTCTCACATAAGCCAATCTACAAAGGAAACTAATAAACTAGACCAACTACAAGAAGATCCAGATACGGGCCCTTCCTGGAAAAAGCACAAACAGAGTGGGCTACAAGAAGTTTAAACCATTGAATCACTTGAGAAGGATACTTATCAATCTGTTGAGCTGACAACAACTGTTTATTTGTCTCCAGGACACCAGCTGTTATATTTTGTCACCCATGCTGGAATGGGCTTTGGTAATGCACCTATAAGTCATTTCTGCCTCTGTAGGAAACACTTTACCTGTATTCCAACACCATAACTCCAATCATTTAGTTTGATATCTGTAGTTTGGTTTGCCATAGGTTCCCTAGCTGGGTTGCATAGAATTGTATGCTTTGGTTCCCCAGGCAAAGTCTTGTCACACAACATTGATGCTGCTGACCCCCAAACCTGTGAAATTCTCATCACCAACTCCTCTAAGGAGTATAAGTTATTTTAGGAGAATTTTTTAAAATCTAAAGTTGTTATAGCTTGGAAAAAATTTTGCCACATATTTATTACAATTCCTCTGCCCTCCTAAATAATGTACCTCTGGTATTATTTCTTTTTGTAATTTTTGAGTTGTTAAATTATAGGAATTATATGCCATTATATATGAAGAAAACAATTTTATCTTATAAGATTTTACTCCTTACTCACCATAGTATTTTCAACATCTCATTTTTTGTGTTTCATGCATGCATCCCAGGCTGACTTGAAAAACTATGTAACTAAGTGACACAGATTGTGGTCAGCTCTGTGATCTTGCTCAGCTCCCAAGGCTGGAAATTATGCTCATGTGCTACTACAGAGAGGTTATATCATCTGTCATGTTTCCCTTTTTTCTTTTTAATTCAGTTTGTAGACATTTTTCACTTTTCCCCATGAATAGCATTATAGAAAAATATTTCAGTTTTTTATACCCTCTCAATGTACTGCAGATATAATCTTTTAAATTAAAAATAATCTATTTCCAGATTTGTATACTAAGCATTTTTCAGCAGAGGGCAGCATTTTGTATTGTTCAGCTCTTGGGATGCATATGTCAAGCACAGAATACCAAAGCTGCTTTGAACCCTCCTTGCTCAGCACAGTAAACCAGGCTAACATACATACCTGCATTTCCATGGAAACAAATGATGCATTTTCTCTTGGCTGGGCTTCTGGAAGATTCCTAAATCTCTGAAATATTGCAAAGAGTTCTCTTTAAATCATTAATTGTTTGGAAAAAAAACCAGAAATGTGCATAATTGGGGAAAATGTACCTGAATTCAAAAAGGGCTATGTTGTATATGTGTGCATGTACATATTCATATAATCATGCATGTTTAAATGAATACATACTGTTGCCAGAGTTCAGTGTGAGGTATCCTCCTCAGTCACTTCACTTTACTCCTTTTGAGTTAGAAACTGGAGCATCTGATTGGCTACCTTAGATTGCCAGCAAGCATCAAGAATCCTGCTGGATCCACATCCCTCACTCTGAGATTACAGGGGTGTAGTACCATTGGGTCATATTATAGTGTGGGAGCTGAGATCCTAACTCAGATCCTAACATTTGAGCAGAAGTACTTCACTGACTGACCCACAATCTCAGCACCAAATTTTTGTCTTTTTCCTTGTGCCATTTCATTTTCATGAGAAATGATTAAGATTAGGGACTTTTTGACATTTTTATTGTTCATTTGACAATGTATCTATTTATATTTTGTGTTTCTTGCTAGAATGTGTTATGTTTTCTTTCTTTTTTATGATACTTTGTTCAATGATACTGGCTATGCAGCATCTTGCTTTTGAAACAAGGCAGCAAGGCTTGGAAGTTTAACAGAGAAAGAGACCGGGAAGGATGTAAGAAACAGTTTTACAAGAAATATAAATTTAGCTTCTTGTAAAACAAATTGGTCTTATCATTAAAATATTATGTTCTAGGAATTTTGAGCTATTACCCTTCACAGCAACCATAAATACTTCTCTCATCCATTGGAATGTCTTGGACACCCAAAAACTTCATATTCTGTAATAACTCTGTAGTCTTCAGCTCCCATATCAGCCAGCTCTTGTCTTCCATAAGCCACTTCATTTCATGAGCACATGCTTGCTTTTTTAAAAAGTCAGACTTGTCCTCTAGAAAATGAACTTTTCCAAGTTCTTATGGATATATGTTCTTATACGTTATAAGTTCCATGAACTTATCTTCTATGACTTTGCTATCTTCTCCACAACTAGTTTTGTGAAACCAAATATGAAATTTTATTTACCCAAACAGTATAAAATAAAAATTAAAAATAAAACACAAGCATACATTATAAAAGCATTGGTTTCTTGAAAGGATTTCACCTTGGGCATTTAAAGGGGTAATAAACAAATCCTAAGGATTTGTGGATACATTTTATCCATTGTAGCCTTATGTTAATCTTGCCTACTGCCTTAATCTAACACCAACATATAAAAAGCTGAATCTCTGAAACTATTTTTTCTACCTTGATTTTTTTGATCTTCAGTTATGGAACCATAGAATCTGTAGATTGTAACATATGTTCCAATTTCCTCTACATCTATACATTATATGTTTGGGGACTTGAATTACTGAAAATGTATTTCTATCTAGTCATTCTGAAAGCTTTCCTTCAACTCAACATATCACCAGTGCTTCTCTACTACCTTTATCAATTATCCTGAAGCACATCAATTGGAAATAGGAGGATGGTCCAAGACCTAAATAGTATCTCCATATAGGAAGCTGGAAATGTACTTCCTTGGGTCTTGATCATGATCTAAAACTTCTCTCATATGCAGCCAAGGCATTTACAAAGGAGAAATCTCTTTCAGACTGGAAGTCTTCTCTCAGCAGCAACTTTGAAGTGCAAATGGAATGTGGAATGTTGAAGTGCTGATTCATTTAAGATGAACGTTTCTGTGCAGGAGGTTACCCCTAAAATGTTCCCTGTCTTTTTATCTGAACCCTCAAAGCATTTCCCAAAATTGTAAACACTGGTTTGAGTCTATAGCCCTCCTTTAGGGATCTGAGCTCAGAACCCACTTATCCTCCTGTGTTCCTGTGTTTAAAGTGAGGTAGGAACTAAATATGAGATGACCCTTTTAAAAATGTATAAATGAATAATAAACACTGATCATTCTATGCTGCAGAGTATGTCTTTAGAGTTCTAGCATCTCACATGACTTTTAAAGTGTGTTGTTTACTAATAAAGGACAAATTTTATATTCAAATTTTAATGCTATTATAATTTTAAAAATTTAAGACCTCATTGAGAAA
Organism: Apodemus agrarius; assembly: GCA_964023405.1. NCBI lineage: Eukaryota > Metazoa > Chordata > Mammalia > Rodentia > Muridae > Apodemus > Apodemus agrarius. Next base: position 85,940,266 of record OZ030005.1, on the reverse strand, counting down.
CAAGGTTGCTTATACTTAGTTGTACAAGTGACCATATGATATGCTTTTATACTGAGAAATCATTACACTACTAAAGTCTGTTCACAGATTTTAACAAATCACAGTTATGATTTTTATATTCATTCATTTTGTTAGTGGCATATTTTAGTTTCCTACTATAATTATGGCCTTAAATTTTCTTCAGTTCTGTGAACACTATTTCCATATGATTTTATTTACTGTTTGTAAGCCAACAATATTAGCCTTATTGTGTAGTTGGTTTTTGTTGTTTTGGTTAATGTTGACTCTGCATATAATTTATGCCTATAAATGATCTTTGATTAATTTTTAATAAACAGTATTTCAAGGAAAATATCAGAAGTCTTCTATCTTCTATTGATATAATACTTTTAATCTATATTTTGATATTTCTTCAATTTTAACCAGTCTATTTGCCTTCATTCTTCCTTGTGTTTTCTAGGTCTTGTATCTATCTATCTATCTATCTATCTATCTATCTATTTATCCATCTATCTATTGGTATTGATATATATATACATATATACATATATGTATATATATATATATATATATATATATATATATATATACACATCATACATTTTGTGTATATATACAAATTCTGTGTTATCTGCTATAGGTCAACTAGTAACAACTTTTAAGCATAGATTACACACCATTTGTCTACTTAGTAAATTCATCCAAATAAATCTTGGTAACTTAGACTATATTGTTTTTCTTTTGTTTAGTTTCTTTGTTGGAGCCTTTGTCTATACTCATCTTTTTTCTCTTTCTTCCTCTATTTTTTACAGTATGCTGTTTTTTTTCTCTTTTTACTAGGAATAAAATAGTTTCAGGTTGTTTTACCTTCATTGTTCTACAAATAGTAAATACATAAATTGACCTCACATCTTTTCTAGCAAAAATGGCAGTGTATGCAATGCATCAATCATATAGGGTCCCTTGATGTTCTAATCAACTATCTAAAACATGTTCTTCTATTGTCATTATGACATAAAGTTTTGCTTTTGATTCTTACATTAAAGATAGTCATTGTTCCTTTGTTCTCTGAAGTCAATACTTAAGAGAATTTTGTTAATGCTTTGTGAAGATGGGGAATCAAAGAGGGATTCTGAAGTGGCCTTGGAAACAGATAAGTGTCATAGCTTGCTGTGAAAAAAATAACCTTTCATAATAACTTTTTTATGCAGCTCAGATAGATGATCATTAGTTGCAATGGAACCATGCATATTTAAAGTGTGATTCTTTCTGATTTAAATGTCTCTGGAAATCCCCTTAAATACTAGTGCAGTGTGGTAACTCATGGTTAGTTCTAAATACTGTCAACTTAATGATCAAAATTAATCCATCACAAGTCCATCCTTTGTTGTTTGATGCCCAACTACCCCTATTTATATAATTTTTAATTGCTAAATGAAGCCTGTAACCTGAACAAAATGATGCCTAATGGGAGAACTCTCCAACATATGACTGAAAACACATTTACACTTACTCTCAAAATAAATGTAAAAAGTCACTTTAGGAATCCTTGTTCTTTTTATATACCATTGCATAAAAATGGTAATAAAATCATAACACTTAAAAAATTTACATTAACTCAATTGATTATCACATTACATGGTAAGGAAATAAATAAGGACAAAATGGTCTGTATGTATATATATATATATGTATATATATATATGTATATGTATACATATATATGTATGTTATGTAATATATATACTAAATATATATTATATATAATATATATATATATTAGGAAATATGCATAGTATTAATATGTGTTATTTTTATAACTTGTCTTGTGGCTACAGCTGGTATTTATAATTACACTCTTCTACTTCCCATCACTTGATTCTGAGAAAGCATTTCAGTAGGTCTTTGCCTTTTATCTGTAGAATCACTCACACTTATTTCTGAATGGTCTAGTCATGTTTATCATCCAACTTAGAGAGTGTTGTTTAGTTTCCTATTGATCCTCAATCATAAAAACCTATGATATACTAATACAGGGTAGATTACACTCTACACTTACTTTTTTTATCAATACTGTAGATGTAGGGTTCTGTTATCCCCTTGGTAATCTGGATCAACCATTATTTCTAACTAATTCGTTTCTAATCTTGTCGACACAGAGTACCAGGAGCCTAAAATAGCCAAGAGAAAAATCAGATTTGCAGATCAATGCAAAATTTATTGTACCTCTTAGTAGAAACTCTTCTTCTACAGGAACAAGACTCCTAAACAAAACCAAGTCAAAACAAAACAAAAAAACTAAAAAAAAAAAAAAAACAAAAACAGCATAACTTTCTGGGGCATGAATAAAATAACTTGATTGTGGGTAAGGAAGAATAATGATGAGCAATACTATTCTATTTCAAAACCTTATTCTATGAAGCCAGGCCATAGAAGAAATGGGGTCAGCCATTTAAATAGTTCGTAAATTAAAATTTTTGACTTATAAGATTTATCTGACTAATTTTTTAACTTATGACTTGTGGAGATAACATCTCTATAGTTGTGCCCAAGCTATTCTATATAGATGTCCACTGTTCTCCAACGCACCATCCTAAACTGAAAAAAAGTCTTATATTTTTTTTATTTAAAAATGTTATTTTGACCAAGATTCCTCTCCATCAATTCCTCCAAATCCTCCTATGGTCATTTGAATAAAAATAGCCCCCATAGATTCATTTATTTGAATGCTTGGTCCCTAGCTATCCTAATAATTGTGTTATATGGATTCTTGTACTCTTCTCCAAGGAGGGATAGCACTAGTGGTATATTTTAATATTTGAGAAGCATACTCCAGGCCCAGTCACACTCCTTCCTTTTCTGTCTACAACATAAGCATTAGATGTGAATTATCAGCTACTGGTCTAGTACAAGGCCTGACTGTTTTCCTGGCGACGATGTTTATGAACTAACTCTCTGAAACTGTAAGTAAGTGAAGTGGAAATTTCTAGATTCTTTGGAGATTCAGTTGAAAGTTAAAGAATTTAAGTCCCTTTACTAAAAGTAGGTTTTTGACAACCCTAAGCCTACAAACAATCCTTTAATTAAATTCTTCCTTTTATAGGTTGCCTTGGTCATGATGTTTTACAGCAACAATAATAGAACAGTAACTAAGATACTTGCCTGCCACCCTATGTACTCAATATTGTATTCTCTTACACAAAGCAAAACCAAGTAAAAATAAAATAAAACAAAACGAAATAAGATAGTAAAACAAAATGTCAGAAGCAAAAAATGCTATTATCTCATCAGTCCCTTCACACACAAAATCTTGAAATTTATTTTGCATTGGCCAGCTGCTCCTGGGCATGGAACCTACCCTGAAGTGTAGGTGATATACTTAATGACAAAATATTCTGATGTCAAATGTTCTGAGATGTAATAGATTTGAATTGGTTTAGAGATAAAAGAGAATTATCCTTTACAAAGAACATAAAATTAATGACAGGTTTCTATATTTCTGTTTCCAAGATGAACACTTTCAAATGTTTTAGCATCATATATTTATTACCCCTCTATTCAGTTCAAACCAGTCATCTCTAGCACAACCTTCTTCATATGTTTTTGCCTATGAAACAGAGAATATTATGCATTTTGTAAAAAAGTTTTTTATTAATTTTACATATCTACAATTATACAGGCACACCAGATTGGGGCATCAATACTCATTAAAGATGTGGCTGATGGGAATTGAACTTGAGGACTTCTGGAGAAAGCAGCCAGCTTCTTGATGGCTGAGTCATCTCTCCATGCCCGTATGTTGCTTAAATAATTACTAATTTTCAGCCATGTTTTTTTTATTTCATGAAGATTGTCAACATGTAACTGATGGTTTTTATATCTAGTTATAGATCAAACAAATACCTATCAAGTGGTCTACTTATTCAGGCAACATTGCCTCAGTATATACAGCAATAAGTAAAGAGTAACTATGAGGAAAAACAAATCTCTGAAATATAACTGGATTCAAGGAGTTTCCCTGCTAAAATAATGAACCAAAATTAATTTATAGAGTGAAATTCTCTGACATAAAATAATATGGCAAAATATGAGTGTATTATCCTGCACCTAACTGACCTTAGAGAAATTAGACTTTACAGAAACTCTATGGTGAAGGCTTTAGGAAACTAGTTGTCTAACATGGCTGTTGACCTCATGGAAAAATACAGACTCTATAGAGTAGCTATGTGACTTACAAATGAGCATAACTACTATTTTCTAAAATTACTGAAAAAATAATAAAATAAATATTTATCATCTCTACTTTTAAAATTATTTTTATTCTAAAAAGATCCATAAATGATATTTGGGAATAGAAAGCATATAGAAAAATAAAACTTAGAAACAGCACATTTTACAAAGGTAAAATGATTGAGATTGGTTGTTTACCTCTAAGTAATAAATAAATATTTCTTTATTTAGTTTTAGTTTTCATAAAAATTTCCATCTTCCTACCACTGCTCGGATTCTAAACTAATACCTTTTAACTGAAGTAATAGAATGTGACATGGAAATCACTAGAAAGCAAGAAGAATCAAACATAGACACAGATCAAGAACTATCATTATTCCTTTGTGAGTAGCAATTGTATCTATAGACAGAAACCCAGAAACCACAAAAAGCCTTATTTACCAAGGCATTTTCCAGTTCTTACAATACTGAAAATGAAATCATTATAAAGTGAGCTGTCATGACATGTATATTTCAAATGATTCAGTAGCTCTCACACTCTCTTCTTGTTCAACTAAAATACATTTCATACCACATAAAATCCTACTAATGGGACAGAAGATATGTGGATTTAGTACTTATTATATGGAACAATAAGTCAATTCAGGTCAAGAAAAAGCTGGAGATAAATGTGGCTTAATGTATTTCAGAAGATTAAATGGATCATACTATATAGTACATACATTGACAATGTCTTCTTGACTCTCTGGTAAGGATTAACTGAAATGAAGTACATTTTTTATCTCAGGGAATTAAATCAAATAATAATGCATTTAGCTGTAACTGCCCGCAGTTACATCGAACCAGTTACCTGGAAGGGAAGCTGGGGATTATGGAAAGGCGGCAAAAAAGTGATGGAGACCCAGATAATACCTGCTATTCAAGATCTCGAAGTTTAATGAAGAGCTCCACATATACATATATACACACATGTATATATGTATATATATGTATATATGTAGGCAGGGGGAAAAGTCTGGAAGCTTCTCAGCAGAATCAGTTCACTTGCTCCACAGGTGGCTAGTGTCTCTCAGGACACTACAGGTCCTTGAAGAACAATAGGCTTCACTTTTGAGCACTTCACCATAGGTGGAGGGGATTATGGCTAAACAGGAGTTACCACTCAAAGGCTGGGAGAGGAACTTCACATTGGTCAATGTCAAGTTCCTGCCAGCTGGCATGGGACCTCAATAAGGCTCTCTACATTTAGTGTTTATCATTTTAGGATATGTGGATGAACTACTCATTATTGAGTTTTTCAGGCAAGAATGAGCTCTATTCTTCCCAAATAATATTTGCTGTTTTTTGTGAGCACCCAGGTTACTTTTTCAGAGCCCACATCAGAGAGTGCACAGCCTCTTATAATTCACACTACATATATACTTGTATATATGTATATGTATATGCATGTAAACACACACACAATCTTAGAATTATCTAAACCATCTTACCACACAACAAATGGCATTTTAATATTTGCATCTCCTTTGCCAATGTTAATATACTCAAGCAACTGCTATCTGAGCACATGCCATTTTGAAGCCTTGACTGTTTTCTTTTTTGATGCATTTGCCCTCTGTGCTGGCTTAGCTCTCACTGATGCTCTGGTAAGGTAGTCTAGCAGATACCCAGTGTAATCTCCTTATGGAAAGCAGTTCTAAATTTCCCTTTATTTACTGCTATCTGGTGTCCTGTGATTGATTGGCTCTTCAAAGAGCATATGCCTTGTCATAATGAATATCATAGTATTCAGTACCCTCACTAAAAATGCACTGTGGAAACTTCCAGCATTTACTTTATGCAGTAAGATCAACACCACCATAATAGGCTACCTGCAGTGAATTGTGTACTTTTAGTATGCTGTCTCAGACAAGAACATCTTATTGAAGACAGAATGGAAATCCAGATAAACAATTTTTATTACAATTTCATAACACTCTAATAGGCATAACCCTATGGACTGAGAGTAGTAGGGGGATATTTAAGAGTTCTTATTAAACTACTTCATAAACTTGTGAGTGGAAAAGTAAAAGCAGTTGTTATTGGTCATACCTGCTTTGTTCAAGTAAGGGCAAATCCTGGCCATTTAATATCGAGCTCAGAAACTCAAAAGCTGATTACACAACGATCTTTGCGACTCATAATCTTGGGTTATGAATCATCCATGGATCAAGGAAATTGCTAGTACACAGAATAGTTAGATAGGATTTCAACAAAGAATGCTTTCTACTATGTTTAGATGTTCACTTTCACTGAAGTCGGAAAGCCACACTGTACAAAAGAGAGATGAAACTATGATCATTCACAAACAGCATCTTGCTTTTCTTCAACCATGTTATACATGGTTCCTACTTTTGGGAAGCCTGAGTTCCCTGCCATTGTGGATGTCTCAGATGTAATTTATTAAGCCACATCATAGTTATCTCAAGTTAATTTAACTTTAAAAACCTTTCTGAGATTTAAGCAGAAAAAGATTTTTGCCCCTAGGAAAATATGATAGAATAATAATAGTCAAAATGGTAATAAACTATGTAATTTCAACATTTTAGATATGAAAGATGTTAATGGGACTTTGTGATCGATTCAGCCCTTTCCTCAAAATCTGGGAGCTGTGAAAACATCCTTTAAATCAATTGAGCCATTTATTTCCTCCTGTTCTCATCACTCTCATGCTCTTGATGACTCTGCTTCTCTTGAATAACTGCAGATTGCAAATCATTTTAATGTTTATTTCCCCAATTGACTTTCCTTTCAGATGTGAATAATTCATCTATACTTCTTTTGGAAGGACTGAAATGTCAAATCCTATTGTATGCAATGCTAATGTAATCTTGATGGGTTTTGTGAGGAAAAAGATGAAAGAGCAAATCGATACATCTTAAAATATGTTCATGTGTGTCTGTGCAGGTATGTGTGTGAGCATGCATGTGTGAGGCATTCCCCAAACTTTACATGGAAGAGTAAAAAATAAATTAATTGGGAAAAATACATTTTGATTCGTTAAACAACTTCATCTTAAATAATTCTGAAAACATATTTGGAATTTATTTCATATTTCTGGGCAAAAAATTAGCCAAAATACTTCTTTGCAGTATAAATAAAAATGTCACTTTTTCTAAAATACAGAAATCAGAATTTTGTATCATGAAATGGTCATCCTCTGCTCTGGGCACTGTAGAGTATACCTGTAATGTACACTGGGAGGTGGAGCAAGTCGGGAGCAGAGTTTGTTATCCTCAGCTAAATAGCAAATGTAGACCATCATGGGGCACAGGAAAAGCTGTCACCATCCTAAACTCCTCTCCTGAAGGATTAGTGCATTAGGTTGAAATCTGGGGAAATCGATGGGATGAGACTTCACAAACTTTGGTAGATGTCAGATACTATACTATCCTTTCTTAAAATGTGTCCCAAAACATGGAGTGTTTATGTATTTTGTAAGGAGTTACATATAGGCAGCATTTTGAGTATGTAAGGACAGAAAGAATGCATGAAAAGAGAACATGGCATTAAAAAGTTGGTGCATCTTTACAGGAATACATGCCATTACCCACTAAGGCTGGGTTTTACTTCCCCAAGAATGACTGTGCTTCTTCAATACAACAAACAGTGCACAAATACCTAGAGTCACTGAAGTATAAGGCCTTAGTAAGTACAGTAAGCCAAACTTTTAACTAGGAGAATAAATTAAATTATGAGCAAATGCTACAATGCTAAGTACTGATGAAATAAGATAGTATTTGGAACTTTTGGGCAATCTTATCTCAAACTTTGTGTTGTTCTTGCCTTCATTTATAAATTACAATTAAATAGAAGAGGTGAATTATGCTGTTTAATTGCATGGTAATGTTAATAAAGACAATTACATTGTAATGCTTTCTTCAAATTTCCTAAAGGATTTTATTTTTTTAATTTAATGCATGTAAAAAAATTAACATTCTTACTACAGCTTTATCATATCATAGCACAGGGTGAACATGTATCAAACATCAGAAATTACCTAATACATTTGTACAAATATTTGAAGGCTTAGGTTTTTTTTTTAAAACCTAATTTAATAAGGGTTCTTTTTTTTTTTGGATTTGGTTTTTTCGAAACAGGGTTTCTCTGTATAGCCCTGGCTGTCCTGGAACTCACTCTGTAGATCAGGCTGGCCTCGAACTCAGAAATCTGTCTGCCTCTGCCTCCCAGAGTGCTGGGATTACAGGCGTGCGCCACCACCACCCGGCTTTTAATAAGGGTTCTTAAATACTTTTACCTCCCTTCTTGTTCTCCATTCAAAGGTAGGGAAAAAGATGGTAAATAGGACAAGGGGATGTGGGCCTGTTTAAAATATTTCTTTGGGGGGGGCAATTTCCGTCTTCATTTGTCAGGATACTAGTGGTAGGGTCCAAGAATCGCTGAAGAAAGGAAGATCCTAGACTCAAATAGTATGCACAATCAAAAAGTGTTATTTCAGCTAAATTTCTTTTGGGAATGGAGACCTCTGGTGGGCTCACAGGGCCAGCTTTTCTTGTCAGAGAAATACTAGGGAAAAGTATGTGCCCTTTTACCTTGATTGATTAGCTGTACACCTATCTCTATGGGGTCTGAATGATTCTGAAATTGGTTGTGGCTCTGGAGACGTTACAGGGTGGTTGCTTACTCATTCCAGCTACCTACATCTTCAGGTCAGATCACAAGGTGTCCTTGGATTGGCTGCATAGCTAATGCTGATCACAGGTTCCTGGATCCAGGTCCTCATTTCTGAGAAACAGAAACTTAAGCCAAGTCTCCCAAGGTGCCAGTTTTCAGCCTGTCATGGAGTCAGGCTGCTTCTGACTAATTCAGTTCTCTCCCCAGCAATCCAGTTCAGTAGTGTTAGCAAACAAAAATCAGAAACAGCAGAATGATCCAGCAGAAGTCACTAGGGCTCCAAAGAAAAGGCACAAGTCAGGGCAGTAACCAGGACCAGATGGAATGCTAGAGGTCCTCTGCCTGGCCTTTCTTAACAAAGTGAAGAACAGTGAAGATCTGGGACCAATGAATTGTTGCACAGCTAGCTATGCCAGCAACCTGTCACTCTCCTTTGAGTACTAGTTATACTCTTTCCAAAGTTCATGTGTCCTCTCTTGGGTCTTGCCTCAGCAAAACACCATGTGAGTCTGCCTCATAGGACACAACCAGAAATTTCCACTTCAAATATTATGTCTATATTAAATGTAAGGGATACAGTTATGGTAAACTAAGTAATGGCAAAAATACATTTTGAATTGGTAGTTGCTTTGAAACTTAAAAAAAAATAAATAAATGTGTAGGACCATGAAAGGAGTGACCATATACATCATACATTGTTTTTTAATTTTACATTATTTCTATTAATGTTCAAAAATTTTTAAAAAATGTGTCATCATTAAAGTTCATTCTACATACAAAACTAAATAGTAGCTATTCAAAACAACTGCCTAAAAATAGTGAGTATTCAATTCAAGTCATAAGCCTATCCATGTGATGCAAATAACCCTTACCTTCTCTGAAGAAAGAAGGGAGATTATTGACCAAAAAAAGTGGTAATTCCGTAACATATTAAGGAAAAGTCTCCTTATCTAAAAATTAATTCCATTTATCTACCTTTGAAATCCTTACTCATCACCTCAGATCTGTCTAAGAAGTCATCTCCTCTACAAAATTCCTTTTGGTGACTTTCTAGAGTTTTTCATTTTTATCCTTTAATATTGTTTAATGATTTGAGTATTTTATATTTTTCATGATTTTATTGCTTTGTGTTATGATACACATAACAATAAGCAGTTTATTTTACTCAGATGAACTATGAACCTCAGAAGAAAAGCACAAAATATCATTTATCCTTTAATTTTGTCAAACTATAACACATAATGGAAAATACATGTTTACGGAAATACAACAATCAAAGTGAACTCAGGTTATTATTTTATAAATATGTAAAATTTATCTATATTAAATATATACAAATGTATTCATACATACATATATATGTATGTATGTATACACACAGACACTAATGCACACATATTTAATCTAAGTGTACTTGATATATATCTTTAATGATATATCTGGATATTGAGGTAGATCAATTTCTAATTTTCGGAGAAACTCCTAAGTAGATTCCTAATATGGTTGCACAAGATTTAGAGCCTTAACCCAGAAACTGATGGAAAGTGATGCTTAGATGCCTTAAGTGGAGCCTGAAGAATCCTATGGGAGATGAGAAGGGTGGATTGGAGGAGCCAGAGTGGTCAAGGACGTGGCAATAAAACTGAAAACCTACAGAATCAACTGATATGATACCATATTGTCTATTGAAACTGAACTGCAACCATAGAGCATGGGATGAACCTAGGCCCTTTGCACATATGTAACAGTTGTGTGGGTGGGTCTTCATGTAAGACTAAGGAGGGAACCTGGGCTGCCTTTCACTACGTTGCCTGCCTTTGGATCCATTTTACCTAACTGAGCTGCATTGTCTAGCCACAACAGAAGAAGATGAGCCTAGCCTTACTGCAACTTTATATGACAAGACTGGCTGATATCCCTTGGAGACCTCCACTCTTCTGTGGAAAAGGAGAGAAAATATGGATGATGGAAAAGAGGAGGGAAAAATGAGAGACGGGGAAGAGAGGGGGAAGGGGAAGCTACAATATGATGTAAAGTAAATAGATGACAATTTAAAAAATGAAGAGAAAAGAAATAACTTTAAAAACAGTCTCCTTAGAGCCCCATTGTCCTCCTGGTCTTCACAATCACTTGCACCCATGGCAAATAGGCATGGCTGCTTTCCAAGCCCACAGATGTGTCTGTCTCCTAGGAGGTCTTCCCTAACCAGACCCCCAATACCCACCCCAGCTGGGACCCTCACAGACCCAAACAGTTATAGTTCTATCCTGATCTGCCTGAGCCAAACCACACAATCACAGGGGAAAACTTTGCTAAACTAAAGAAAGAGTTGGTCATAAATGTACAAGAAGCCTACAGAACACGAACTAGATTGGACTAGAAAAGAAAATCCTCCTTCCACTTGATATCAAAATGTAAAATGTATACAACAAAGAAAGAATATTAAAAGCTGTAAGAAAAAGTAAAGGCCAAGTAGTATATAAAGGCAGACCCATAGAGCTACATCTGAACTCTCAACAGAATTCTAAAAGCCAGAAGATACTAGACAGATGTCATTCAGAATCTAAGAAACCAGAGATGCCAGCGTAGGCTAACAAACCCAGCAATACTCTCAATCACTGTAGATGGAGAAACCAAGATAAATGTCTTTCTACTTATCAAGCCCCACAGAGTATTCTAGAAGGAAAACTTCAATACTAGCAAGGCAAACTACACCCAAGAAAGCACATGTAATTAATCATCTCACATCAAACTCAAAAAGAAGAGAATCACATACTCAACCCCCCCCACACACACACACATTTTACCATATCATACAACAAATTCACAAGAACTATCACTGGTCATTAATGGTCATTAATATCCCTCAACATCATTTGAATCAATTCCACAATTACAAAAAACATGCTAACAGATTGGATTCATAAACAGGATCCATTATTCTGCCACATATAAGAAACACACCTTAGCAAAAAAAGGCAGACACTACCTGAGAGTAGAGGTCTGAAAAAAAGGTTTTCCAAGCATATGGTCCCAGAAACCAAATAGAGTAGGCATTCTTGCATCCAATAAAATAGACTTTAAACCAAAAGAAATCATAAGAGATGGAGAAGGACACTTCATACTCATCAAAGGGAAAATCCACCAAGATAAACTCTCAATTCTGAACATCTATGCCCCAAATGCAAAGGTATCCACATTTGTAAAATAAATGTTACTAAAGCTCAAAGCACACATTGAACCTCAGACAATAATAGTAGGAACCATCAACATCCCCGTCTCACCAATGGAGAAATCATGGAAGCAGAAACTAAACAGAGACGTGTTGAAGCTAACAGGAATGTATTAATCAAATGGATTTGACAGATATATATACAGAGCATTTCATCCCAGAATAAAAGAATATACATTCTTTTCAACATCTCATGGAAATTCTCCAAAGCTGATCATATGCTTGGATACAAAGGCAATCCTTAACAGATACAAGAAGATTTAAATGATAACTTGCATTCCATCAGACTATCATTTATTAAAACTGGACGTTAGTAATAACAGACAACAGAAATCCCACATACTCATAGAAATTGAACAACTCTCTATTCAGTGATAACTTGGTAAGGGAAGAAATAAAGAAGTTAAAGACTTTCTATAATTCAATGAAAATTAAGGCACAGCATACCTAAACCTGTAGGATACAATGAAAGCAGTGTTAAAAAGAAAGTTCATAGCACAAATTGCCTTCATAAAGAAATTGGAGGTCTTATACTAGCGATGTAACAGCACAACTGAAAGGTTTAGAACCAAAGGAAACAGATATACCCAAGAGAAGTAGAGCTCAGGAAACAGTCAAACTCAGAGCTGAAATCAACCCATTAGAAACAAAGAGAATAATACAAAGAATCAACAAAACTAAGAGTTGGTTCTTTTGGTGAGTTAGCCAAACTAGGCACAAAGACAATATTCAAATTAACAAAAATCAGAAATGAAAAGGGAACCATAACAACATAACTGAGAAAATTAAAAAAAAAAATCAGCAGATCTTACTACAAAAGTCTATACTGGAAAAATCTGGAAAATATAAACAAATGGAATGATTTTCTAGACATATAACACATACCAAAGTTAAATCAAGATCACACAAACTATCTAAACTGCCCAATAGTCCCTAAGGAAATAAATTCAGTCATTACAACTTTCCCTTCTACCAAGAGAATACCTACAGCTGATTAATAATTTCTTCAAAGAGGCAGAAATACAATTCATTCAAACTAATCAGTAGACTTCCTTTATATAAAAGATAACTGGCTGAAAAAGAAATTGGAACAACATCCTTCACAGTAGCAACAAATAATATGAAATATCTTGGTGTAACTCTAACCAAGCAGGTGAAAGATCTGTATTGCAAGACCTTCAAATCCCTAAAGAAGGAAATTGAAAACCTAAGAAGATAAATTTCCCATGCTCATGAATTGGTAAGTGTAACAGTGAAATTGGCCATCTTAACAAATCTATACATTCAATAGACTTCCAATTAAAATTCCAATACAATTCTTCACAGAAATAGAAAGACCAATCGAAACTCCATATGAAAAAACCAAAAACCCTGAATAGCCAAAACAATTCTGAACAATTAAAGAACTTCTGGAGAAAATCACCATTCCTGACTTCAAGCTGTACTACAGAGCAATAGTGGTAAAAACAAACAAACAAACAAACAAAAAACTGCATGGTATTGAGACAGAGACAGATAGGTCATTAATGCAATAGAATCGAAGACCCAAAAATAAAACCATACACCTATGGACAATTTATCCTTGGCAAAGAAGCCAAAACCATCCAGTGGAAAAACAAAGCATCTTTATAAGTGGTGCTAGTCTAACTGGTGATCGGCATGCAGAAGAACGCATATTGATCTATGTTTATTACCCTGCTCAGAGCTCAATTACAAGTGGATCAAGGATCTCAACATAAAACCAGATACAGAAAGTAGGAAATAGCATGGAAGGCATTAGTACAGGGGAAATTTTCCTGAACAGAACACCAGTGGCTCAGGCTCTAAGTTCATCAATTTATAAATGAGGCCTCCTGAAACTGCAAAACTTCTGTAAAGCAAAAGAAACTCTCAATAGGACAAAATAGCAGCCTACAGATTGTGAAAGGAACTTCATTAACCCTACATCTAATAGAGGGGCTAAGATCCAACATATATAATGAATGCAAAAAGTTAGACTTCATAAAACCAAATAACCCAATTTTAAAAATGTGGTGCAGAGCTAACCAGAGAATTCTCAACAGAGGAATTTTAAATGGCTGAGAAACACCTTAAGAGATGTTCAGCATCATTAGTCATCAGAGAAATCCAAATCAAAAGAACCCTGAGATTCCACCTCACACCAGTCAGAATGGCTAAGATTAAAAACTCAAGAGACAACAAATGCTGGCGAGGATGTGGAGAAAGAGGAACACTCCTCCACTGTTGGTGGGATTGCAAAATGGTAAAACCGCTCTGGAAATCAATCTATCAGAAAATTGAGGAACTGGAGATGGCTCAGCAGTTAAGAGCTCTGACTGCTCTTCCAGAGGTCCTGAGTTCAAATCCCAGCAACCACATGGTGGTTCACAACCATCTGTCATGGGATCAGATGCCCCCTTCTGTGGTGTCTGAAGACAGTTACAGTGCACTCATATAAATAACAAATAAATACAGTTTGGGGTGCAGAACCAGAAAAAGGGAAATGAATTGTAAATATAGAATATATCCAATAAAAAAAAGAAAATTGGAAAGAGTTCTACCTGAAGACTCAGCTATACTGCTGCTGGGTATATTATACCAAAAAGATGCACCACCATACTATAAGGACTTGTGCTCCACTATGTTTATAGCAGCCTTGTTTATAATAGCCAGAAATTGGAAAGAGCCCAAATATCCCTCAAAGGAGGAATGGATACAGAAAATGTGGTATATTTATACAATGGAATACTACTCAGCAATTAAAAATAATGAATTCATGCAATTTGTAGGTAAATGGTTAGACGTGGAAAATATCATCCTGAGTTAGGTATCCTAAAACCTGAAAAGACATGGATGCTATATACTCACTGATAATTGTAAATTAGCCAAAAAGTACAGAATACCCATGATACACCCTATATACAGTAAGCATTTAAACAAGAAGAAAGGCCAAGTGGGGATGCTTCCCTCTCATTTATAAGGGGGTGGGGGGATAACCATGGGAAGCTGAGGGAGGAAGGGACCTGAGTGGGAGAGGAGAGGGGAGATGGAAAGAGTGCCTTGATCAGATACGGGGGAGGAAGACAGGAGAGAATGCCAGAGGGTCAGGAAAATAAATTGAAACATGCCGCTGCCATTGGCTAGGGTTGGGCGAAACCTCTAGATAGGCCTAGAGTCCTGGGATATGAGAGGCAGCCAGGATTTAGTGTGGGTGGTCTTAGACAAAATTCCCAACAGCGAGAAGATGGAACCTGAAGAGAGCACTTCCAGTAGTTAGTCAGGGCTCCAGTGGATGGATGAAGATACCAACTCACCTCAATTTTTTGATCCAGAATTGTTCCTGTCTAAAAGAATTGCAGGTACAAAAATGGAGTAGATATTAAAGGAATGGCTGACCAGTGACCAGTCCAACTTGGGATCCATCACATGGGTGGGCACCAAACCCTGACCCTATTACTGATGTGATTGCAGACAGGAGCCTTGCATTATTGTCCACTGAGAGTCTCTTTTAGGTGACAGATGCAGATTCTCACAGCCAAGCACTGGACTAAGATCAAAATTAGTGATAGGATTGAAGGAACTGAAGGGGATGGCAACACCATGAAGAGATCAATAGTGTCAACTAACCTGGAACCCTGGCAGCTCCCAGAGACTAAGCCACCAACTAAAGAACATACATAGACTGGTCAGAGGACCCTGGCACATACTAGCAGAGGACTGCCTGCCTTGTCTGGCTCCCATAGGAAAGGATGGCCCTAATCCTGTAGAGACTTGATGCCCAGTGAAGCCAGATGCTGGGGAGCACCTTCTCAGAAGCAAAAGGAAGGTACAATGGGGTAAAGAACTCTGGGAGGGAGGCAATATTAGCATGTAAATAAATAAAATAATTATTAAAAATCTCTAGATTATAAAGTTTCAATCAATTATATTTGATACATATTATTATTAATATAATACTACATGCCAAATGTTCATGACTTGATATTTTCTACCAATAGCATGCTTCTAAATTACATTCAACTGCAGCAATCCTGTCTCTACCCTTGACATAACTGTTAACTCTATTGAAGCTGACACATATCGCACTCATTTTTTTTCTTATAAGTACATCATTTTAATCAGACTTTATGTTTTTCTGGTAAACTTTCTCTGCCTTTTTCTGTCCTTTCTTACTTAGATATCAAGGGTTTTAGGTATTCATGGTAATAACACTAACGACATGGAAGCTACTTCTGTGAAAATGGGCTTAATTCAACATCTCTTCTGTGATAAAAAAAAAAAAAAAGGATGCCCCAAGTTCCAGCTTCTTCTACCAGACACTCAAAATCTGGTACTATCTAGATTCATGTTTGAACAATTCTTCTACTATACCATTGTATCTAAGCCATTGTTTAGTATATAAATCACTGTATGAATTTGAGTTTGAGGGAGTATTCTATATATGTTTTAAAGAAAGATATAGAGAATATGATACTGAGAATAAAAGAATGCACAAACATAAATCCATAATTTTTGCAAAGACACAAATGTATTTTACTCCCTGTCTGTCTCTTTTCTGATTGCCAAACACCAAACTTATCATTTTCAGCTTTCATGTCTTTATTGAGTTTCATTCCATATACTTCATATCAATGTGTCTACTATCAATCCATATTCTAAGGAAACACTACCCATCTCATGTGTGAAGTTCATCCGGCCTCACTCCATTTCTTCTACCTTTTCCATTCCTTGACTCCTTTCTTTCAGCTTCAAGTCCTCATTTAAAAGTCTCATCACAAAGTTTACCTTCGTGATCTTTTCTCTGAGACCCACAATGCCTGTTAACATAACACATGCAGTAGAGTAATTTTAGTATAATTCCCATGAGTTTCACTGCTTCTACTGATTATGCCTCTGAAACATGCCAGACTCTTATATTTTATTATTTATTTATTATTTATTCTACTGTGATGATGGAACTTTCAGTAACTCTATTTGAAAGGTTAATTAACTAAACAACTAATAACAAAACCATAACAGCTAAATTCTTAAGAAGGAACAGAATAGTTTCTTTATATCCGGGTTGGAGACATGGTCATTTATTGTTTTAAATATTTTCAGACACTGAAATAGAATGTTACAATGTTGAAAGTTTCATTTTCAAATATGGTACATCTAGCCTGTGAGACAGCTAAATGAATACAGGCACATACCATCTAGTCTGACAGCCTGAGCTTGATCCCTAGGATCCAGATACTAGAAGAGAACAGAGCCAGAAAGATATACTTTAAACGTTGTGACAGTCTCTCTGCCTCCCTTTTCCCCTCTCCCCTCTCCCCTTTCCCGTTTCTCATTTCCCCTTCTCCCTTTTCCCCTCTCCCATTTCCCCCACCTCTTCTCTCTGTCTCTCTTCCTCCCTCCCTCCCTCCCTCCCTCCCTCCCTCCCTCCCTCCCTCTCTCTCTCTCTCTCTCTCTCTCTCTCTCTCCCTCTCTCTCCTCTTTTCCCCTCTCTCACCATGCTCACTGTCCCACTAGCAAATCTTCATGAGGCAGCTTTATTCATTTTTTTTTCAGAAAATTTTCTGGAAATTTTTTATTCAGAATTTTGAGCCAAGAGTGCCCAATTCAGACATAAAGCTCACAAAAGGCTTACTTCAGAATGTAATGCATCAATGATGACCTATTTGTTCAGACATTTGTATTATAGCCCCTGGATAATGAAACAGAAATCCTTGTATGCGACCCAATCACAGAGAAAGAAGTAACTGTTATGAGAACCCAAGATGGATTAGCATAAAATTCGATCAGGAAAATGGCTTTACTTGTTCATAGCTGTCAACTGGGCTATCTATCAGTAGCCATCTTCAGCCTGACAGAATGCCTTAGGAAGGAGTTTGCTTTGTCTGCTCTGTTCATGCATCTGAGCCTTTAAAAGGCTATCATAGCATGTGTAGCATTATGAAGCAGGCTTGCTGGATGCCGAGCTTTACACCCTGGAAAGAAATGCTAAACGACAAACAAAGGCAGAAAAGGGAGATTCAGGCTTCATTCAGGCTTCTTCCTCATAGTTTTAAATATGCATTAGTGTCAAGGTCTGATCTGAGTAACTGAATATCAAAATCAAATTACAAAGAGCAAGGAACTTTTTCTGAGAGTGGAGAAAGAGAAAATGGAGAGAGAGACCGAGGCAGAGGGAGAGGAAAGCAAGAGGATGAGAGATAGTAATCATAAATAACTTATTCTTAAAGCCAAACACTAATCGGTTCCAGAAAATTGAGGACTCTGGGGAAGGGGTAAAAGGAGTACTCTATACAATGTCCCAATTTTCAGTGATATGTGGTCACAAGAACACAATTCAGCCACCTTCAACTTCAGTTGTTAATGTGTAACATCAATCGATAATAGCATTTATTGAATGTTTGAAGGGTAAATAAATGATACTCATGAACTGATTTATAATTATTGCACTGTACAGTTTACTAACCAGGTAGATGTGAAATGTATGCCTTTGCCTAATGAGTTTAAACAGCACTGGGGAGAGGCTTACTAAGTGGATGTCACTTAGGCGCAAATCATAGATTTTACCCCAGCCAAAACTCATCCTCATTTCTGTTTCCTTACTGTCTGTATAATGTAATCAGGATGCTCTCATGTCTGCTATCATGCCTTCCTAAGAAGAACTGAGTATACATCTCTGGGCTGTAAACCTGAATGAAACCTCTTTCTTTTAAATTGATTCCTTAAGTATTTAGTGAAAGCAGTGAAAAAAAGTAACTAATATAGAACATAGAAACTGAAATGGAAACAGTTGTGGACTTTATACCTGAAAAATACATTGTGGCTGTATTTAGGCTTGTGTTTGGATAACTGGAGATGAGTTTCAGTTACAACGGCACTGCTGCTTCCCTTCACAACCTGCTTTGTGAGAGAAATTTACTGTTGCCTACATAGAATGACGGAGTCCAGAAGAGAAATTCTCAGAGCTCTGAGGTTTAGACATAAGGTTGCCACATCATCAGACTGCCTCTGCTGTTTTAGAGAGAAGACAAAAAAATTAAGGCATTAAGTGTGATCCAGGTAAAGGAGAGGACCCAAGGTGTGGCACTTACTGAGGCTATGGAGCACTCACAATAAGAGGCCTATCATGACTGCCCTCCAAAAGTCCCAGCAAGCAGCTGAATGAGTCAGATACAGATATTTGTACCCAACAACTGTACAGAAGCTGATGGCCCCTGTGGTTGAATTAGAGAAAAGCTGGAAGAAGCTGAGGAGGAGAGTGACCTTATAAGAGGACCAGCAGTCTCAATGAACCTGGATCCCAAACATCTCTCAGACACTAGATTAGCAACCAGGAAGCATACAGGAGCTGATATGACATATACCGCAGAGGACCACCGAGTCTAGGTTCAGTCAGAGAAGATGCACCTAACCCTCAAGACACTGGAGGCCCCAGGGAGTTTAGAGATCTGTTGGGGTGGGAGCTGGGGATATCCTCATGGAGAGAAGGGGGCAGGGAGGAGCTTTGGGATGTGGAACAGTCAGAGGGTAGACTGGGAGGGGAATAAAATCTGGAGTATAAAATAATAAACAAATAAAATAAGATTAAAAGTTAAGTCTAGTCATTAAAGGGAAAAGAAATACTTAAGTAGTAGTAAATTTATACGTGTGATATTAGAGACATTTTTCATTTATGCGTTCAACTTGCCTTGTTCCCAGAAGGGGAATTGTTGATTAATACATAGTGAGTATATGAATGACCAAAACAACAAACATACAAATGTTCACATCAAGAGATGGAAGTAAGTTCTATTCTAAGTTTTTTTGCCAAGGAAATAAAAATATGCATACATGATATTTGCTATTCATAAAATGAATAAGTAATAGAAATAAAATAGATTGATCAGATTACATCATATTATATTAATACAGGCCATTGGATGCCAGGTCTGAGTTCTTTATACAATGCTACTTTATTCACTTAAAGTAATTCAAAAGCTATTAGATGTCATACAAATTGAGGATTTGTCTTTGTTAGTTGTGTGTCTAAGAGAGAGGAGGAGGTAAATGTGCGTGGGGACATTTATATCCACAAGAAGGAACCGGAAGCCTGCAGAGCTTATGGGCTGTGAAACACAAGGTCAGTGAAAGGCCATCCAGTCTAAAAATGCATTCTCTCAAGATGATCCTGGCTCTAAAATCAACAAGATCAATATGAAAATCAAATGCAATATCTTTGTTTACATCCCAGGTACTGAAGTGTGAGAGTCTTTGGCAGGCAACGGAGACAGACTGCCAGTGATGGATGTCCCACTTAAGTGATGCTTTGCAAAGTCTCCATCCTGTGCTGGCAGAGAAGTCACAGGAGAATAATGACTTTCTTTTACATTCCAAGAGCAGGACAGAGGAGACAGACAGTGTGAATGTCACAGTCTCTGTTCAATTGATTTCTCAGTAGCCAATGCTAAGGAGTCTCCAGAGAGGAAAGCATCTCACAAGTGCACAGATCAGGGAAGTTCAATTCCTCAGTAATGAAACTCAAAGCATTTCAATGCTTGTGTCATTTGTTACAAAACATCATCAGCCATTATAAAAGTCACTTTAAAAAGGTAAATAAAAAGAAAAATGGCCAATGTTGCTTTCGATTGCTCCATCAGTTTTCAAATTTGTATTTCATAGTTGTATATAACAGAACTGAGTTTCAGACTTTGATATAAATACTCTGTATTAATAATCATAAATATATTAAAGAGCAGATTAAAAATTATAAAATGTGATTAGAAATCATATGGAATTTGAAAGTGTTTTTCTTCATATCATCATTTTCTGCTCTTCCTGAAAGTGTATTATCCTTGTCCACACAGGATTCTTTCAGTGACTACAATGTTAATAAAACAGTAAGAGGAATGGGATGGTAATAGCCACAGAGCAACCAAGTACAAAACACTACTTATCTTCAAATGATCTACCTTTCAGGACACATTTGTATAGTAGATTCTAGAAGAAAGTAGAATACAAATAATAAAAGATAAATGAACCTTATCAGAATTATAACCACTCTGGCAAAAAAAAGTTCAGCTATCATAATTAACCCCCAGTTCTAGAGAAGGCAAGCCTCTTGTGTAGAATGGGTTAATTAATTATAATAAATGAGGAGAACAAACTACTTTACATAGACTTTAAATAACTTTTTGGGAGCCAAGTATGGTGATACATACCTTTAATCCTAGCAATAAGGAGGAAGAGGCATGCAGATCTTTGAGTTTGAGGCCAGCCTAGTTTACAGAGTGACATCCAAGACAGCCAAGACTATACAAAGAAACCTTGTTTTTGTTTGTTTGTTTAGTTTTGTTGTTTGTTGTTTTAAAAGACTATATGTGTAGAGAAACCTTGTTTAAAAATAAGAATCTTTGTTTCTTAAATATCTCCTCTTTACAATTTTTTTTAACTTATCTTTTTTTTAAGTTCTGAGTTCTATGTTAGAATGAAGGATTCATTGATCAAAGTTTGATTTTTCTAGCTTCAAGTTAAAGGACAGGAGAATTGTAATGTAAACAAAATTTCATTTCTGCATAAAGAACTAGTATATTAAATAAAAACTATTAATTAATAGTACAAAGCTTAGGGACCCATAAGCGAGATATTAATTTTGGGGATTTTTTTCTTTTATTTCATATTGTTGTATAATCTCCAGTAGTATCTATAGGCTCTGCCTAGAAGAACAAGACACACTCATTTGCTGTGATTCTGAGACTTAATTCATAAGAACGCAGAATTTTTTAGACTCAAGTTTGACCTTAACTCAAGAAATCCCTTTATAAATAAATGTGGAAGCCATGAGATAATATAAATCTGATCTTTGACATAGTAAAATCAGTGACCTATCATTCTGAGCATGTCTGCAAACTATAAAATTTCTATGTTGCAAGTATTTTCAGTTTCATATTTTACTATTAGATTTAACCAAAGAGGAAGAAGACATATCTACTTGTGCATCAACTGCATAATTATGCATTAATTGTATCCCGTATTTTTTGAGAGAACTCAAGGCTTTGTTTTGTAAATAAGATTTATATAATTTTCAGGAAAATATACACAGAATATTTTAATTTCTTAGTTAATTAAAGGTGAAGAAGAGAATTAAAAAATATATAGCAGATATACTTATTTAACACTCATATTATCAATATAGAATTCATTGCTTTTTAAAAATGGCTTTGAGCCAGTCAGATAAAAGGGAAATTAAATAATTTGATTTTATGTTTAAAAATAAAAACAGCAACTATATCATTGAAGTAAGAGAACAAAAACCAAGTATAATTTTTAAGTATTTTTGGTGGATGTAATGTGTATGTTCACTAATAGTTTTGGAGCACATAAGAATGTTATTGAAATATTTTACAGTGAGTTTTAAGAAGCAGAGGCTGCAGAGATGACTCTATGTTTAAAGGAGCTTGCTGCTTTTTCAGAGAGCTAAGTTCAGTTCTTAGCACTCACAATGGGAAATTTATAACCACCTGTCACTCCAGCTTTAGAGAATCCTATACAGGTGTGTGTGTGTGTGTGTGTGTGTGTGTGTGTGCATAAGTACACATAAAAACAAATCTTAAAGGAAACAGAAGGCTCAGTTGTATATTAATATATCAATTGAGTTATTACTTTCTGTGTTCTACATGTATAATCGTTAAACCAAAACAAAACATAAAAAATCTACCTTAATAGGAGTACAATGTGAGTGTTGAACTAACATACCTTACTCCAATAGAGCCTTGTTCATACCTATTTTAATACTCTGCTGCATACTCAATTGTAGTAACAGCCCTCAGACATCAGTTTAAGGCCTGAAAGAACATTACCTAAAAAAGGATTTTCTGGCAACAGAGGCCTTAAATACTACATTGAAAAGAAAAGTTACCTTAGAGGTCTACAAAAATTATCCATGCTATACATGGAACCTGACCCTCAAATGGTCAAAAATATTTAAAAACACTAAACAACTTCAAATTTTATTATAATGTCCTATAAACTAAGGAACTTGTAAATTGGTTATGTATTTTTTCTAAAATAACAGTCAGTTGTGTTTTGAGGATTTATTCAACTCCACGCTTGGTCATAAATTGTGTAATGGCTAAAAGCTGTTCAGTTCTGCTGGGGCAAATGGATAGACTATTGGGCAAAGATAATAATGAGTTGCTTGCCTTCAGCGTGGTTTTACTTGAAGATATCATGGACTCCTCATAATTTATAAAAATGAACTCCAAGGAAAGAACATTTAAATGCATGTTTCTATAGAATAAAAACATTGGGAAACATTGTTAAGATGCAGGAAGATGATTATTTTAATTGAACCACAGTGGCAATGATGATATGTAAATGTCAGATAGACTGCATTTCTGCTCATGTATATTATTTTTAATCTATCAGTGCTGGATATATTTGTAAGATATATTCATATGACAGCACAGTCTGACAGTACAAGACTATATCTAAACACCATTTATCTACCATTAATCTTGCAATAAAGTTTCCCACATGTTCAACCAGGTTATTTGAAAATAAAATAAGATTGTCAAGCAATACAGCTCAGATGTTTTTAACTTGAAAACATATCATGATTCTACCTGCAACTGACAGAAAGACAGGGTTTCTCTATATAGCCCTGACTGTCCTGGAACTCATTCTCTAAACCAGGCTGGCCTAGAACTCAGAAATCCACCTGCCTCTGCCTCCCAAGTGCTGGGATTAAAGGCATGCACCACGACTGCCTAGCTTTGATAAAAAGTCTGCTTGCATCTGGTATAACTACTTTAAGGGAACAAACCAATCAGTAGTATACCTATGCATACTGTTTATACTATATTCAGAGGTATTCCTACCCACTTGTCAATTCTCTATCTCTTACCATATTCAGGACAATTTAAAAATTAAGATTGACATAAAACATTCTGATTAGCAGAAGTCACAAAGTCTTAAAAAGAATGAGTGTTTGGGATTGAAGACTGTGTATAAAAACAAAAATAGTAAGACCCTCCTCCATGACCCAAAGAGTGCCCACAATTGTATGAAACAGAACAATATCTCCATTAGATCAGTGGATTCTATGAAATATATCATTTAATTCCTTGATTCTAGTGAAAGGGGAAAAGTCTCTTAAGAATAACTTGTTTTTAGTCAGTTTGTTCTATTCTTGTGAGGCTGCCCATGCTGGCATCTGACTCCCCATTTGGTTAAGGATAAGTTTGTGTTACTGAGCCTCCTGCTTGCACCTCTCTAGTACTAGAATAATAAGCACACACCATCACATCCACTGTACTCACACCACCACCTCAGTTACCTCCCAACTCCATAAGAATTTGTCTGAAAAAATGCACATCCAACCCAGGTCACAGGACTCTTTCAAACATTAATTTTAGGAGTTAGTGTCGCACCACAAATAACCAACCACACAAAGCACAACATGCTTGGTTACAAAAGTTAATGGACTAAAGTCTACCAAAGCTATTGTTCTGCCATGAATGTTTGCACACTGAATTGAAGTTCATGTACACAGAAGTAAGAGCAATACACTGATACATTAAAAGAATGACATGGTGACCAGAGAACGGCACACTGGGGACAGGTTCCCGCCACTGAGTCTCACAACTGAGGTTTAATTCCCATGATCCACTAATAGAATGGGAAACACATCCTTCAAGTTGTTTTCTGAACTCCCCTTTCATTCCCTGGCATTTGGAACACACACACACACACACACACACACACACACACACACACACAGAAGGAGAGGAGAGAAACATAAAAATAAACAAAAAAGTAATAAATGACATAATAAATAAATATATTTTATTTATGATATTTCTATTTCTGGGATCATAATCACATCATTTATCCAGTCCCTCTCCTCAGTGTAGACCCTCGCTTGGCTTGTATCACCTCTTACCATCTGCCGAACTCAGCACCTGTTTGTCTGTAATTGTTATCTCTTAAAAAGAATAGCATGCTAGAAAGAGGTCTTTAAAACTGGTAGATTAGTCTGGCAGTGGTGGCACACGCCTGTAATCCCAGCACTCTGGGACCAGAGGCAGGCAGATTTCTGAGTTCGAGGCCAGCCTGGTCTACAAAGTGAGTTCCAGGACAGCCAGGGCTATACAGAGAAACCCTGTCTCGGGAAAAAAAAAAACTTGTAGATTACAGGTTAATAAGGTGCAGGAAATTTAAAAATTACCATGAGATATTCTAATGTACAATTAATTTAAGTGTAAGAAAATTGGATGCTGATGTTGTGGCCTAGGAAATATCTAAAAGTTATTCATTGAAAATATACCCTAATCTGCTGAGAACGTGATTACATTAAATCCAAGTAAGATGGGAATACTGAGAAGTATCAGACAGGATTCCTGACCTCCCTCCCCATCCCATCCCTTCTGCTGCAGTTCAGGACACTGCCCTGTATCTCATATATTCAAGGCTGGCCTTAAAGTCACTGAAATCCTGTGTTTGCTTCCACAGCACTGGAATTACAGGTGAAAGTAAACCACCTGACTTGAGTTTTTGTGGAAAGTTTTGACATAGAAACAACTTAGGATTTTTACAAGAAATAAATGCAGGTGAATAATCAAAACTCAATTCTTAAAAAATATAATAATAATAACAGCAAAAATACCTTAAATGGCCAGTTTTTTGACTCTTGAGGAAAATACAAGGACTTCTGAAAGTTAAAGTAAAGGAGGAGAAGGAGCATGTCCAGGGGATAGATCCTCCCAGGTGGAGAAATAGCCTTCAGGCTGCAGAGGTCTTTCACAGACATTTCAAGCAGTTCTGCTACCAGGAAACCCACCTGAGTTGAGGGGGTGCACTTGGGAGACTCAAGGACCTCTGTTACCAATGGCTGCAGCCTGAGACCCACAGAAAGAATAAATCCTGGCACTGCTGGTACTGGAGCAGTCCCTGAGCATCCTGCCTGAGGAGCGCCATGCCTGGGTGAGAGCACCACTCTGTGAGCCGTGAGGAGGCAGTGACTGTTCCAGAGGACTTGGAAGAGAAATGGATGCACGAGGAGGAAAGATCGCAAACCAGAGTCATAAACAGAAAGGGTCTGAAAAGGGGATGGTGACTTAAGGAACTTCCTGTAAACCTTCTTTGGCCAGTTCTGAACCATGAAAGAACAGCCGCAGAGTAACTTGAAAAAAGAACGGTAGGTTCAGGAGACTGATGTTGAGAATACGTGGAATGAAGATTTAGCCTCAAAGAAGGGGTTACTAAAGAAATGAAATCTCTTACAGAAGCGCCTAGAATGTGGGAAGGTGATGCTTCTCAAGCCCCTGAATGAGGTTGTACCATTACCAAGAGGGCAGATTGGGAAAGCAGCAGTTAAGTTCATTGGTGGAAAGACCTTCTAGCTGTGCTGATGTGAAAAAAGCTTGATTCAAAATTCCATTCTCATTGAGCGCCAGAGAATATAGAGGTGAGCAGTCTGATGCATGTAATGAGCGTGGACAAACCTTCAGACGATGGTCAAGCTCCACTGCAATCAGTTCAGTGTTCTGAAAATCCTTTTCAGTGTTTTGTTCTGGTTAAACATCAGGAAATACACACCAGAGACCTTATGAAAGAGGTAAGAGAATTGTGGAAAATGTGGTAAGAATGGCATCTACTACTGCAACTTGGTACAGGATCTGATAGATAGAGCACAGTAGAGATGATCCTGATAATGGTGAGCGAGTGAACCAGCCCTGAATCCATGGGAATGGGAGAGCTGGCATGCCCTTCCTGCTGTGGAATAACAAGGGTGAGAAAGAGATGCATATACGATGATGTAGGCCCTAACAACCTGCGGCCTGAAGGAAAGCTGGACAGGAAGACATGATCTGCCCCTGTCCCTTTGCTGTCTATGGTATTGGGTGAACTAGCCAACACAGTTCTGGAGAGCTTACTGGGGTGGTTTGGGTGCAGGACAGTTAACAGGCTGATCAACTCAGCTACTTCCCAAGGCCAGATTCAGAATCTTTTTTTGCCCCACCCCAATACCTACCCCCACTATCTAAAAGGATTCCCAGCGAGGATCCAGTATTGATAGTGATAGAGACCAGAAAACAGACCAATGACAGCAATGAACATTTGCAAATAAAGACGTGGAGAAAGTGGTATACTGTGTGACATACTGTAACACACTACAGCTTCTATGACAAGAATTTTAAATTTCCTATCTTCTTTTCTTTTGGTGGGGGAAGATTATAACTGTAGAAGACAGATATGAAATTTCAGAGAGATCATGGGATTGGGGCACATGGCGTAAAATTAACAAAGACTCAAGAAAAAATTAAAATAAAGTGTAAGTCAGTATCTAAATACAATGGAGAGATCAGAAGACATATTTTTTAAAAAGCCAGGACATCAAGACCAATGACTATCAAGCAACAACAAACATAGTGACAGCTAAAAATGTCAAATTTTCAGCTGACTAGACCACTACAACCTAGAAGATAAAGTGATAGAATCACCAGTGCTCTGGGAAAAGCCAATGTCAGTTTGAAATACATATCTAGTTGAGAGTTCTAAATTGAAAACTTACCAGCAACAATAAGTATATAAAGTAAATGAACTACTTTCAACAGTTCTTGATATTTTGAAAATTACATTTCTTACTTGTTTTTCCTCACTTTATACTCTCTTACAAACGCTTCCTCATTCTCCTAAAAATTAATGATTTTTAATTGTTATTTCATGATATATATGTATATATATATATATTCATAAATACAACCTGTTCTGTTCACATAATGCTATTTGTAGGGGTGCCTTCAGAGCTGACCCTATGAGTGTTCTTCACAGAGAAAACCAACTTCTTTGTTCCAATTGTCCTCGGTTGTTAGCGCTGTGTGATAGCTGAGGCCCCTTTGTCTTCCTCCTCCTATTTTGAGATGCTCATCAGTGTCATCCTTCTTCAGCTCCCATTTAGCTTTCATGTTGGTGAGACTTTGTGGGTATAGTTTCTAACACTCCTAGAACACAATCTCAAGGTAATCTGCTTAATCTTCAAACATTTATGAATTTTGTTAATAGAAACATGTCTGAGAAATAGTTCCTAGTAGCAAGAGAGGGCTTGGGCAATGGCTCAGCAGCTGAGAACACTTGATACTCAAAGAGCAACAGCATCAGGATTTTGTTCTCAGCATTCACACTGGAGCTCACAGTTGCCTCCAGCACCAGTTCCAATGGCCTCTTCTGGGGTATGTGGGCATTTGAATGCACATGTTGTACACGTGTACATGCACAAACACACACACATACACACAGGCACACACACACACTAAGATAAAACAGAAAACGTATTCCTAGAACACTTAAGATAAATAAAAAGATATTCAAGAGTATTTAAACAAGTAAATATCTGATTTAGAAGATTTCTTGGTTTTTCCGTGTTTTACAAAATAATTCTGGAGTCTATGAAGTAAACTTTAGCTTTGTGAAGAAAGGGGATGGCAAGTGTTTGCAATGATATGAGAGTAATACTTAGAGGAGGAGAGAGAGGGTGTGTGTGTGTGTGTGTGTGTGTGTGTGTGAGAGAGAGAGAGAGAGAGAGAGAGAGAGAGAGAGAGAGAGAGAGAGAGAGAAACAGCTAAAATACTAAAAATTAACATAAATGTGTCTAATTGTTTAATAGAAAATACTATATTTACTAATTGTATAACTTAGAAGTGTCAATTATGCTATAAAGAAAGAGCCAATAGTGTTGAATATGTTTAAGATTTGACAAATCAAGCAAGTCCAAACATAAAGGTCATTGATTGTTTACTGGAAAAGTAACATAGTTCCTATGTTAGTAGACCAAAAATAGTCATTTAAAAGGAAGGAAGGAAGGAAAGAAAGAAAGAAAGAAAGAAAGAAAGACAGAAAGACCATAAGAAAGAATGAAAGAAGAATGAACAAATGAAAGACTACTTGTGTTAATCATTGTAGCCTAGAATCGCAAAATTCCCAACACCCACTGCTTATGTTCCTGATGAATTCTCAAATACGCTTTTATTTTAGGGGATGTCAGGTGAATTTAGTTTTTTTCTCCTCTGCTCAGTTCTTATTGCTTGGAAATTATTCCCAACCTGTCCTACAGTTAAGCCATTGGTTGCTGAGAGTTCTTCTGGGACTATTACTCTGCAAACAGACTGCATTCATATCTTCATGGGCATTTCTGCCATTCTCAAGATTATTTTCATTTTATTATGAGAATTTTTAAGCAAACCAAGATTTCCTAACAAGTCACACCCTACAGGTACATCATAAATATCATCAAAGATCTTGGTTTGAGATCTTTGATGATATTTATGATGTTTACAAAACAGTAAAAGTATTCTTGAAGACATTAACACTCTTTTCCTGATGACACAAGGAGCAAGAATAAAAACTTCAGTTATTTTTCCAGTAAGGGAAAGGATCAAACCTGTCTCTTGTCATTTGTCCACAATTTGCCTTCTACTTATAAAGCATTGCACTAGAGTCATTTTAGCCATTATGGGATTTAGGTTTTAACTGACCTAAACTTATGGGAAAAAACATAATTCTGTATGAAGATACACAGATATGGTATGGGCAAATATAGTGTCACGTGAAAACACTGCAATTAAGCATCAATATTGATTTATGGCTGAGGTGAAAAGAAATTATAGGATATAACTGTTATGCTGAGTCAAAAACACCTTTTGGAGATTTTCAGTGAGAAGAAAGATCTAATTTCACTTAGAATTTATTTTCTTATTCCCTGCTGCAATGATGATATAAAGAAAATATGATAGTTTGATGTTTAAATCTGAATTTAAGTAAAATTAGACACTGCCATCCATTTACAGAGTTCTACCAGAATTAGTACTCATCCCAGTGAAAAACTAGATATTAATAACATGTGACTTTCTTCCTTCTAGCAATACTTACTTTGGAATTTGGGAAACTTGTCATCTTCTACATTTGAATTTTTTTGTTTGGTTTGGTTTTTTTGTTTTTTGTTTGTTTGTTTTTTAAATCTGTGCTTCCTCCAGGCATTTCCTTACTAGTTATAGTTCTTGACTTTAAAAGCACACATCTTATGTTGATGACCTATAACACTTATTTTGCAGTTCTGTCTCGTGCCACTGTAAATTAACAGAATGTTGGTGCCTACGGCATGAGTTTGTATTCAAAAAAACAAAGGACAATGGATGCGGAATTTTCTCCTGTTTTGTGAATTTTCAGTTTGAAAACAAACGTTCCAGTAACAGCTGAAAACCTTTAATGCACTCATATTCTACATGCATAAAAGAAAGTGTTGAAACATGTTTGTTAAGGAGCACATTATTCCACCAAGCAGTTTAGGACCATAAGAGACAGAAGTCTGTGTTAACAAAGAGAATAGCAGCTTCAATTTTTTAGGCACTATTTTTGTTACAGTATTTTGCCAGGGAACACATTTATTAAATGTGGAATGTAACAGTTAAATGGCTCTATAGAATAAATAGGTATCTGGATGCAGTGCTTGAGTGGAAGGCAGGGAAGATCAATAGAAATAATGATTGGCTGGAGCCAGATTTGAAGCTAGGGAAGATTAACTCCTAAATCTATGCTCTTGTCACAGTGTTTCTGTGAAAAGGGGGATGGAATAAAAACCAGATGGATCAGTTGAGAAAGGGATGGGCACTTCAAAAATGTACCCAAAACAAGTTTTATTCTAAGAATCTGATGCACCAAAGATTTCCCATAAAGCAATGTGCCTGAGTGGGTTGTATGTTATAATTCATAAGGTTGGGTGTGAGGCAAAACGCTTATCATTTTTGTCTGAATTTGTGGTTTTTTTTATCATCATTTCAAGGAATATAGTTATTATTAATTTGGGTAGCTTTCTTGGTGAATATAAATTCCTATTTACTTGTTCAGGGGCCCTTTGGGGATTTGTGGTTTACAGCTTTTCATCATATTTAAATATTTAAGTCATTACCTTTTGCCTATATTTGTTCTTTCCTATTTGCCTAATTCTAATCACATTAACACTTGAAGTTAGCACATAATTTTTTGGTGTATTTTTTATGTTTTCAAATATTTATATAATCTGTATCACCATCCAAAACTTACCATTTTTATTCTTTTGTGCATTCCTTGCTATTTTTCTTACTAAATTTATTTTTTAAGGTGATAATTCAGAAGTGTTGAAGAAGAAAATTTTAATATTACACAGATATTATTAGTCACAGCCTTAAAATAGATTTAAAACAAGAAAAATAGACAACTGTAATAAAAAAGGTAACAAGCAAAAATTTAAGTAATCTATGTCAGTGTAAAATAACTTTAAGTGTAGCAATTTTGGTAAAAATTTAAAGTATAAATATGAATAAAGAGCTCCATTTTAAAAATCAGTATTTCTAAACTACAACAGAAATAAAACAACACCAACACATCATAAATAATACCATGCATTTATGTGAGCTAATGTTAACTTATTGAATACATAAACAAAATCAATTTGGAAAGAAGCTCATTTTATACAGATAAATGCTATCACTGATAACAACAATTATGGAAAACAAAACCATATTTATAGATAATAAAGTAACATCAATACTTAAGGTAATTTCAATAGACTTGTACAACAATTTGGTAAGTTGTTTAATCATGGTTTTGGCTACCCTTTCTCACATGTGAATGAACTAATATCTCAATTATGTGAGAATTATCTTATGTAATTAATACCATTTATGCTTTCAAATACATATATATGCTATATTTATATGTAGTATGTGTATGTGATCTACATAGATAGATAGATAGATAGATAGATAGATAGATAGATAGATAATATGAGAGAAAGAGAGAGGGGGAAGAGGGAGAGGGAGAGGGAGAGAGAGAGAACTTACCTGTATAGAATGAGAGAAAATGGTTCATAAATAGCACACAGGCATTTTCCCAGGTAAACATGAACCATTTGTAAGTAAATAAAGAATAATATCTGCCCAAGGAATTTGACTCACATTTTATCCACTCACCTTTACTATTTATTCATCCCTTTCCTGAGCAGATCTTCTCATTAAGCTTGTCTCATCATTATGGATATCCAAAAGAGAGAGAGAGAAAGACAGGGAGAGAGAGAGAGAGAGAGAGAGAGAGAGAGAGAGAGAGAGAGAGAGAGAGAGAGAGAGAGACAGAGAGAGACAGAGAGACAGAGAGAGAGACAGAGAGAGAGACAGAGAGAGACAGAGAGAGACAGAGAGAGACAGAGACAGAGACAGAGACAGAGAGAGAGAGAGAGAGAGAGAATCTTAGCTGTATAGGATGTGGGTAATTATAGTGCATAAATATAAGCATTAGGCAGTGATAGACCAATAACACACCAAAAGCTTTCACCCAGTCAATTATCACACTATCTCAGGGCATACCACTTGCCACCCTGGAAACACAAGTTCAAACAAACTTTAGTTTCACCAGCAACTTCTCAGGTTTAGTCCCCATTTCTTCTGCTGTTGTTGCAATTGATGTTGTCATTGCTTCCTTTGACTGCCCAATCCATCAAGCATTTCTCATGAGATTACTTCCAGAGAAGAAAAGCCTACAGTTGGGATTGGGTTTGACTCTGTAACATTTCTGAGAACTTTCTAGGTATCATCTGCATATAACACATATTTCTAGTGTTGGGGACACTATTAGTTTCATATTAATTATTACTAAATTATTTTGTAGACTTTTTATTAGATATTTGTTTTATTTACATTTCAGATAGTATGCCCTTTCCTCCTTACTCCTCTGAAAACTCCCTATCCCCTATCCCCTACCCCTGCTTGCCAAACTGCCCGCTTCCCACTTTCCTGACCTAGAATTTCCTACACTGGGGCATGGAATCATCACAGGACCAATGGCCTCTCCTCTCACTGATGTCTGAAAGGGCTATCCTCTGCTACATATGTAGCTGGAGCCATGGGTCCTTCCATGTGTATTTTTTGATTGGTGATTTAGTCCCTGGGAGCTCTGGAGTTGCTGGTTGGTACATATTATTGTTCCTCCTATGGGGATGCAAACCTCTTCAGCTCTTTGGATCTTTAAATGAAGATTATTTGTCATAGCCTTAGTACAGAAAATACTTTACATCAAATATAACTAATATAATACATCATTATAACTAATAATGACTGGACAAAAGATTTTCCATGTAAAATAAGTAGCAGGGAGTATTCATAGATAACTTTATGGGTAGTACTTTCTGTGGTGATTTGAATGAACTTGGTCCATTTGTCCCACAGGGAGTGGCACTATTAGGAAGTGTGGTCTTGTTTGAGTACATGTGGCATTGTTAGAGGAAGTCTGTCATTAGGAGTGGGCTTTGCATTTTCAGGTATTCAAGTCAGGCCTACAGTCACTCTTTTCCTCCCAAGTGCCAGTCTGTATAAAGCACATTCACATAACTCATGCCTGCTTATGTGCTGCCTTGATTTCTGTCATGATGAAAATGAACTAAACCTCTAAAGTGTAAGCCAACCCTTACTCAAATATTTTCTTTATAAGAGTTGCCATGAGCTGGGCAGTGATGGCGCACACCTATAATCCCAGCACTTTGGAGGAAGAGGCAGGCAGATTTCTGAGTTTGAGGCCAGCCTGGTCTACAGAGTGAGTTCCAGAACAGCCAGAGCTACAGAGACAAACCCTGTTTTGAAAAAAGAAAAAAAACCAACCAACAAACAAAAAAGAGTTGCGTGGTCATATTGTCTCTTCATAAAAATAGAAGCCATAATTAAGATGCCTGTATGGTTTGATAATGATTTATTATAATTTTGGCTCTCTGTATTATGGTATAGAGCCTTTAAGAAATGAGGCTTAGTGGGCAATAATTAGAATATGGAGGATATTGTCCTTAGGATGTATTAAGTAGTTTTCAAACAATCAAGATTTTCTCCCAGCACAGGGATACACCTCAAGGGGAAACTCCAAGGCCTGACACTATTTCTGATGCTATGGTGTGCTTACAGACAGGAACCTAGCATGGCTGTCCTCCATGAGGCCCAACAAGCATCTGGCAGAGACAGAAGCAGATACTTATACCAACCATTGGACTGAAGTCAGGGACCCTTGTGGTTGAACTGGGAAAAGACTGAAAGGAGCTTAAGAGGAGGGTGACCCTGTAGGAATCCCAGCAGTCTCAATTAACATGGACCTCTGAGGTCTCTCAGACACTGAGCCCCCAAGCAGGCAGCATACAGGAGCAGGTCTGAGGACCCCCAACACATATACAGCAGAGGACTGCCCGGTCTGGCTTCAGTGGGAGAAGACACACGTAACCTTTGAGAGACTTGACTCCCTAGGGAGTGGGAGGCCTGGTGGAACATTTGTGCCACACCCAACCATCACTGGTCTCAGAGATGACAGGGGAATAAGAAACAAAATGAATGTGAGAACCAAAATCAGTGGGTGACTAAAATCAAAGATTTTTTTCCTGAACATTATAGGAAGTTGTACATGTGAAGTCACAATTGTTGTGACAACATTTTGAGGAACTTTGAGGATCAGGTCAGTCAAACTCCTGCATGAAGTTTTGATGAGGTCAGCCAATCCTCCAACTACCAGAGGACCTCCTGGCAATGGATGGCTACTTAGGAAAGAAATAGGATTTTTTTTTCCGTTTTCTTTTTCCAGTGAAGCTTCTCCTGAGAGGCTACCTATGATCTGGTACAAACCCTAGACCCCTGCCTACAAAGACAGAACTAAGTAGATTTCATGAATTTAAACAATAACCTAGAAAACACTTGAATTTGGGAAGAAATTATATTAATGGAAATATGAAATAAATTGGAGCCAAGAGTCAGGTATGGAGTTGATCAATACACATTATATGCATGTATAAAATTCTCAATTAATACAAAAATTGAGACTATTAGGGAGAAATTATGGAGAACCTAGCCCCCTCTCTTTCTTTCCTTATTTCTTCCTTCCTTCCTTCCTTCCTTCCTTCCTTCCTTCCTTCCTTCCTCCCTTTCTTTTTTTATTACTTTTTTTTAATAATCCACTTGTTGCCCCACTCCTGGTCCTCCCTCTGACAGTTCCTCATCCAATTTCTGTCCCTGCCTGTGCGCCCCCCCCAGTCCCTGTCTCCAAAATATGTGCATATACATGTACATGTATAAAGACTTTAAATTGGGTTACCTAATAATGGGGACAAAACCTCTAGCAGATTCCATAGCTTTTCAAACAGACGACAGAAACTGAAAGGCAAAACAATGACTAGCCTGGCTTGGTGCCCATGCCCGGGAGCCCGCCCCTGACAGGATTAATAATATGCTGCTTTAATTGCAGACAGGTGCCTAGTTTAACTGTCATTTGAGAGACTTCACCCAACAGCTGATGGAAACTGATGTAGAGACGCACAGCCAAACACTTGGCAGAGCTTGGCTCTGGAATCTTCTGGCAGAGGAGAAGGAAGGATTGAAGGAGCCAGAGGGGTCAAGAGTACCACAAACAAACAAACAAACAAACAAACAAACAAACAAAACTTAGAGAATCAACTAACCTCGGCCAATAGGGGTCCACAGAGAATAAACCACTGAACAGAAGGCAAGCATGGGATGGACCTAGGCACAATGATAATGTGTAACAACTTTGCATCGCAGTCTTCGTGTGGGACTCTTAACAGCAAGAGAAAGGACTGCCTTTTCCCTCCACACCCCACCATCCACTCCCCCTTTCTCCTCAAAAAAGGAAAAGTCTCCCCATGGATATCAATTTACCTTGGCATAACAAGTTGCATTAGGGCTAGGGACATATTCTCTGTGGCTAGACGAGCCAAAGGCAGTCCAGTTAGGGAAAAGGGGTCTAAAGGCAGGCAACAGACTCAGATATAGCCCTTAGTTCTGTTTATTTATTGTTTGGTTATTTTGTAGTGGGAGTATTTTCTTTTCTGGTTCAATCTATTTGGTGTTCTGTAAATTTCTTGGATGTTTATAGGTTGTATGTTCCTTAGGTTAGAGAATTTTTCTTCTATGATTTTGTTGAAAATGTTTACTCAGTATTTTAGCAGGAAATCTTGTCTTTCTTTTATTCCTAGGCTTTCTCTTTTCATAGTGTCCATGATATCCTGTATCTTTTGTGTTAGGAATATTTTAGATTTAACATTTCCTTTAACTGATGTATCAGTTTCTTCTATTGTATTTTCTACATCTGAGATTCTTTCTTCCATCTCTTCTATACTGTAGGTGATGCTTACATCTATAATTTCTGTTTCCTTCCTTAGGTTTTTTTCTATCTCTAGTTTTCCCACAGTTTATATTTTTATTACTTATATTTTGGTTTATAGGTTTTGAACAGCTTTATTCATTTTTTCATTTGTTTAATTATATTCTCCAGTTCTTATTTAAGGGATTCATCCATTTCCTGTAATGGTAATTTTTATTTAAATGTATATAGTAATTAATGCAGTGACTGATTTTTTTTTATTCAAGCTAGTTCTACAATAATGGCACAGAGAAGCCAAGGTTTATTTAATCATGTTTTGTCACACAATAATTGGCGACTTATTGATATGTTTTAATCTTATCTGGCTACCTCCCAGCAGAAATCTCTAAGATACTTGCCTTTTAGTGTTGGGCTGGCTCTCTTGGCTTCATATATCCCTGTGATGTCTCCTCTTGCCCTCCTTGTATCTGAATTTGCCTTACTATTCTCTCATTCTCTCATTCCTGGTAGATGGAAGTCCTGTTCTAGTCTCTTTTCTGCCCAGCCACTGACTGATCAGTGACAAAGCAGAGAAGAAATGCCAAGCATATTTACAAAAGCCTGAGACAGGAGACTCTTGACATAATCATAACGATTCCATGTCCAGATTGCAACAAGATATGATGGGAAGAGAAATCAGCATTTGAATAACATAAGGGTAAACTTTACATAATGCACAAAATCTTTATGCCTATATTTTCCTCTTTAATGATCTCTATTATCTTCATCATGTTGGATTTAAGGTATTTTCTGTTGTTAACTGAAAAGTTTTTGTTTTTAATTTCAAGATCAAATATTACAACAGGACATTTTCATGTGCTTATAAAAACATGCAGCAGTTGAATTTATAGATGAGAGGTTTCCTTGAGTTTGGTCCCTCTCTCAGCACAGTGAGCTGATGTCTTCAAAAGACTTCATTCTGCTCCCACACTGCTGCCCCACCCACTCACACCAATTCAAGTTGAAGTATTAATATAAAGCAACTGGGTACAACACAATATTCACAGTTTGGTACAGCCCCAAACAGGAATTAAATCTCCAACAGAAAGATCCCCACTTCAAAAAGCACATGCCTATAATAGCCTTTGTGTGTCCATGGAAACATAATAGGGAGGTGTCTAACATACCCTAGGTACAGAGCAGTCGATTCCAGGGAGTCTTTTTGTTGGTTTGTTTGTTTTTTGTTTTTTGTTTTTCGAGACAGGGTTTCTCTGTGTGGTCCTGGCTGTCCTGGAACTCACTCTGTAGACCAGGCTGGCCTCAAACTCAGAAATCCGCCTGCCTCTGCCTCCCAAGTGCTGGGATTACAGGCGTGTGCCACCATGCCCGGCTATGAGTCTAGGGAGTCTTAACTAGGAGTCATAGCTCTCCTGCCTCTATGTTCCTTTGGATTCAGGCTCCCCCTAGCACCTTTACAACCACTAGATATTTGGGAGGGTCTTTGATGCTCCAGCTATGTTAGGATATCCAGGGATGGCTATAGATGGAGAGCTGCCTCCTGTAATGCCATGTCACCCTGGCTGTTGCTGACTGTATTCTCACACTGGCCCTTCGGCCAACTGGGTTGTGTGATTACTATCAGTTTAAATTCTGATTTCTGGGTTTATCTTTGTTGGGTTGTAGTTTCTTCTCACCTTGGTTTCTGTTTATTGTGTTTATTTCTGTATTTTTAGCTGTGTGGCCTGGGTTTTTTGGTGACTAGCAAGAATTCTCTAGTCTAGTAGGGTTTCTCCCCTGGGTTCTTGTGGCCTACCTGTCCTCTGGGGTCTGGGAATGCAAGCTTTGCCTCTGGAGACCCTATTAACTGGTTGTCCTGCAGTTTCTGATGCCAGTGGGCCTCCAGGAAAGCAAGAAATATTCTGGGCTGATAAATGAAGTCCAAAGGCTGGTAAGCAGTTTAAGGCTGTAAGGGGGGTTTTCAGGGCATATGGAAGGCAAGGGCTTGGTGCAGGGTCTTATCTTGTTTCTGTTACCAACAGGCCTCCAAGAAAGCGAACAGGGCTGTAGAGCTAGAAATAAAGCACAGGCCTTGAGATGTAGTTTGCAGCTGTTTGATTGCTTCCAGGGGAGTTGGCAGGCAGGGGCTGGGAGGATGGCTATTACTTGGAGTCCTTGTTATCTTCAGGTCTCAAGAAAAATAGAGTCATTATTATTATTCTATCGAATGAGAGAAATTATTTCATACTGTTATTTCTCTGGCACAAAGAATTTCATGTATTAGCTACCTATGGCCATAGAAGTCAAATTCAACACACTGTGTATTCCTGTCACTTTTAAAAACACATGCAAACAAATAAGGAATCTTTTGAAAAACTGAGGTCATCATCACAGCATTGCCTTGTTTATCACCATGACAGGCTGTAAAACAGTTTAAGGCAGTAGTGACAATGGATTGCAAGCAAGTCTACAAGCTACAGCTTTTATGATAATAAATTAATATAAATCTGCTCCATAAAAACAGAAATGTGGTAACATTGTATTCAAAAATGACAATTTTATGAGACTGATTGCTAAAGGCATTTAAAAATAGGGAAGGAGTATCACCAGCTTGTAGTCATACTAAAGCGAATGGAAGGAATTTATCTCTGTGAAGCAACATGAAGAGATATGTGTCTTTCTCTATGCTGCCATATTGTGAGGCTCTACCGGAAGACTTTATACCTCTCCTACAATTCAAGGGTCAGAATTCCTCCTGGTAATGAGCCCCAACACCCTCACTTCTGTGCCAGGGAAATAAGGTGTCAGGAATGATGGCTGGATTAGAAGAGAGAGAGTTCCTCAAGTAAGAAGTCAATATTGTCTCTTTGTATTTCAGAGGTGAGTAAGAGAAGACCAACAGGAGTATTTTAATTATATGATATTTGAAAAGAATCTTAACAGGCATCTTGTAAGAGCAAAATCAGTCCAATACATGTATGATTATTTCCCTCATAATATTGGGATTCCTCCGTTATTTGGTAAATAGCATGAAAATATACAGCAAAAGCAGACTCACACTCAAATCTTTGAAAAAAGTTAGCACATGACACACACCTACAGAAAAGGTTAAAATACAGGAATTCCAAAGCACTTAATGACATTGATAATATGTATAAGAGAAAAATGCCCAACAGAAGGTAAGCAAACACTGTAAATTTTCATACGGAGGAATGTCAAACACTCAGTTGCAAATATTACCAAAACCTATTCACAAAAATTAAAAGTGTTTTGTGTAAAGAACAAAGAAAACAAAACAAAACAAAAAACGAACAAAACAAAAACAAACGCTCTTGGTAATAAAATTTGAACATGAAATGTTTCTTCAATATCAATAGAATGAAAATTTGCTTGCCAGTTCATGGAGCTATGGAGATATCAATAATTAATGAGGATGCTGATTTCATCAATGAATAGATTCATTGGTAAATTTATAGCTAACTGCACCATTAACTAGTAGAACAAACTTGGAAGGAATAGGTCATAAAAGGCATGCCCACCAAAGATCTGACTTTTTCTGATTGGTTCTTGGCCTCTCTGTTTGTAATCACTATAAGTAGGGTAGTTTTGCTTTGGCATGCACTTTTATTGTGATTTTCTACCTCAGCACAGGAAGAACAATGATATTAGCCACTGTGGACATACACCTCAGTAACTAAGAGCCAGAAGCTAACACAGCTTTGTCCATACTAATTTTTCCTGTTATTCCATAAGACTAATCTTAAAAGCAAGATCTTCAAGTATCTAGGTAGTTTCCATGAAAGTTAATTGAACTTCATAAAAATTAAAGTCAGTGTACTTATATAAATATATAATGTGCAATCTACATACAACAAATAGTGTAAACGCAGCATCTAACATAAAAAAAATAAGGAATTCACAAATCAGATCAATGTGTTAAAAACAAAACTAAGGGAAAACTCTGCATTTTAACTCTGTATGTGTGCATTGAGCATCCATGTTGTTCAACAGGCTTAAATATGGATCTTGCTCCATTGTCTCCTTTCACGCTAATTAGCATATCAAAGAGGAATCTCAACCAGCACAGCCTGAGCTAGTACCTCCCCATAAGGGACTCATGGCTCCAGTCAACATGAAGCAAAGAAAAATAAACAATTTTTAATCTCAAATCTTAAAGGGATATTGTGTGTGATATTTGTGATAATAATCGAGTTTATTGAATCTCCTGTTTAGAATATATCAGGTTTTGAATTGGTGACATGAGAAACAAACAAGGTTGGGAAATAGAAAGTCAATTATAAACATGGCCACATAAGACAAAGGCGACTGGATTTGAAGTCACTAATGCCAGGTCAGAAATGGACAGTCAACAACCTCAAGAAACACAGTTATGACAAATGTGCACTGGCTTGGAGAGGAAGGTCATGCATCTTCCAGGTCTTTAGAAACAAATAACACTATGCCTCTGTTCTGCAGGACATTACAAATACCTACCCATGTCAAATTTGTATCCTTCAGAACTAATGGAAAGTTACCATGTTTTTGTTATTTTTATCCTGCTTGAAATTTTTGAACACTTTTCACTCTTAGGTCATTATGTTTACTAAGGTTCTATTTTAAAGCACTCTTTTTTGCCGGGCTCTAATTCTCTTCTCTGTTTGATTTACTAATCATAAACATTGACTATTGATTTTTTATATAATTTGGTTAAGTAATCCTTCAAAACTTGTTTCTTTTTAAATTTAATATAGCCACAAACTTTTGTCGGATCTTCAGTTTCTAAGACATTTCATCTGATCTATCTAGTCTGTTGTTAGGCCAATCAAATAAGTCCATCATCAATCAAGTTGCTACCTTTTCTGTAATCTCTTTCTCCTCTTTTGGCTCCTTATCCTTGCCAAAAGTATCCCATGCATACTATTTATGCTTTTCCTTGGTAGAGCTTACAGAACTTCCACAGTGGAACTTGGTTTACCTCATTAAATTTGATCAATTCAGTCAGGCAGTGGTGGTGCATGCCTTTAATCCCAGCACTTGGGAGGCAGAGGCAGGTGGATTTCTGAGTTTGAGGTCAGCCTGGTCTACAGAGTGAGCTCCAGGACAGCCAGAGCTACACAGAGAAACCCTGTCGCAAAAAAAAAAAAAAAAAAAAAAAAAAAAAAAATTGATCAATTCACTATCACATCTGGGTATTCTCTGTATTCACTTGATTCGTGCATCTTTTCCCAGTTATATTTGTTGATTCTTTATGGATTGTTCTCTGTTAGTTTTGAAACAGGATTTTTCTATGTATTCCATTCTAGAGTCTAATGAAGAAGATATCTAGTGTCCATCTAGATCAAATCCATACTCATCTTCTTTTATTGGTTCTGCTAAGCTACTTAACAGGTTTAGTAAAACTAGAAATGAATTGTTTACACAGTTTAAGAAAAGATTTTAGAACAAAGAAAGTTCCAAATAGAAAGCAAGCCTCAGCTTCATGGAATACTATCTATAAACAATGTGGCCCTGGTTAAACACCTTTACTTCTTTAAGTTTTGGGTAGCTCCAGTAAAATCTGTAAACTCCAGCTAACAAGGATTATATAACTGTGTCAGAGTACATGACCGAGCCCTTGTTCTTCAAAGCATGCGAGCACAGAAACTACAAATCTTACTGACATCAGTCTCACGCTGATGGTGCTGAGGAAATCCTGGAATACACTAGGCACAGGTTCACAAAAATGAGAGGATTTCATGTAGCTATTTGTAAGGGAAAAATACTGAAGAGTAAAACGTAATGGCTAACAAAGTTTACTTCCAAGTATTTAAATTAAGCCTTACCCGCAACGAAGAAAGTACCAAAATGTGGAGGAAGAGCTCATAGAGCAGTAAGAAATGGAAACAAAGAGCTACTGAAATTCTCTGCTTTATAATAAAATTAATTTAGATATGTTCATCAATTCCTGCAGGTTTTATCCATATTTGAGCCTACTAATAAAAACAAAACCTGTACACACTGCAGGTTTTATCCATATTTGAGCCTACTTATAAAAACAAAACCTGTACACATCTCTAGACGTCATGTCTATCTGTTGCATAGCCCATGATGCACATGGACATAGGATTTTACATTACAGATGACAATGTCCCACCCAACGTGGAATATGATTTTGAAGCAATAATGACATCAAGGTAATGTGAATAATTTATGGCATGTAAAATATTCCAGATAACACTTGATCAATGAGTAAATCATTTAAAAAGTTAAATATTTTGAAAATAAATAAAAATGAAAATCAATACTTAAGATAACCAATAAACCTGACAAATGATTGTGCTAATTTGCATGTAAAATTTAGTGTAAAATTGAGCTTGTAGATATCACAAGTATACTATTTAAAATATAATTGTACAAGTGGCTTAACTTAATATTAAACAATAAAAATAATATTAAATAATAAAATAGATTCCTAGTTTACAAATTAATCAATATATGTTAATTTACTAATATTCTCCTAATAGCATAGCTATAGACTAAATTAAACTTTTCTGGTAGTATTAATTAAATATAAGTTATAATATGATAATAAAACATACTGCCCACATTTAAACACACTTATTACATTTCTTATAATTTCTACATCTCATGCAATATCTGCATCACTGATTGTTACTGTCTTCCCTAAAGAAATTCCAGAGATTTTTAATTTGCTGCATAAATTTCTTTGTTCTCTCTTATTTTTCTCTGCTGAATATTTTTCATTATATATGGCAGTTTAATAATTACTAATTTTTATTAGTTTTATGCCAAGATTTTATGAAACAGTATGACATAAATATACCATTTTCTGTCATGTCCTTTCCAACAAAAAGAACATTGTATGCTTAACATGTCCATGTTGGTTTGTCTAAACCACATTCTGATGGAGACAAGAGTCCAGGAAATATCTCCATTTCTGAATTACATTTAAGATCAGACTCTCAGGTTGATATCACTGTGAAGGTCTTGTTCAGAAATGTATTGTTGAGATTTTGTGGATGCAGCTTTTCTATCATGTCTAGAAAACAAATAACTTGAGAAATATTCTCTAGTCCTTTGGCTCTTACAGTCTTTCTGCTCCTTTATCCATCCATGTGTTCTGTGAATCTTATGCTCAGGTATTGTTTTGTAGATGTAGAAACTGAGATTGGATACCCAATGATCATTTATTTGTTCTCTGTGTTTTGATCAGTATAAAATATCTGAAACAATGACTTCATGAAATTCGCAGGCAAATGGATGGAACTTGAAAACGTCATCCTGAATGAGTCAACTCAGTCAAAAAGAACACACATGGTATATACTCACCGATAAGTGGATATTGGCCCAAAAGTTCAGAATACACAAGATTCAATGCACAGACCATGTGAAGCCTAAGAAGAAGGAAAACCAAAATGTGGATGCTTCAGGGCTTCTTAAAAGGGTGAACAAGCAC
The DNA here is from genome assembly GCA_964023405.1 of Apodemus agrarius. Taxonomy (NCBI): domain Eukaryota; kingdom Metazoa; phylum Chordata; class Mammalia; order Rodentia; family Muridae; genus Apodemus; species Apodemus agrarius. The sequence continues at coordinate 85,896,551 of OZ030005.1, read as the reverse complement.
AATATGGTGTCAGTAATAGTGTCAGGGTTTGGTGACTGTGCATGAGATGGAATCAAGTTGGGTCAGTGTCTGGATGGCCTTTCCTTCATTCTCTGCTCCACTTTTGTCCCTGCATCTTATATATATATATATATATAGAGATAGATAGATAGATAGATAGATATAGATATAGATATAGATATAGATATAGATATAGATAGATATATAGATATATAGATATAGATATATATACACATACATGTCTATATATATACACATACATGTATATATATACATATACATGTGTATATATATATATATATATATATATATGTTTCCAAAGGCTTTCCCCTTTCCAGTTCCCCCACCTCACCATATGTCCCATAAGTCCTCTTCCCCCCCCATTCCCCAATCAACCCCCCCTCCCCACCATTTCTCTGTTCAGGTACTCTCCTACAAAACCGGATTTAGTCTTTTCCGGACCAGGGTCCTCTCCATCCCTTTTCTTTGAAATCTTTTGCTTAGCTAATTGTGTCTTGAGTATTCAGAGCTTCTGGGCTCATTAATATCCACTAATCAGTGATTGCAATTCATGTGAATTCCTTTGTGATTGTGTTCACTCAGGATGATATTTTCCACATCCAACCATTTGCCTACAAATTGCATGAATTCATTATTTTTATTTGCTGAGTAGTATTCCATTGTATAAATATACCACATTTTCTGTATCCATTCCTCCTTTGAGGGACATCTGGGCTCCTTCCAACTTCTGGCTATTATAAATAAGGCTGCTATGAACATAGTGGAGCATGTGTCTTTATTGTATGCAGGGGAATCCTCTGGGTATATGCCCAGGAGTGGTATGTCAGGGTCCTCTGGAAGTGACATGCCCAATTTTCTGAGGAACCGCCAGACTGATTTCCAGAGCAGTTGTACCATCTTGCAATCCCATATTGTGCTTTCAGACAAGAGCCTAGCATGGCTGTCCTCTGAGAGGCTCTACCAGAAGCTGACAGAGAGAGATACAGATACTTACAGGCAACCATTGGACTGACCCCTATGGAAGAGTTAGGGGGAAGGATGGAAGGACCAGAAGGAAATTGCAACATCATAGGAAGAACAACTAACCCGGATCCCTCAGAGCTCCCAGAGACTAAGCTAATAAAGAGCACACATGGGCTAGTCCCTGACACCCCCACCACCACCTCGACTTATATGTAGCAGAAGACTGTCTTGTCTGCCTAATCCTGTAGAGATTTAATGGAAGGGAGTTGCTTGGGGGGGGAGGTAGGTGGGGAGAGCACCCTCTCAGAGCCAAAGGGGAGGGGAGATGAGATGAAAAACTCTGGGAGGGGGACTGGGAGGAAGGACACATTTGGAATGTAAATAAATAAAATATCTTTAAAAAAAAGGGTGAACAAAATACTCACAGGAAGAAATATGGAGACAAAGTGTGGAGCAGAGACTGAAGGAAAAGGCCATCCAGAGACTGCCACACCTCACGATCCATCCCATATACAGCCACCAAACCTGAACACTATTGTGGATGCTGGGAAGTGCTTGCTGAGTGAAGCCTGATATGCCTGTCTCCTGAGAGGCTCTGCCAGAGCCTGACAAATACAGAGGAGAAGGCTGGCAGCCAACCATTGAACTGAGCACAGGGTTCTCCAGTGGAGGAGAAGGAACTGAAAGAACTGAAGGAGTTTGCAGACTCATGGAGGAAGCAACAGTGTTAACAGGCTAGACCACCCGGAGCTCTTGGGGACTGGACCATCAACCGAAGAATACACATGGAGGGACCCATGGCACTGGCCATATATATGGCAGAGGGTGGCCTTGTTGGACGTCTGTTGGAGGAGAAGCCCTTGGACCTGAGTATATTCAAAGTGCCTGTGTAGGGGAATGCCAGGGTCAAAAGACCAAAGGAGGTCGGGGAGTAGAGGAGCACCCTCATAGAGGCAAGGGTGGGGGGGATAGGATAGATGGTTTCTGAAGGGGAGACCTGGAAAAGGAAAAACATTTGAATTGTAAATAATGAAGATATCCAATTTAAAAACTAAACATAACAAAAAGAGAAGAGAAGCGAAGAGAAGAGAAAAGAGAAAAGAAAAGAAAAGAAAAGAAAAGAAAAGAAAAGAAAAGAAAAGAAAAGAAGAAAAGAGAACAGTTTTCATGATGAGGTTTGAGGGCAACACTTGACTGTACAGTCGAAAATTTAGTGCTTTAAAAATGTCGGTAATAGATTCTCCATTAGGTCCCATGACATCTTCAGTCACAGTTTGTTGGCTATATTTATAATGGCATGTGTTTTCTCTGATGACCTACATGACTATATGATTGGCATGTTATTGGGGGAACAGGGAATTTTTCAAAAGTCCTCCACCAGCAAAATAAATGACCATTGAGAGAAGAAAAAAATCTTTATTTAGGGATGAACTTTTTATAGGCTATGTAATCCCAAGTGGTCATGCCTAAACAAATGTATATACCGGCAATATTAAATAAAATATGTACATATCAGATATGTATATACATGTATGTATTGAGTTTATGCAGATACATGTAATAATAATGATGTAGGGAGGGAGACAGATATTTGGTAGGAATTGGAGGAGGAACAAGGGTTAGGAAATTAAATAACTACTCTACTCATGTATGAAACTCTCAAAAGAACAAAGGGTATAGAAATTCTTGCATATTGGCCGCTCAGTTAAAGATTAATTAGTGCTTGCAAATAATTCTTTATGATTCATTATAATCTCTGTAAGCATATTCTTCATCCACTTGGACTACTGTACCTAATACATAAAAAAGTATGTTTATGTGATACATACACACACAAACACCATATAATTAAGTATTTTTCTGGGAGAGAAAATTCATGAATTTATTTCCTATTTCACTTGACACCATTGACTACTTGGGGCTTTTTCACTGTGATGTGAAACTATAATACCAGTCAGGATGGTTGAACTATATTATTTCATGTTACATTTTCCCTTGAAATATCTCCTTTTACATTGATAATGAAAATTGCATTAGTTGTTCACTAATATTTTCTTTTCATTCCTGATTTTCTTCAGACATCCTTGCTTAACTTTAACAGATTTTCATTATTGAAATTCCCCTCAGTACAGCTATAAAGTATTAGGTGACATAGCTCAGCCAGTCACATGACTGATGATAAATATCAGAACATAACTAACCATCTCCTAAGTCTGAAATTATACCTCTATAGGATAAAGTGGGAATTTGGTTTAATCTTCAACAAAATTACTGTTTGTCAGAAAAATTTATTGCATTTTAAAGTACTATAAGATAATCATATTGCAATATAGGAGGCAATTTCAGTTTTCAAGACAGTATTTATTTAAGACGATTTTACTTTCTCTCTTCATATCCCTGGATGCGTCTCCTCAGCTGTTAGCTGTTTTATAGCAAATGAAAACCTGAAAACGTGTTTGCAGAAACTGCTTATAAAACTGTTTATTGAGACTTAAATCTTCAGAGGCCATTTGGTTTGGTTTGATTTGGTTTCTTTTTCTTTGAACTTCACATTTGCAGGATCCCTGCTCACTGTTTCAGGTTATGCAACTAATTATTTAAAAACTGGTTCCTTCATAGATTGATCTACTCCTCTTCATTTATTAATAAAATTTTTCATATTTGTTTGATACTCATCTTGTTGCACAAATGACTCATTTTTTTAATTCTTAACTCCTTTTACATATTCATATTAATATGACTTTAATGAGTGCTGTGCGGGGTGTATAATGTGTTTGTGTTCACAGATGATTGGGCACATATATGTATAGTTTCATGTGCACACATGTAAGGGTATATACAGAGTGCAGAGGTCGATGCCAGTTATAATCCTCAATATCTCTTTGCCCTGTATATTGAATGACAGGGACTCTTTGTAGCTCTTGATTTCTGTCTCAGATAGGTTTTTACTACAGTTATAAACTCATGACCAAAACTTATTTGGGGGAGAAAAAGGTTTACTTGGTCTCCATTGTTATGTTCCATCACGTAAGGGATTCAGTGAAGAAACTCAAGGCAAGAACCTGGAGGCAGGAATTGAAGTAGAGGCAAAAGAGAAATTTTGATTACTAGAGTATTCACCATGGCTTGTTCATCCTCCTGTCTAATACAACTCAGGTCCATATGCTCAAAGTTATTCTTATGAACGATGAAATAAAAACAAAACTGTCCACAGCTCACTGTTTTCCTTGAAGAACAGGGAAGATTATAGAGTGCCAGGCACAGCATACTGCAATATGATAATGGATAAGTAAAAAAAAATGAGGAATTAATTATTTAAATTAAATCTTGAACAACAAAGGTGAGGACTGAAAAGAAGGGAAGGAAAAGTCCATCCCAGACTCAGATATTAACATCATGTGCTCTCTCGTGATTTACTATGTTTTACAGCTATTTATTTCCATATTAAACCTTAACTCCTTAGGACAAAGTCGTATTAAGGGTGGGTGAAACATCCCATCTGACAAAGAATCCTGTCAAGACTCAGAAATCAAACAACTCATTAACTTCAGGAAACCCATGAAATTGAGTAGCTTTACTAGGCCTATACACTGCCCAACTTAAACAGTGAGTAAGAACTTGTAAAAGACTTCTTAGAGAAGTAGAGCTGCATAGACCAGTGTAGCAGACTGAAAAACAAAAACAAACAAACAAACAAGTTGTCGAGAAGAGACAGAGACCACTGGGACTCCTGGAAATGACAATGATTTGAGCTGCCTCAAAGTTGTATAGTGTGCTCGAGATTTTCAGCTTTCATAGAACCATGTGGAATTTGGTTGTCTTTAAGTGCCATGCCCTCTCTTGTAAAGAACAGGTACAACTGATCGATTCACCAAGTTGGACTTTGATGTTATCCTTACTCTGGTCTGTTGTCAGTTCCTTATCTAGAATGAATAGGCATGTGTTCATATTTCTCAAGAAATACTGCCATAAACATGGTACAAACAGAGAAAGACAAGGCAAATATATTATAAGGGAATCTGTCCAACTGTGTATAATAATATCGGCCTTTTGGATATTAGAAGCAATATAAAAGTAGTTATAATCCTTGTACCTAATTCTAAATGGTTTGAATTTTGTGGTGAACACATGTAAAAAGAAAATATATGAAACATGTTTTTAAGAAGCAAAGCTACACTTAAATTTACTCTTTCAAAGTATTCATTTAAAACAGTGATATACTGAAGAGTATTGAAATTGAATGCTAAAGATTATTGCCTGTTTTGCATGTTATTTCTCAGTAAATAATAATTAAGTGTGATTCCAAAAGCAAAGATTTCTTTTCCATTTTCTAGAAAATTGCTGTGGTTTATCCTTATGTTCTCTAAATCTGCCAACTAGAGTTTTCTGGGTATCATAATAATATGATTATGTCTGTATAAGGATGATCATGATATCAGTAATCAGTTGAATTCAAGAGGCACTTTAAAAAGAAATTTGGAATGCTGCATTATATAACTGCCATTTTCCCTTTTCTGTTAGCTAAGGTAGGAAAGTGTGTGTTTGTGCACATATACTCATGAATACACTCCCATTAATATATGCATGTTTGTGTGTGTTCAAAACAAACTGTGCAGGGAAGGCAGACCTTAGCAGATTGAACATGGGACATATGACAGTCTGAGAGGAAAAGGATTATGCCACATTTCAACTTTGAATCTAATTTGTGAGTTTTACTTAAGAATCCAGCCTGTGATTCTCCTGTCACTTAGCAGGAAACATATGTCACACATCATCAAATAAGTGTTTGCCAAATGGCAAGACTCTCAACAATGGCTCTCATCTTTCCCTTAGCCCAAAGTAACAGTTCATGGAAACCAAAAATGTCTAGCTATCTGAAATGATTAATAGTGCAAGATTGCATTAAGAAGGATACAAAATCCAGAGGAACCCAGCTATCCCACTCCTGGGCACATACCCAAAGGACATTTCATCTTTCACCAAGGACACTTACTCAACTATGCTCATAGCATCTTTATTTATAACAGCCAGAAACAACCAATATGTTCAACTGAAGAATGGATAAATAAAATGTGATACATTTATATAATGGATTATGAATCCAGCTGCTAAAAACAATGACTTCATTAAATTTGAAAGCAAAAGGATAAAACTAGGGGACGAGGAAAACTATTCTGCATGAGGTAAGGCAGACCTAAAAAGAAAGTACACTATATGTACTCACATAATAGTGGACATTATCTGTAAAGTAAAGGATAATTGTGCTACAATCCATAGATCCAGAGAGGCTAAATAAATACCCAATGGTGTATGAAAAGATCTCCCTGGAAAGAAGAAATGGAAAAAATAGTGTGTGGACATGGAGCAGATGGGGGTTGAGAACAAGAGAAGTCAGGTATGGGGTAGAGAGAATGTTGCAAGAAAAAACTGTAATCATCAGAGGTCATTTCTTGACATGTAGAAACCTAGTGCAATGAAAACTCCATCGAATCTATGAGAGGAAGCTTGGCAAAAAATTCACACCAAGGGGAGATGGAGAGCCTGAGCAAGCTTCTGTAACCAGGAAAGGCAAGTAGTGGAAGTATTAGGACACCAACCCTACAACACAACTTTCAACTTACATTTTGTTCTGACTGAAGAGTATTGTGGGACTGAGGCCTGGCGTAATTGTTATCAGAAAGACCATAGAGGCTACATCCAGAAAGTGATCACAGCAGATGAAGAATTGCACAGCCAACTATTAGGCAGGACTGGGAACATCATGCAGAGGAGAGGAAGAAAAGATTGGGTGGAGCAGAGAATTCAGGGACACAAAGAGAACATTGGCTACAGCATCAACTGACAGGTTCTAATGGGGGCTCACAGATTACAGAGCCTGTAGTGGTCCAACATACATCTTCCATACATACGATGTGGCTGAATATTTTGTGTTCTTATATGTTTCCTAACAGTGGGAGCAGGGAGCTGTCCCCGACTCTTTAGCCTACTTGTAGGACTTTTCTCCTACTAGGTTACATCATCTCTCCTTGATGTGATGTTATTATCTGCCTGATTTTATTGTAGCTTTTCATACTTTTTGGTTGATGTCTCTTCAGGGTGTGTTCTTTTCTGAGGAGTAGTAGAAGAGTGGATGTAGCAGAAAAGGGAGGAAGGATGAGAGACTAGGGAAAGGGGAGGGCAGGAAAAGTGCAGTTAGTATGTAATACGTGAAAGAATAATTTAGAAAATAGAAAAGCAAAAGGAGAATTTCTGCAAAACAAACAAAAATGGGAAAAAGTAAAATAAAAACTAAAATGTATTCTGTACCAGCAACTGTGAAGATGAATAAATAATGTAGAGTCCCTGGACCTACATTTCTAGTAAAAGAAGCAAGTAAATATCCACGTAAAAGGTAATTGCAAAATGGTTTCTATGTGTCTCTGTGGGTATTTTAAAAAAATAAAACATAAGTACTATGGTAAAGAATGTGACAATGTTGTGGATTAAAAAACAACATGTACCTACTCCATTTTAAACAGAGGACTAAAGCCTAAATATACATAATGAAGTCAAGAAAGTAGATATCATCAACAAAAACAGCAAATTATACATTTCAAAAATAGGGTTCAGAAATATATAATGATATCATGAAATATGCAGGCAAATGGATGGAACTAGAAAATATCATCCTGACTGAGGTAATCCAGACACAAAAGAACACACAAGAACTCACTGAGACGATGATTTTAGCTAAAAAGCTCAGAATGCCCATTATCGAACCCTCAAGCCATATTTAGCTTAAGAAGAAGGAAGCCAAAGTGTAGGTGCCTCAATCCTACATAGAACAGGGAACAAAATAATCACAGGAGCTAGAGGGAGTGAAGAAGGTTGGAGAGGGAAAGTGAGGAGCAGGATCAGGTATTGGAAGGGACATGAGAGAAGTATAGAGCATCAGGAAATTGAATAGATACATGTAAGAGAGGGGAATGAGAAACTGGCGTAGCCATTAAAAACTCCCAGACTCCAGGGAGGCCAGAGGCTCCCAGGAGCCAATGGGGATGACTTTAACCTAAATACCCAACAAAAGAGAGATACAACCTGTAGAGACCACCTCCAGATAGGCACAGTCACCAGTTGAGAGATGGGGCCACCCAGGCATCTCAAAATTTTAAACCAAGAAATGTTCCTGTACAAAAGAAAGACAGGGACAAAAACTGGAATTGAGACTGAAGGAAAGGCCATCCAGAGACGGCCTTTCCACCAACTCGGGATCCATCGTATCTGCAGACACCAAAGCCCCAAAGTATTGCTGATGCCAAGAAGCGCTTGCTGACAGGAGCCTGATGTGGCTGTTCCTTAAGAGGTTCTGCCAGTACCTGACCAATACAGATGTACATACTTACAGCCAACCATCAGACTGAGCCCAGGGACCCCAATGGAAAAGCTAGGGAAAGGGCTGAAGGAGCCAAAGGGGATTGCATTCTCATAAGAAGAACAACATCAACTAACTGGACCACCCAGAGCTCCCAGGGACTTAACCACCAACCAGAGAGTACACATGGAGGGAGCCAGGACTCCAGATACATATGTAGCAGAGGATGGACTTATCTGACATCAGTGGGAGGGGATGGAGGCTTGACTCCCCCAATATAAGGGGATGCTAGAAGGTTGAGGCAGGAGTGGGTGAGTGGATGGAGGAGTACACAGAGGCAAAGGGTAGGGGGTAAGGGGTGATGGGATGGGGTTTTGGTGGAGGTATAACTGGAAAGAGGGATATTATTTGAACTGTAAACCAATAAAATGATTTAAAAAAGAATTTCAAAACAGAAAACTCAAATGGAAAGAAACACAGAAAGGAAAATTCAACATCCTTAGCCATCAGGGAAATGCAAATCAAAACTACTTTGAGATTCAATTTTAAACCTGTCAGAATATCTAAGTGACAATTCATACTTCAAATGTTTGGAGCAAGGAGAACTCTCCTCCATTGCTTATGAAACAGCCACTGTGAACTGTGGTTTTTTTCCTCAGAAAGATGGGCTTCAGTCTACCTCAAGATCTAGCTATACCACTCTTGGGCATATAACCAAAGCATATGCCATACAACCACATGTACATTTGTTCAATCATTTTCATTGTGGCTATATTCATAATAGCTAGAAACTGGAAACGAGCTAGATGTCCCTCAGCAGAAGAATGGATTATGAAAATATAGTACATTCATACAATAGTGTATAGGGTAAGACCCTTGAGTACATGGGCACAGAGGAAATATTCCTGAACAGAATACCAATAGCTTATGCTCTAAGATCAAGAATTGACAAATGGGACATCATAAAATTACAAAGTTTCTGTAAGGCAAAGGACACTGTCAATAGGACAGAACGGCAACCAACAAATTGGGAAACATCTTTACCAACCCTATATCCGACAGAGGGCTAATATCCAATATATACAAAGAACTCAAGAAGTTATACTCCAGAGAACCAAATAACCCTATTAAAAATGGGGTACAGAGCTAAACAAAGAATTTCCAACTGAGAAATAGTGAATGGCTGACTGAGAAACACCTAAAGATATGTTCAAGATCCTTAGTCATTAGGGAAATTCAAATCAAAACAACCCTGAAATTTTACCTCACACCACATCAGAATTGATGCAGCAATGTAGGGGATTACCAGGGCAGAGAAGTGGGAGGGGTTAATTAGGGAATGGGCAGAGGGAAGAGGGCTTATGGAACTAATGGGAAGGGAAACCTGGAAAGGAGAAATCATTTGGAATGCAAACAATGTAGAAAAGAAAGGGAAAGAAAGAAAAGAAAAGAAAAGAAAAATTCTTTTTAAAAAAGACAAAAAATAGCTGGTGTATGAAAGCCTGGAATGGGGTTATCAACATGATAGTAACACCAAGGAACTCAGAAGAGAATTGCTAGTTTAGTGTAAGGCAACTAGTCCCAGTGAGCTCTAGGAGAGAATTACCAAAGTGGCATCATGTTCTAACATCATCATCTTTGAGTATCAGCCAACCTCTCACTGGGTTGTTCGATGTGATGCTTATATATATATGATTGAAAGAACTAATTCAAAGACAAAGTGGAGTCAATTTATTTGTGAAAACATTCTCTATTAAAAAGACTTCTGAGGTTTTCATATATTAAATAAATATACATGACTAAGGAGATGGTGCCAGAGGTAACAGTACCAGCTGCTAAGGCACATGACCTGAGTTTAATCCCAAAGACTCCTATTTAAAAGGAAGATAAGCAACTCCCATAACTCCTATAAGGTATCCTCGGACCTAGAAATGTACAGAACAGCACACATTTGTTCCTCTGCCTTCAAATACGCATACAAATTCATTAATTAATTACTAGCAAATAAATAAAATTAAGTAACACCATTGAACAAATATCTAAACACTTTTTTCCACAGGCAAGTAAACTTTACAAATCTTCTTTCATGGAGTGTTTGTAGACCATGCCAATTGGTTCCATATTGAGATTTTTCAGTTAATGTACAGTTTTTCATGTAAAGTCCAGCTATATATTTTTGATGCTATGGGCAATAATAATAATAATATATTAATACATATTATTCACATATATTATTCATATATATTGAATACATATTGATAAAATATTCAATAAATATTTTATTGAATAATATATATTTTTCAATACACAGGTAATATATTAAGTTAAAAAATCCTGGCATAACAAATCCAGACAAAACAAACTGAACAGTTTTTAGCAATTTATTAGATTTATTGACACAAGTACTTTATCATTGACAGCTATCATTATAAATTTGAGCATATTGCTTGAATTTTTATACTTTCTTAGCGCAGGGTATTTTACTTTCGTAGTATTATTGCTAAAATCAATCAATAAGGTATTTTTATTTTTATTTAATATTTCTTTTTATTAATAATTTATTAAATACTGGTAGATATATTACTGGGGCTTAGAAGTGTATGTTCATTTTACAAGAAATAATTAACCCAGCAGCACAAAATACATCTTGAACAATCAAATGATTGCAATTCTGTGTATCATAAAATAGCTTGTGAGTAAATGTTTTCCAATTGAACTGTGACTTACAACGATAGTGGTTGTAGGAATCATTCTTCATTTCTATCTGATTTGTATATGATAGAATATCAGAGATCATAAAAGTGAGAGGTAAATAAATTTGATTATTAAATTTCATAAATTGTGTTACTGTTCGTTGAATGCGACCACATTGTACATTGATTGCTCACAGCCCTCTTGCAAACATGATTAGGGACATTTATAATGTCTATTGTTTAGACAGGAGCATTTACCTCTGAGGTACTAAGTAGAGCCTTCACTATCATGTGCCCAATAAAAAACAGATTTGAGAGTTTCAGAATTCCAAATCAAACTATTGCATTAGCTGCCTCTGCAAATGCTGCTTTGCTCCCAAAAGATCTTTATATAGAGAGGCTTATTTAACTCACCAAATGATGCCTGTGATTCAGTGAGGAGAGAGAAGACAATAAAAGACTAACTTCAGCTAACATAATAACTAGACCTACATTAAGCGGAGCAGTCAAATGAACTAATCTGATATGATTTGGGTTGTGCATTGTTCATTCACTTTGAGAGCTAAGTCTTGTCATTAGTCTCTTCTATCCAGTTGTCTTAAACACCCTCAGGAGACAGCTGCCATAATCAGTGATGATAAAATGCTTGTCTTGATTTCACTTGTTTGAGGTAATAAAATCTGGCACCAAGTGCATTTGTGTGTCTGCCTTTAATTATTCCCACCTCAAGTCTCCATTTCTCTTCTTCTCTGTGTTAAGATCATTAAGGTGTTAAGTGCAAAGATGCTGCTTGATGGAACAAGGCTCCAGACAGTCTGAGCTGACAAAAACCAATGCTGTGACTCGATAGCCACAGGACACATTTGATCAGATGGTGGGCAACTGGGTGCAGCATCAGATTAAACAAACCAAAAATGTCAATAAAAGAACAAAAGCTACTCAGGGATAGTATCAGAGTACAATGCTTCAGTAGAGATGCTGGTGTTTTCTCCAAAGATTTAAAACATTATTTAAACATATTAGGGAAATGCTGCAATGTATTCCAAACAATAGAAAAGAAACACATTCATGGTCACAGGAATGAAGCATTTTATGAATTGTTATTTGCTTTTTCACAAATATCACTTGTTTGTACTCATACAAATTAAGAATTATATACTTCATTTTATTGGTTATTTTATTTATTTACATTTCAAGTGTTATCTCCCTTCCAGGTTTCCCCTCCAGAAACCCCCAACCCATTCCATCCCCACTGCTTCTATGAAGGTGCTCTCAGTTATACATTTCAAAACAGATTTGATTTACTGATTTAATAAATAAATAAGCCCCTTGATATTTATAATCAATAAACATCCTCTTTAACCAGTATGTAATACCAAGTAGATAGATGATAGATAGATAGATAGATAGATAGATAGATAGATAGATATTTAGGTTTAGATTTTAGGAAAATATTTCATTTTATTTCTGTCATTCTGTAGGAAATAATTCAGGTGTCTTCACATTTCAACATGAACTTTCTTATTTAACAGGTCATGTTGTAGGTTTCAAAATAAATTTTATTTATGTATTGTTTTATTTGCAATTCAAAAAGCAATATTTATTCTGCTTGGAAAGTTGTTTGAGGGCTGGCTGAATTTGGGGTTTTTCTTGAGCAGACCTGAAGCTTTCTCAGCTTCCTATTGTCTCACCTTTGACACCCAGAAAAAAAAGGGGGTCTCAGAGAGAATTCTGAGGGAAACAAATGAACTGCATATGAGTTGCGCAGAGAAGTCCGAATCTCTCCTAGAGGTTTTTGGTTTCATAAGAAAATTCCATAATGTGAAAAGACAAGCCTCTTAAGCTTAGGGAGCTCTGCGTGGCAGAAAACAAGATCGGGACTGAGATCTTATTACGAAAAGACTAAGTCATTTAGAGATAATTCAGTTGCTTCTGCTGTAGCTCAGCCTTTCCCTGTGAACTCAGCTTGGAACACAGAGGTAAAGCCTGTCCAACGAGAAGATCTGCAGTCCAGATCCGGAAAACTTCTATTCAGTATATGCCCATGAAAAGCTCACAAATTTGCAGTTTGTAATGCACATTTCCTTTTTACTTCCGATGACTCTTCTGAGCTCTCAGTGGGGAAGTATATGCTCCCTCCAGGAAGCCCTATCATGGAAATGAATCTGTTTCTCAATGGATATGATGTCCTTTATTTTCCACATCTGGAGTCATATTTCCCTTCATTCAAATCAGGAAATAATGGAGAAGACAAATCTATATGATGTGGTCTTTGTAGAGCTTTGCACATCAAAGTCTCGTCTCTGTTCTTTTTCTACTATACAAAATGTATTTATTCCTCATCTAACTTAGGTCAAGTCAAAGTAGGACACAAATGAGTAAATCAGAAATGAAGACTGAAGAATAAAAAATAAAGCAAAAAACAAAAACAAAATGCAGCTTTCAAGTAAGTAGACATTGCCAGAACTGAACATCTTAAAACTCAGAGACCATCATGGAGTTATCCAGGACAATGGGATGCTAACAATATTTTAGGAGACTATCTCAAATGTCTTGAAGCCAGCAGGCTTCACAAGTCCAGCATCCCACAGATTCATGTGTAAGGTTTTGGAGGCTCAGTCTCAAACTTATTGAGAACTTCTATGGGCTTCTTTAATGACTGAAAAAAATGAAAAGGAGAAAGTTGCCTTATTTGCATAGAGATTAGAGATTATTAGGACATTTATTCAATATCACGTATCAGAAGGAAAAGAATTGTTATGAAGTTTGGAGGCTGAAAATGGTGATGTCAGTGTTACAATTAGTACATTCACATCGTCAGTCTAGACTTCTCTCTGAGCTAAAATTCTCATCTAAGTATCTCCACTTAGTTTTTTCTTATATTTTTAAAGCCAACTTACACTTTTTTCCTAGCAAAGATACTTCTGTTATGAAAATCCTCAACTTGAAAGAATAGTTCCTCTATCTTGCAGATATATTGCTCAGGAATGTAGACTGTTCTTTAATAGTGGATACTTTAAAGTATTTATTAAGCATTAAATTCTCTGTTAATAGACTGTTAGTATTTAACACTTCTTTCTGTGGCTGTATTTCAGACAGCAGTACAAACTTTGGTTTTATCCTAAATATCACAGTGTCTTCCTATTTGGCCCTTCTACATATGTACTCTTTATTCTATATTCCACATTACAACTAGAGCCATGGTTACACATGAACAAAAAAATGCTGCTGCTTTCATGTTTGATATTTTCCAGCAGCTTCCCATTGTTCTAAGTTAAAATCGTTAGTTATTAGTTTTGACTATAGAGTTGTCCATGGCATTGTTGTTGTCTTGCTTCTCAACAAACTTTTAAGCATTTCCTCAATGTATCCCACTCACCCTAAATAAAGGCTAATGAGATGCATATTCAATACTAAAGGAAGAAAACTCCTCCAGAAAATAATATTGTCCTCAAGAAAGGATAAGGTTCCCTTGCCTAGACATCATAGCTTTTGTGATGTTTTGTCAGGTTTTAGAAAATTATACAGTTTGGTTTCTGTGGTTATCCAGAACTGATACGATGAATACCATAAATAAAATAATTAAAGTGTTGGTCGACATTGGATTTGATCAGGTGGCATTAAGGAGAATACTTATGGGAACACATTTATCTCTGAGTAGCAGACTTAGAAATGTGAGGGACTGTCTCAAATGCATTAGTTTATTCCCAGATGCTAACTGAGGTTAGTTCTTTATTTTGGACTAAAAGAAGTTACAACATATTTCTGTCAAGTACTTTTTTGTCGCTGATGCAGAAGAGTTAGGGATGCTCATGAATGTTTTGCTTGCATGTATTTACATGAACCACATGCCATGCACTTCTCATGCACTCAGAGGTGAGGGGAGAGTATTTAATCCACTTGGAACTGGAGTTATGGATGCTGATGAGCTAATGTATGTAAGCTGGGAATCAAATCCAGGTCCTCTGTAGGAGCGATATGTACTCAAAACCACCGAGCTATGCCTCCAATTCCTGAATTTCCTTTCTATCTTATCATTCTGACTATAATCTCTCTTTTGAAAGGTAACAACTTTCTTCCTTACTAATGAATATTTCTTTCCACATCTATAACATGTTCCACATCAACTACACTGTGTAGTTGACCACAAACAACAATTATGGTAGGAAGTTATGCTTCAGGACTATACCATCTTTCAATTCACATGTCATAAGACTAAAACCGATTTTTCCTCCTTTGTGCTTGTTCTGCTGTCTACAGACAATATTGAAAAGGAAATAACATGAGACCCTGAAACCTTTCCTTAAAAGCCATTCTCATTTTTTTCTATTTTGTATTGGGTAATTTTTCTTAATATTGTTGCATATCCTCTCCATAGCAGATGAAGAGTACCTCTTATAAAACTTTCAGTAACAAATGAGCACTATATATCTCTAATATATGGAGCTGTTAAGTGATTGCCACATTATTGTAGCAACAGTGAGATGTGTCAAGGATGATGAACTGCCACCCAGCTTCTACAAGCATGACACATATACTTAGGCTCAGAGGGTCTAGTCAAACGGAGACCTTTCAACTACCTGGCAGGGATCTAAGTCTCAGAAAGAACTGCTGACTCCCCAGTGGTGTTCTTAGTCCCTTTTCTTGTTTTTATTCTTGTTGCAGGAGATTAGGAACTACACTGTGTAGTAAGTCACATTGAATGTTATTTCAATATCCACTAAGTTTCTTTATCTACTAGACTAATACTGATAACTAAGAAAAGTTATGCTTGAAACAGACTTGCTTAATTAACTAGAATTGATTGATTTTCATTTTCTCTATACTGCACAATTTTATTATATTCATTAAGAATGCCAGTGACTAAACACTTTTTTCTAGAATTACTCGAGAATACTTTGTCTGCCCAATATGTCTAAAAGTTTTAGCCAAAACAAATACAGTTTTAATATTAAGGAACAAATTTTAATATGCAATGCAAAAATCTGAAAAAATATTTAAACTACCTTCTTTTCATTTCCTTTCATTGAAAAAAGATTTTATTCACATAATATACCCTAATTATGGTTTCTCCTCCCTCTGCCCTGTCCAGTTCCTCCCACTTCCCCTCCCATCCAAATCTATTACCTTTCTGTTTCTCATTATAAAACAAACAGGATTCCA
Source organism: Apodemus agrarius (assembly GCA_964023405.1). Lineage (NCBI taxonomy): Eukaryota > Metazoa > Chordata > Mammalia > Rodentia > Muridae > Apodemus > Apodemus agrarius. The sequence goes on along the minus strand of OZ030005.1, from coordinate 85,880,360 downwards.
AGAGATTATAGTATAGTATAGTATAGTATAGTATAGTATAGTATAGTATAATATGAAAAAATTACACATAAAAATTGAACAAAACAAGCAAACAGAAGGAACATACCCAAGAGAAGGCAAATGAAACAGAAACCTACTCATTCCCATTCTCAGAAATCCTATAAGACTAAATTTGAAGCCATAATGTATACACAACAGACCCATAGGGTGAAAAAAAGAGTAGAAATAATATATAAATAAAATTAAATTAAAAGAAAAAATTTTGAGATATTGCCTTTTCTTATTTTAACTTGTTTTGTCCTGTTTGGCTGTCCTCTCTTAGAGGTCTGCTATTTTGAAGAGGAAATGAAGCAGGAGTGTTCCTTTTAAGAAGGACCAATGATTAGTTTGGGGTTTTTTCTTTGTTTATTTGCTTTTGAGGGGAGGGTTCAAGACAAGTGTGTATCTGTATAGCTCTGGCTGTCCTGGAACTCACTCTGTAGACCAGGCTAACCTTGAACTCAAACTCAGAGATGCACCTGCCTCTGCCTCACAAGTGCTGGTATTAAAGGCATGTGCAACCACTGCCCGGCCAATGGTTGGTTTTTATAAAGACTTTTAGTGTTATGAATTTGCCTCTTAAAAGTGTTTTCTTTACATCCTGTAAGGTTGGGAATGTTCTGTGTTCATTTTCATTCAACTCTAGATGTTCTTTAATTTGTTTATTAATTTTTGCTTTTACCCAGTTTTCATTAAATAGTTATTCAGTTTCTATGATTTTATAAACATCTTGTTTCTTTTGTTGGTTGTGTCCAGCTTTAGTCTATGGTGGTTAGATAGGATGCAGGGTGTTATTCCAATTTTACTGTATATGTTGAGACTTGGTTTTGTACATAAGTATGATCAATTTTATAGAAAGTCTCATGAGGTATAGAGAAGATATATTATTTTGTGTTTGGGTGAAATGTCCTGTAGATATCTGTTGAGTCCATTTGGTTTATATTATCATTGAGTTCCAAGATTCTTCTGTTCAGTTTTTGACTACATGACCCATGATTGGTGAGAGGGGTATTGATGTATCTCACTATCAGGTTAATATGAAGGTCAATATGTGATCTGAGCTATAATAATATTTTGTTACAGACTATTTCTTCTATTGTATCTTTAATGCCTAAAAGTCTTTCATCTCTTGAATTCTGTTGGTAAAGTTTGCCTCTCAGTTTCTTGTTTGGCTTACAATATTTTTCATTTCCAGATTTCTTTGTTTAGATTTAATTTATTGTTTCTTTTTCCACTTTCAGGTTTTCACTTTTTTGTTTATATCTTTCCACAGCTTGTGTTTTCATGGATTCTTTAAGGTATTTTCTCTTTAAGGAACTATATTACATTCATAAAGGCTATTTAAATATCTTTGCCTAGTGCTTCAGCTATGTTGCAATACCAGAGTCTACTGTGATAAAGCTGTTGGGCTCTGGTGGAAATACTTTATCTTGTCTGTTATCAGATGCCTTCATGCTGACATCTAAGCATCTGGGTTTGGGAAGGTTATAATTCTCAGTGATAATGTCTGTTCTAGGCAGGTGATTTGTTTCTTAGCTTTTATTGCCCTCTCTGGTTTTAGAATATTATGGTGGTTGTGTGCTTCCTGTTAGGAAATCCTTCTGCAATCTTGATAGGTGTAGCCACTGAGGGTTCCAAATAAAATGTGTTCTGAGGTATGAGGAGGTGACACTTAAGAATCTGGATGGCATCAGGAGTAGGAGGGTACACATTAGGCAGGAAATCAGGATGTTACACATGGTCTGCTTAGTGCCTTTAGAATGGGGGCAGAGAAGGTAAAGGCCACAGCAGGTACTATGCTACAGTGCTGGGTTGAGAAATGGAAATTAGATACAGAGGAGAGAAGGAAGAGAGAAGATCTGAAATGTCTCTACCTGCTTCACAGGCCTAATTGCTTCTTTGTCAGGTTGGCTAGCCAGTTCCCAGATAATGCCTGATCGAGTTGGTGGTTGGTATAAACTGTGTGAGTCAAGAGCAAAAAATGGAGGAACAAATCCAAATGGTCAGCTGGATATTGATGTATAGATGTCTGAGGTGTTACACTTAGGGTTTGGACTTCGATGAACAGAGATAGAGGTGAAAATTGGCAATTTCCCTATCTGTTTCAGTGGCTGAAGTCAATCTAGGAGTTAATCACTGAAGAATTGTGTAACAATTATGCAGATGTAGAAGAGAAGAATAAAAGTAAGGTTTGGTATTAAAAAGGGAAAGAGATTTGTCTTAATGGAAATTTTCATGATCAGCCAGAAGCAAACAATTAATATGATGAAAAGATACACGTGTTCATGAAACCCCAAATTTTAAACATTGGCAAACATTATTTTCAGAAGAATACGAATTGACCCACTCTTATCTCCTTGCACTAAGATCAACTCCAAGTGGATCAAGGACCTCCAAATAAAACCAGACACACTGAAACTAATAGAAAAGAAACTGGGGAAGACCCTGGAGGACATGGGCACAGGGGGAAAGTCCCTGAACAGAACACAAATAGCTTATGCTCTAAGATGAAGAATTTACAAATGGGACCTCATAAAATTACAAAGTTTCTGTAAGGCAAAAGACACTGTCAGAAGGACAAAACAGCAACCAAAAAATTGGGAAAAGATCTTCACCAACCCCAAATTCAACAAAGGGCTAATATCCAATATATACAAGGAACTCAAGAAGTTAGACTCCAAAGAACCAAATAACCCTATTTAAAAATGTGGTAAAGAGCTAAACAAAGAATTTTCACCAGAAGAAATTTGGATGGCTGAGAAGCACCTTAAGAGATGTTCAACATCATTAGTCATGAGGGAAATGTAAATCAAAACAACCCTGAGATTCCACCTCACACCAGTCAGAATGGCTAAGATAAAAAACTCAAGAGACAACAGGTGCTGGTGAGGATGTGGAGAAAGAGGAACACTTCTCCACTGTTGGTGGGATTGCAAGATGGTACAACCACTCTGGAAATCAGTCTGGCGGTTCCTCAGAAAATTGGGCATGAAAATTCCAGAGGACCCTGTCATACCACTCCTGGGCATATACCCAGAGGATTCCCCTGCATGCAATAAAGACACATGCTCCATTGCGTTCATAGCAGCCTTATTTATAATAGCCAGAAGCTGAAGGAGCCCAGATGTCCCTCAAAGGAGGAATGGATACAGAAAATGTGGTATATTTATACAATGGAATACTACTCAGCAATTAAAAATAGTGAATTCATGCAATTTGTAGGCAAATGGTTGGATCTGGAAAATATCATCCTAAGTGAGTTAACCCAATCACCAAAGAATACACATGAAATGCAATTACTAATAAGTGGATATCAATGAGCACTGAAGCTCTGAATACTCAAGGCACAATTAGCAAATCAAAAAATTCCCAAGAAGAAGGAAGGAGAAGACCCTGGTCCCGAAAAGACTGGATATAGTTTTGTAGGAGAGTACCAGAACAGAGAAATGGTATGGGGGTGGTAATTGGGGAATGGGCTGCGGGAAAAGGACTTATGGGACATATGGTGAGGGGGGGATTGGGAAAGGGGAAAAGCTTTTGTATGAAAACAAAGAATATAGAAATTAAAAAAATAAAAAATAGAAAATTTTATGTTAAAACAAAAGGAATATATTGAAAGGTATACAATATCTTTAAAATTTTCAGTTAATGATATTCTCCCCAAGTTTGTGCCACATTTGTGGTTGCAGTGATTTAAGAACAGCTAGAGTACAACCTGGCCTTGATTGACTTTATTTCTTATATATTTCCCTACCCATATTCTCCACGATCTTGAAATTTAAGAGAGTATATATTTATTTCTGAAGTTCCTAAGAAAGCAAGAACTCACAAAAAGATTTATTAGAGAGAAATTGGGTTTAGAAAACCTTTGATTTGAAACAGTAAAATAGATACTACCACAAGAATTGGGAATTAAAAAGACCAGTTAACACCATTTGCTGAAAGGGTTACATATATCAATAATTCACAGTTAATTAAACAATCCAGAACTTTTTTATAAACTGATGATACAAAGATATTGAACATCCTGAAATCTATAGTTGAGGCTAAAACCAGTAAAACTGCCTTATTGAAAAATGCTGAGAAAGAGAAAAGATAGTCTTCCCTAGGGAAGAGAATACCAATAAGATATCTAATACCAAACATTCAGTCCTAGAAACATTTATACAAGTAATATTCTGACTGAGTAGATTTAATTTATGCATTTAGAAATATGTATGCACACACACACATGTGCACATGTGCACACACATACACATACATACATACACACACACACATCATACAACAAAATTAATGAAGAAATAAAACAAGGGCATGAATATGTAAAACACAAAGAAAGGAGACCACGCACAGGTTGGAGGGAGGAATGCGAAAGAAAAAAATATGTAATTATATTAAACCTTCCTTAGAAAACTATTAAGGAATGGGAAAAGGCATGTTTTATATATAGGAAGATTTTATTTTATTGTACTTTGTAGTAAAATAACATTGAGATAATATCAATATATGATGTTTAGGCAAACCATGAACACAAAGGTGTGACAATTGTTAGGTGTCCATATCTTATGTTTTATAAGAATAGTAACCATTAAAAATTCACATTAATCTGGTTATTAAGCTCTTAGCCTTCATGGGAGAGAATATGTGTTAGATGTTTCACAGAGGAAGGAAGATATATAACAAAAGCAAATACTTGATAATTTAGGGATTCTTAGAATTTTGGGGAATATTTGGAGGTCTTATGATTCATATGATGGGAATATTTAGGAATGATCTATTTGGTACTATGCAACATTTCAATCATTGTGGTTTATACAGCTAGCCTCTTCTCATCTAGTAGCTTTAGACAGTCAATAATTGGAGTGCAACACAGCTGAGTGGTTCTAAGTTCTTGGAAAGTGGTAAATGAATTTGTAATCTTTGTATCCTTTCCTGGGGCTGAAGACTACAAGAAGAATTCCCATGACTGTTTTCTAGATTCCTCTCCCTTTATTCATATTGGCCAGAAATATCAGGTCTTTAACACGTGGTCTTTTCTAAAGAGCCACAAGTTGGAGACAAGCCATGATGGAAGTAAAAAACCATTTGTAATTAAGTAACTACAAATCTCTATTGACACAGACCAAGTTTACTATTGTTTGGAAGAAAACAAAGCAAAGGCTTGAACTGGAAGTGGTGCAGATCTCTGGAAATTCTGAGGTTTCCTATTCCAAAAGATTAAAATAAATTGCCACATTTCAAATGGGCAGCTGTCATCAAATACACAGTTAATATTTTTATGTTCTTACATTTGAAATTTATATGAAACTTGTCTTGGGGTTACTATTGTTACAATGAAACACCATGACAGATGCAATTCTTATTAAAGAAAGCATATCATTGGGAACTTTCTAACAGTTCCAGAAGTGAATCTATTATCATCATGGTGGGGATCCTGGAGGGAGGCAGGTAGACATTATGCTGGAGAGTTTGCTGACTATTTTACCTACTGATTTAAATTTAAGTTAATTTCAAATAATTAGAGCATTTAAATATAAAAAATACAAGTCCTTTACTTGTATTAGATATATTTCAAGTTCCAAAAATATTACTACAGCAACTGTTTGATACTGTAATCATAAAGAACAGTACCATCATTGCAACTTTTACTGAATAATCCTGGTATGAATTATGACTCAGTTAACTTTTTCCCAGGCCTATGAGATAAGAATATAGGCTAGATACCATAATTCGCCCAGATCTAAATATAGGCAACTATGTGGCATTTAATGCTTAATTAAATTTGAAAGGTCACAATGAAAATTGCAATTGGCTGTTCCACATCCTTTACAAAGGTAAACATAACTGCTTAATTAAATATCAGAGAACAGTTAATTAATTGGGCTAGTGCTGTAGAGAAGTACCTCATGAGTCACTGAGTTCTTTTTCTTACCATGTATTTTTGGGGGTGGGGGGAGGTGGATTTTCTTGGGGAAAACCTAGTGACTAAGGGAGTTGAAGTCCTAGAGATTCCTCAGTAAAGCTTTATAGCTGTACCCTAGGTTTACATATGGGCCAACTGTTAAAGTTCCTGTTTCCCCCCTCTCCCTCTTCTATCTACCAACATTACTAAGAGATCAATCAATCTTTCTAAAAAATGTTAAATCAAGGCCACCACTTTCTCTCTTTTCTTATATTTGTTTTATGTTTTTTGTTTGTTTATTTGTTTGAAACAAAGTCTCTCTGTATAGCCCTGGCTGTCCTGGAACTCCACTGTAGACCAGTCTTGCGTTAAACTCTGAGATCTACCTACCTCTATCTCTGAGTACAGAGATCAAAGTTGTATCCCCTTAGGCCTGGATGGCCATGACCTTTTATCAAAGAACTGATAATCCCAACTGTTTGATTCATCCTACCAAGGCTTATATAATACTGTATCTCTAAAATCTCTGCACTGGAATTCTGGTATACTTGCAAACTCAGCATCATTGGCTTGCCTTCATTTTCTAAACTGATAAAGTACTTTTGTACTTTTAAGATATTGCATGTATCAAATTATTTCTCTCCTCTTAAGTACCTGTATAACCTAAGTCTCAGGTCAAATATAACACCGTATGTATACTTTTTTGGCAAAGTGAATAAGATAATTTTTTTTGCTTCTAGAGATGTAGCATATATACCAATAAGACACCATAATTCTTTCTAGCTTGTATCAGAATATCCTGTCTATGACTATCAGTTTCTCAATCTTATATAGGGCTATATTAACAGTGGTGTTTTTGCTAGCGCTAAAGTTCAATTTAGATGGATAAATTGGTAGTAGATTAATGGATGTATATACATATTTAGAAATAGTAATCTTGTTTGTGATGAAGTCTTCAATGATATTGTAGCACACAGCACTCTTAGTACAGACATTGGTCATATGTCCTTTTTGTCTTTAGAATATATTCTTATAAATTCATGATCAAATGCAGGCTACTGCATGGCATGATTTTAGAAAAAAACAATCCTTGCAAGAGAGCACTGAAATTATATGATCTCCAGTCTCACAATAAGATACTACCATGTTACATTGTATGTTGGTACTTGATATATTCATTTCACTGTGTTAATTTAAAAATATTATCCCTCACAATAATGACATGGAGGTATTTTATTCCCATTTTTACAAAAGATGCACACAGAGTGTATATTTTGCCAAGTAACACCTGGAAAGTCAATTTTGGAAAATCAAAGGCTACTAAATGCACCATAAAACACAGCGTAAGGACATCTTTCCAAGGGGAAAAGAAACTCACAATGAATCTAAAACCATGCGAGAAAATCCCCTTCTGAGAATCTCCAAATCACCACATTGGAGAGAAGTCAAGTGGGACTCTAGGGCCAGGAGTGAAACTGTAAATCTGAGTCTTATGTCAGGACATTAAATCATAGTGTCAGAAATAAGAATCTAAAGCCTGTCAGTGGTGTAAATAACTGAAAAGAGATTACAGTCTAAAATTGGCTGCATACATATTAAACAAGTGCTGTGGATTCTACTTGGGAAAATATATGACGCTAAACCTAATAGCCCCATCTTGCTTTCTGGCTCTGGAGTGGAAATTTAAAGCCCCAGCATTTTGAAAGGGAACAAAAAGGCCAGGGTAATCATGAATTCTTGTAGTATGTACAGGTTCTAATGAGTTCTAAAATATGAATGAAAAGATGTCAATTAGAAACACCCTCTAATTTCACAAGTACTATTTATTAACTTAAATTAACAAAATTATCCCATAACTCTAAGGTTTCTTTTGCTTGGTCTTTTGATGGCAAGTAACATTTTAGAGCCTAGGCTAGGCTTGAACCAACTATGTAGCTAGGAGTGGCCATGAACCTGAGGCAATCTTCTGTCTCTGTCTATCAAGCACTAGGATTAAAGATGTGAAGCAGCATGTCTAGCTATCATTTTTATTTTAAATTGACTATTTTACATATGTCTTTCAAGTTACTTCCCATGTTTCTGTTTTTTCTCATTTTTAGGGAGGATAATGGCAGCTCTTAATGTGTGCCTATCTGAAAAGGTTTAAACATAACTATTAAGACATGCAGGAAAATTAATAAGGATCTGTTACACACACACGCCAAAACTTCTGTTAAAAAAAAAAGCCCTTGTTACCAAACTATATGAACAGATGAGCAGAAGGCAGCAGTGCTTCTGGAAGCCATGGTCCTGGGATGTCAGTCACAGATGTAGAACTGCAGCTGCATTCCCTGTGAACTTACTGCAGTCTGTTGCCAGACAACCATCCCAGCACATCTCTTCTCTTAACATCTTATTTTTATCATTGTGTTACTACTAAATTGAAGCAAAATGTAATCTTTAAGATGGCAAATGATAATTCTGAAGAAGCAGATACATTTGTAGTTAATACCCTCTCATATTATTTTACATAAATAATGTATAAGGTTCCCTGTCAAACCTGTATCAATGCCATAGTTAGTCCAACTGTACAGAATTAGAATTCCACGTAAATTGAGATAGCATTAATGTTCTTTATATAAAAAGGTACAAGGAAGTTGGATATTAGGGAGAAAGATGGGCATGGGACTTTAATAGACTCTACTATAGGCCTGGTTTCTATATAGGCTGAAAATTACATTCCACTACCCCACACACTTTTCTCTTCCCACTATATCCTGACAGTACTTAGCTGACGAAGGTCCTTAACCAGATCCAATATCCATATTTGTGTCAGGCTTATAGTCCTGTCTGATATTCATTATTAGAACAGAGATTTCCATGTCTGTTATTTTGGGATATGTAAGTTCTGACAAATTCCCTCATGATGATATGGGTAGTAGGCACAGATTTCATTTATCTAATATGCACAGGAACCAACATCCATTCCTCCTATGACAACTGAGATCAATCATCACCAAACAAATCTAAAGCTATAAAAATGGAGTACAAGGGTGGTGATCAGGAAGCAGACCGAGAGGCATGCAAGTGGACAGGTAGGATGAGGACTCTAGGCCAAATCAAATTGTGAGCAACATGGAGTACCAGAGAGCAGCGGCTGTAGTGGGAGCATTGGGACTGGCAGAGCTTGAAAAAGAAGCAAATGAATAAACAAAAATCACTAAGACCAATAAGGCAACATGGCCTCCTCCATGAAGGCTGCGACAAAGCTGAATGAACCTCTAATAAAGATCGAAATCTCCTGTCTGTGATCTACAAGAATGTAATTGGTGCCAGCCCATCTTCTTGGAAGGTCATCATTAGCACTGAGCAAAACTCCATGGCAGATGGCAATGAAAATAAGTTACAAAAAAAGGTAAAAGGAGTTAGGAAAATTAATGTGTACCAGATGAAGATTGAGAGGGAACTGGAGACAGTTTGCAATGATGTCTTCACTCTGCTGGACAAGCTCATTCTTCATCAAGAACTGCAATCATTTCCCAGATGAGATGAAGGTGTTCTACCTGAATATGAAAGGTGATTGCTGCTGCTATTTGGCAGAGGTGGCTTCTGGGAGAATGAAAACTGTGACTGAAGTCATATACAATAAAGCGTTTGAAATCAGCAAAGAGCACATGCAGCCCACATGCCCCATCTGGCTTGACCTGGCCCTCAATTTTTCTGCCTTCTACTATAGATACAGGATGTACTATGATAGGCCTACCTCTTAGCTAAATGAGCCTTTGATGATGCCATAGCTAAACTGTGAACATTAAACTGGTACTCTCATCTGTAATGGCTCTGAGACAACTGCATCTCTTGTACAAGCAACCAACTGGATGCAGAAGCAGGAAAAAGAACAACCGAGGACCCTGCAGATCTCTGTCCTTTCCCTCACCCCACCATTGATTCTTCCTCACAACTACTATATCTACTTCTAAATCTATCAGTATTGGCAATATCACTATTCAGATTAGCCCTCTTGTCCCTTGGGAAGCAATTTCAGATAAACCTTCCTGAACATTTACTGGATTGATGTTTGTTTTGAGCCACAGGGTGCTTCCCTTTTTTTGTGCAGAGAAGTGCACTATAAATGAGATAGTTTATTATGTCTATTGATTTATGACAAATCCAGGTGATGGCAATTGAGGAGTGTAGAAAGGAGAATTAAGCAACAGAAGCCGGCTGTGGCTGCTTTTTAAAACAAGATGATAGTATTTCTTTAAGTTGTACATCATGTGCAAGCAAAAATGGATTATACCCTATTACACCTTCCTTCAGCAACAATTTGTTCCTTCATCATCATCGGCATAAACGTTTTTGATTGTTTGTTCTGAAATGTTTTATTAGATATTTCCTTCACTTATATTTCAAATGTTATCTTCTTTCCTGGTTTTCCCTCTGAAAACCCTCTATCATCTCCCCTCCCCCTGCTTCTATGAGTCTGTTTCCCCATCCATCTACCCACTCCCACTAAGCTGTTTAATGTGAGCTTTCAGTGGCACTTGCTGTGTTGCTTTAAAATATGTGTACACACCTTTTCAGTTAATGTTATCAGAAGTTTTGATATTTGTAACTTTTAATTTGGTTATTTTGGTTGTGATTAAGAATCATGGATTTACTTACTTATTTATTTATTTATTTATTTATTTATTTATTATTGTAACTCTTCTTCTTGTGTAACCTGAAAGCATCACATGTGTTAATCTGTGTGAATCATGCTCTGTGTCCATAAAATACAAAGTTGTTGAAATAAACTCTTTGGACTTTTTTAAAATGTAAAGAAATATTGTTTTGGAGATATTACCAAAAAAGAGAAAAAAATAGAAAGGCTTTATTTGATAAACATTCAGAGAATGTGAGCAAGATATTATTGAAAAGTCCCTGGGGTTAGGTGTATCTTAGAAATATTCTGATGTATCTCTGCAGCTCCATTCTTCATCTGTAAATTGGTTGAACACTATTTTTCTCTTACTGAATTGTAAAAAGTTGAGGAGTGTATAGAGACACAACTCAGAGTGCAGCATGGGCAATACCTTATTCAGAAAAAAAGCAGGGGGGGTCCTTTTACTAATTCACTCTCTGATGCACACCTCATGCGTGTACTTCTCAGCTCCCAGAATGCAGCGAGGACTGTCAATATCAGTAGCTGCTTTCAAATGAAGATAGCTAAATATCCTCTCCTCAAAGCCCTGCATAGGCAACACATCAAGGTAGCTTTCTAACTGACTGGCCTACCATAGTTTCACAGGCATAATTACCTAGGGATGGGCATGGTAGACCATTATTTTCTTTCTGAGTTATAAGTCAAAGTTATGCATACCTTGAACATCACAAACCCAATTTAATCTTTCAAATATATTCATCATTAAATAAAAGAGAATGTGTTCCCCAACATTTGTTTTTATAGTACCTCATTAATAAATTCCACTGAAACTTTGCAATAGTATCTTTTAATAAGATCCTTCTGTGAAGCAGTGTAAGTGGATTGCGGATCTGAAAATATTTAGTAATCCATTAACAAAACAGTATCTTATGTATTAGCTTTAAAAATACAACCAAGATCCTTAAGTTAGATTAAGGCACAGGATTACTTATGAATCTGAACCATTTCTTATTTGAGTCCCATGGAAATACCCAACAGATTCTAAGAGCCAACGATAATTTAAATTCATTGGAGAAATAGGGTGATGGTTGCATGGTAAATCATGTTATAGTTATTAACTGTTATCATAATAAATACACAGATTCAGAACTCATAACATAAGGAGTAAATTCCCAATGCATTTAACAATTAAACAGTTTTATAAAATCATTAAACAGAAAATAAAATGATATGGTCTAGAGGGGAAGATTTTTGAAACCTTTAAGGAAACAAAAAAATGAGATTAATTTTAAAAACCAACAAACTGCTATGAGGCTCTGTCCCCCCCAAAAAAAATAATAAAAGGTAAAAATAATTAACAATAAAATCTGCACATATAAATTTTCACATATGTGACAGAATTAAATATCTGTTCATAATCAAAGCAAACAAAGATAAGACCTCTGACAAAACCTGTAAAGTCAATAAATAGTCGAGCAAAAAGAAAAAAGTATAGATAAGCTTAGAAAAATATTCCAATTCACTAATACTAGATGAGTACTACATTCTTTAAAGCCTCATTGAAAAATATTTTCATCATCTCTTGAGAATAACTTAATTAAAAGTAGAAAATAAATAGCACTTTACTGCCGTATAATTGTTACATTGTGATCACAATGTAATAATATGAGTTAAAATTCTAAGATATATAGTCTTATTGTAAACTGGTTGAGAATTCAATAATCAGAATACAACAAAGGCTATTACAAATTCTCACTCAAGAATGACCCTGAATGTTTTCACTAGAGCCAACGGCTTAGTTCATTTATGGATATTGGTGATCAAATTAAATCAAGATTCAAATCCATCACTAACTGACAATTTAATCATCCTCAGCTCAAAACACCCTCAGGGTAGGACATTGTGTTGTGGATGGCTTTATCTTCTGTGTACATAGAGCTAACTCCCTTATCCCCCCCAGAAGCTAGAAAATTACTGCAAACCATTTACAAAATCAAATGTTATCTTACTTGATAACTGTAGCAACTCTGCTTATAAGATTCTATACATAAAATCGTGTGGAGGATAAGGAAATAAAATGAAAATCATGCATGGCAACTTGAGAGGGAAAAAAACTAGACCAGGCTATAGGGCTTTTTCTAGGTTCCTCCAGAGGAAATGCTTTGAATGGGATCATTTCTATGCCAGAACCCTTGGAGTAATTTATCCCTATACCTTACCAAGTGTTTCCTATAGGGCGTTTTCAAATGGTGAGCTCAACACTAGCTGAAGCCACATCATACTTCTGACCACTAATAATGGGAATCATTTAGTTCTACTTTCTCTGTGTTCATAGGAAATAGCTTTGCATTCTTTACATATGGCACTGGATACTTACGTTATTTTGTTGATTACAAAATGATTATAATATATGTCTATGATTCAACATTCTATGTGATTTTATGTTAAGATATATGAGTATATGGTCTGCAGTGACAGAATTACTGTTTATTACATCTAATTAGTCTGTAATTATAAAAATATCCAATTATTATTTTGAAATAAAACTTACCTTAAAAGTAAAGTGTATATACTTGGAGTAAACATATATGTCTGAGTGTACATAAGTATGTCATCTGATTGATTGCAGGAACCCACAGAGGTCCAAAAGGTATTAGATAACTTGTAACTAGACATATAAACAGTTTTGGTTGCTATGTATACAGCAGCAACTGAACTTGATTATCCTCAAGAACAGTAATTTTTCTTAACTACTGAGCCCTATCTCCAACCTCAGCTTACATTTTTTAAACATGGTTAAATCTGCATAATTCAGGGAAGATTATAGTTCACATGATTTTATATTTACTTGGTGTGCCTAATAAATTGTCATATAATCAGTAATCTAACTGAAACATTGCATAGTAAAGAAACAACTATGTGTATGAGGGGAGGACAAAATATTGGTGATATAGTTGTTGTTATGAGAAGGAATTTAACTGATGATTTCCATTATCCCTCTAAGTTTCTCCCTCCCTTCCTCCCCCTCCCTCTCTCCCTTCCTCCCTTCCTCCCTTCCTCCCTTCCTCCCTCCCTTCTCTCTCTCTCTCTCTCTCTCTCTCTCTCTCTCTCTCTCTCTCTCTCTCTCTCTCCATAATGTCAGGGATTGGTTATTGCCCATGGAATAGATGACAGGGACAGTCATTGGTTGATCATTCCCTCAGTTTCTGCAACCACTTTATGACTGTACTTCCTGTAGACATGAAAATTTTGGATCAAAGGTTTTGTGGGTGGATTGACATCTTAAACCTCTACTGAGAGACATGCCTGGCTATGGGAGGTGGCCACTTCGGCTCCATAAACCTTACTGCTTGGAGTATCAGCTAGAGTCACTGCATATACTCTCTGGAGCCTCTCTGGAGGTCTCTGGTACATTCTAGAGATGTTTCTCACTCTCCTACAGATTTCCATTCTGTCTCCCACTTTTTGGCTCTCCCTACATCTGATCCCTACCCTACCCTGTTCCCTTCCCCATCCCCTCTCCTATCCAGTTCCCCCTCTCCCTCCACTTCTGGTGACAATTTTCTTTCCCCTTCTGAGTGAGAGTCAAGCACCCTCCCTTGATTCCTCTTTGTATGCTTGTTTGTTTGTTTGTTTTTTAACCTCCTTTAGGTCTGTGGATTATACCATGGGTATCCTGGGTTATATGGCTAATATCCACTTATAAGTGAGTACATAGCATGTATGTCCTTTAGGGTCTGGGCTACCTCACTCAGAATGGTCTTTTCTAATTCCAACTATTTGCCTATAACAATTAGGATGCCTTTGCTTTTAGTAGCTGAATAGTATTTGGTTGTTTAAAGGAATCATTTTCTTTACCCATTCTTCATTTGAGGGGCATCTGGGATATGTCCAGTTTCTGGTTATGAAAAATAAAACTGCTATAAATATAGAGGAGCAAATGCCCTTGAGGTATGGTAGAGAATCTTTTGAGCATATGCCCAGGGGTGGTGTCTTAGTTAGGGTTTTACTGCTGTGAACAGACACCATGACCAATGCAAGTTTTGTAAAAGACAACATTTAATTGGGGTTGGCTTACAGGCTCAAAGGTTCAGTCCATTTTCATCAAGGCAGAAACATGGTAGCATCCAGGCAGGCATGGTACAGGAGGAACTGAGAGTTCTACATCTTCATCTCAAGGCTGCTAGTAGAAGACTGACTTCCAGGCAACTAGGGTGAAGGTCTTAAGCCCACACCCACAGTGACACACCTACTCCAACAAGGCCACACCTCCCCTAATAGTGCCACACCCTGGGAAAAGCATATACAAACCATAACAGGTGGTATAGCTGAATCATTTTTTTAAATACATACTTTGCTTTTTCTTTTCAATCATAAAGTCTACAGATTAGTGCAGTCAGATATTCAGTATTCAATTAATTGAAATGTATGTGAGCATATATATATGATATATTCTTTATTTACATTTCAAATATTATCCCTTTTCCTAGTCCCTCCCTCATAGCCCCTATCCCAACCTCCCTCCCCCTACTTCTACAAGGGTGTTCCTCCACCCATCCCCCTCCCACCTCTCCAGCCTCGATTCCCCTATACTGGGGCATCTATCAAGTCTTCAGAGGACCAAGGACCTCTCCTCCCCTTGATACCTGACAAGGCAATCCTCTGCTACATATGCAGATAGAGCCATGTTTACCCCTTGCTTGAGGGCTTAATCCTTTGGAGCTCTGGGATGGGGGTGGGGGTCTGGTTGGTTGATATTGTTGTTCTTCCTATGAGGATGCAAATCATTTCAGCTCCTTTAGTTCTTTCTCTAACTCCTCCATGGGGGACCCTACACTCAGTCTAATGGTTGGCTGTGAGCACCTGCTTCTGTATTTGTAAGGCTCTGGCAGGCACTCTCAGGAAACAGCCATATTAGACTCCTTTCAGCAAGCATTTCTTGGCATTCACAGCAGTGTCAGGGTTTGGTGACTGTATATGGGATGAATCCCCAGGTGGGACAGTCTGTAAATGGCCTTTCCTTCAGTTTCTGCTCTACACTTTATTTACATATTTGCTCCTGTGAGTATTTTGTTCCCCTTCTCAGAAGAAATGAATCACACTTTCGTCTTCCTTCTTCTTGAGCTTCATGTGGTCTGGGAATTGTATCTTGGGCATTCAGAGATTTGCGGCTAGTATCTAATTATCAGTGTGTGCACACCATGTGTGTTCTTTTGGTATAGCTGAATCTTAAAGGACAGCAATTCTTAACTTTCTGAGAGGCCAACAACTTAATTTCCAGAGTGGTTGTACAAGTTTGCACTCCCACCAGCAATGGACTAGTACTCAACTTGCTACACATCCTCTCCAGTCTGTGCTGTCCCTAAAGATTTTGATCTTAGACATCTTGATGGGTGTAAGGTGGAATCTCAGGGTCTTTTAATTTGCATTTGATTACATTTCCCTGATGACTAAGGATGTTGAAAAATTTCTAAGTGTTTCTCAAACATTAGAGATTCCTTTGTTGAGAACTCTCTAATTTTGTACTCCAATTTTTATTGGTTTAATTGGTTTGTTGTCCAATTTTTTGTTTTCTTTATATATTTTGGATATTCACCCTTTCCTCAGATGTAGAATGGTGAAAAGTTTGTCCAATCAGTAGGTTGCCATTTTGTCCTATTGACATTGTCCTTGGACTCACAGAAGCTTTGCAGTTTCATGAGGTACCATTTATCAATTCTTGATCTTAGTGTCTGTACTACTGGTGTCCTGTTTAGGAAGTTGTCACCTGTACCAATGCTTCAAGGCTATTTCCCACTTTGTCTTCCATTAGACATAGTGTATCAAATTTTATTTTGAGATCTTTGATTCATTTTGACTAGAGCTTCATGCAGAGTGATAGGTGGTGTGATAGATCTATTTTAATTCTTCTAAATGCATACATCCAGTTAGATAAGTATAGTTTGTTGAAGGTACTTTCCTTTTCTATTGGACAGTTTCAGCTTCTTTGTCAAAACTCAAGTGTAGGTGAGTGTTTGAGTTTATTTCATAGTCTTTGATTCGATTCCATTGATCAACCAATAAAAGAACAACAGTTTGTTTCTCTTCCAATACCATGTAATTTTACTACTATTGTTCTGTAGTACACCTTAGATCATGCATCGCACCACCTCCAGAAGAATTCTTTTATTATGCAGGATTGTTTTAGCTATCCTGTTTTATTTTTCTCTTATGAAGTTGAAAATTGTGCTTTCAAGGTCTGTAAGAATTGTGTTGTAATACTGATGGGAATTTCATTGAACCTATTGATTGTTTTTAGCAAGATAGCTAGTTTTTGTTTGTTAACCCTGCAGATCCATGATCATGGGAGATCATTTCATTTTCTCACATCCTCTTAACTTCTTTTTTCAGAACCTTGAAGTTCATGTCTTTTTTTCCTGTAATCATTTATCAGTCTACAAATTTTCTCTAAGGTGTATTTGAAAATTCTTCTCAGTACTGCCAATATCAGTAGATAGAATGACCAGGCATAGGAAGTTACTCTGTCTCCTATGTTAACCTTCTTCAAATATTTGTTTGTTCTCACTGTTCAAAGGAGCAACAAAGAACAAAATCTGAAGATTGATTGGTTCTGTGGGTTTCTGAGCTTAGATGTGTTCTATAGATCCTGTTAAAATTCCTATATTCTTTATCTTTGATTATTATATTTGTTTTACTATGCATACTCACATATATGCCTATTCACATGTATGTATTATATATATTATACATATTTATATATCAATTTTGCTATGGAATTACACTTCTATAAGATAGCTATCAAATACCCATGCACATTAATCTATTGTTCCCTAGCAGTTGGCATCATTTTGTATTAAATTCCTAATTGTTATTAATTACTTTGACATTTTTGGGAAGGCCATTAATCTTAGCACAGTCATTTTGTATTTCTAAAGGAACATCATTTGCTTCTCATCAGAAGAACTTTCTTCCTTCAGGGCTATTCATAAATGTGTCATCTATTGTAAATCACCACTATGGGAATGAAATCTAACATCTGGATGAACATTGGTAAGGTCAAAGATGTCAGGGCTAATTTCAGCCCCCTAATGTTTAGATCAATCACTCTGTTCCCATGCAGCACTATTAAAAGGAGATCTGGTAGAGAGAGAAATAAGATTCTCCTAATATGAAGAAATAAACAGATATCATGGTCATTGATGATGATGATGATTATAATAATAATGTTAGCAATTAATATAAGTGAAATACATTCTTATTACCACATGTCTTATTTTAAGCTTTAAAATATTTTAATGGTGAATATTACTTTATTCTATAGATGAAGGAATTGAATCAAGAAGTAAATATTACTGGTCTTTACTATTGAAAATGATGGTTGCCCATGTATTTTAGTTTTCTTGGATATCTTTGTGCAAAGAGTTATATGGGGTTCCCAATGAAGGAGCTAGAGGGAGGTCCAGAAGAGCTGAAGGGGCTTACAGCTCCATGGAAAGAACAATGATTTCAGCCACCCAGATGCCCCAAGAATTCCAATGATTGAACCATCAACCAAGGGACACACATGGTTCCAGCCAAAAATGTGGCAGAGGAAGACCTTGTTGGGCATCAGTGGGAGGAATGGTCCTTGGTCAGATAAAGGTTCAACAGAGGCCCCAACAAAGGGAAACCGAGGGAAGGAGGTGGGAGTGTTTCAGGAGGAGGGGCATATACGTGGAGGCAGGGGGAGGGAGGAGGGGTTGGGGATCTTTGGGGAGTGGGAGAAATTGGGAAAGGTTTTACCATGGCAAAAATGAAGATGATATTCAATTAAAAAGTTATATGGGAGGTATCCTCTCTTGTTCTCATAGTGAGGAATAGATAAAATGAAGCACTGTTCTTAGAGCAATGAATAATAGATAATGAGTGTTGTATAAATAGTACCTATAATTTGATCAGCCTAAAAGAATTGCATTTGATGCACATAACAATGATATAATTCACAGAGGGTGTAACTTGTATAGCCACAGCAAAGATTAGGTTCGGTCATTGAGAATGATCCTAAACATGCTGTGGTGAAGTATGTGGGAGAAAACACATAAAAAGAAATGCTCAGATCTGCTCAGAAGGGACCTTTTAGAGAAAAAAGCACATTTTGGGCTGTTTTATAAAGGAATTTTTTCTTTTCTTTTCTTTTCTTTTCTTTTCTTTTCTTTTCTTTTCTTTTCCTTTTCCTTTTCCTTTCCTTTCCTTTCCTTTCCTTTTCTTTTCTTTTCTTTTCTTTTCTTTTCTTTTTCTCTTGGGAGATCTGTCCTAAGAGGAAGAATAGCATCTTAATTAAAGTGAAATGTAATTAAGGATTACAGTAGAAAATTCAAGAATTCAAGGAGAAAAAATAGGATGAATTTTGCCAGGAGTATAACTGAATTAGGCATGGTAGGAGCTGAGCTCCTGCAAGAAGTGCAATAATACTTGGATAACTGATAGCATTTGGGATTGGGAAAGAGTAAAAAACTGACTAGGTTTAGTATCTGAGTCCTCAGCTATGTACAGAGAAGAACATCGCCCTTTGTATGCAAGACATTCACACAGATGTTTAAATGGATTAGTTTAGTATTTTAGAATTACTACCACTGAATACTTGAAATAAACAATTATTCACATATATTATATTTATTTTCTTCCATACAAAAATACACAAAGTTGAAATTACTATATTTTTGAAAAAAAAATGTACTTTCTTAATTAGTATAATTGCATCCATTTTGTTTTAAAGATTTAAGAGATTTAAGAATTCTGAGACTTCTTAAAATGCACATAACAGCATAATGTAGGTACAATTATGTAATTTAGAAGACAACAGTCTTTCTATGACTCATTCCTGTACCTCAAAAAGAAAGTGCAGTATTTTTGAGTTAAGGGATTCTTGTGACGATAGAGAGGAGATTTGTGGAGGAAATATGCACATGAAGTAATAGTGGGCTATAATGTATGAGCCTTTTCAGTTTAAGTTACTTCAAATTATGATTGAAAAATTTTAATAACAATCCATATTGATAAATTGCTTCCCAGTTTCAATGTTACTTCTACCTGTTACTTCAATCGATTTGGAAAGATGAACAAAGGAGGTGCTGATATCACTATTCCATAGTTAAACAATAGGGATTTTTAGCAGATAACCAGTGAACTTCACAGTCATACATTCAGGATGCTGATCCACAAGCCACTCCTAGCATCATGTCCCTCAAATACCTTCAAGTAAAACACAGTACATTAACCTGATATAATATGACTATACATTCAATTTATATCATAACATATGTTTATGAATAACATTAGCATTGCAATAGGAGGTTGAAGTAGAGGCATGATTAATGATATTTTTCTTTATATAACATAGCAACCAAACACTTATATAAAACAAAATATTGTACTTCCTTGGGACCAGCCACTCCTTTTTATACAGCTGACCCAAGTGACTCTATAAGTAAACCTCTACCTTGTGCTTTGCTCCATCCTCTCATCCTTAAGAACCCTCACCAGCTTCTGCACCAAGGGAGCTGGACTAGAAAGCCCAGAAAGAAATACTGTATCCTTGTTTCCAATAGAAAAATAGATGATCATACAGGACAAGATGCCTAAGAAACACTTAAAAAATAACAACAAAAATAGCAAAACAAAAACAAAACAAAGCAAAACAACTGCCTGATGGTGGCGGCGGCACTTGCCTTTAATCCCAGAAGTTGAGAGGCAGAGGTAGGAAGATTTCTATGAGTTCATACCAGCCTGGTCCACGGAATAAGTTCCAGGACAGCCAGAACTACACTGACTGTCTCAAATAAGTAAATAAATAAATAAATACATAACAAAACAAATAAATTAGGATGCCCAAGACTCTGCTGTCTCAGTTCTAAAGAAGACAATTTGTTGCCTCTGAAGCTTAGAAAAACACTATAAAAGAGGAGGTATTAAAGGACAGAAGAGCTACAGATAGTGAGAAGCAGTGCAAAATGTCATTTCCTAGGCATGATTCAGCCATTGCAACAACAAATGCACAGCAGCAGAAATCACTGGTAGTGAACCTACCAGTTTCCAAGGGATAAGTTCAAACTCTTAATTGGACAGATAGCTCTGGTGAAACACAAGCTTGATGCATCAGAAAACAAAACAAGAAGTTATGAAATTTGGGAAATAGTTTTATTGGGAAAGACAAGGGTGTAAGGGAGGGAGAAGCACAACAAGTGTAGGGAAAATGTTGCACACTTTGTACATCTACATAATTATCAAAGAAGAAAATTAATTATCATTATCTTGATATTACCTTTTACTTTCTTACATAAACATGATTGGAGAAAATTGGACTTACCTCCAATCCTGATGAAGAACAGGACTAGATTTATACCTCTGTTTGGAAACTCAAAACATGAGACATATACAAGGAAAAATACCAAATCATAAAAGGCCAAAAAAAATGAGATTATGCATTTCAGTGCTTTGATATAACACTCAGCTTACACAATGAAGAAAACTATTGGAACTTTGGGAAGTCAGAGTCCAGCAGATCGCCTGAGTTGAGTAAATGAGAATGAGATATCAAGTACAGTCCAGACAAGGAAACTGAATGCAGAGAAAAGCAGGTGTTATTAAAGGTAACTGTCTGAGAACAGAGCACTGATTAATGCATGAAGGTGTGAAAAATTCAGGAAGCAGGGCTATAATCACCCAATGAATTAACAGAAGAAATATCTGACAGAGAACAAGGAATTGTGTCAAGTCCCACTAGTCAAAATGAATTCAAGATTCACAGGGCAAGAGAGGAGCATTCAGAAAGATGTTGCAATAGTAAGGAATAACTACTCATAATAATTTCATTTTTCTATATCCATTTAAAATGGTATCTACAAGCTATGCTGGGGTATGATTATTTACAAGTATGGAACTCCATTGTGAAGTGAAGCTAATTTATTTATGTGATGTTCAAATGTCTGACATTCAATTAAAAGATAATCAGTCATGCAAAGAAAAGGGAACATAAAATCCTGCGCAAGTAATTAAATCAATCAGAAATGACAGAGCTATTGGAATTCAGAGACAAGAGTAGTCAAACAGTTTTAAAATTATATCATAAATGTTTAAAAGTTATGAAGCATGGGAGAAACAATTAAACAAAACTGAATATTTTAAAGATTTATTTTTATTCTCTTTCTTTACCCCTCTCTGTCTCTTTCTGTCTTTGTCTCTCTTGTTTATATTTGTATGTCTATGATCGTGTGTGTGTGGGGGGGGCGCATGCACACGTATGCACGCATGGAGGTCATAAGAGGGTGGGTCATGAACTGTACCCTGTCCAAAAGCATTTGCTTTTTTAACACTGAGTCAATGCTCCAGCTTTTAAAGCTGAACTTCTAGTAATGAAAACCAAAATGTCTAAGATGGAAGATATTATGGATAGAGTCAATAGCAGATTTAACACTGTCAAACAAAGGATGCGTGAACTTGATGATTTAACAATAAAACTATTCAGTATAAGAAATCCAAAGATATATGTACATGACATACTTTAAGATTGTAAAAAGAAATATTTCAAGATATTATGGCCCAACATTTGAAACATGTATATACACACGTCCCAATGTTCTTCTGTTCCTGAGAAAGGAATATGGTAGGAGAATAGACAGGTGGCAAGCTATAAGGATATCTGTCACCAAGCATGACAGCATGAGTTTTGTTCCCAGAGCCATGTGCTAGATGAAAAAAACTTACTCCTAGAGGCTGTCTATAACTTGTACATATATGTTAGGGGTCTCTCTCTCTCTCTCTCTCTCTCTCTCTCTCTCTCTCACACACACACACACACACACACACAAAGAGGCAAACACAGAGAGAAATTAAACAAGTGGGATTTTACTAAATGAAATATGAAATTTGGTACAAATTTACATCATGAACAAAAATTTCAAGGTCAATAACAGGGGTAGCTACCAGAAAGCCCACATGCCAGGAAAGCAAGAAACTCCCAGAATCCAATGAGAATGACATTAACTGAAATACCCAAAAAATGGGGAGAGAGAAGCTGTAGAGACTATATGTGGAGGTTAGGCATGGCCTGCTGAGGGATGGGCCAATCACCCATCTCAAAAATTTTAACCCAGAATTGTTCCTATTTAAAAGACATACAGGGACAAAGTGTGGAGTAGAGACTGAAGGAAAGGCCATCCAGAGACTGCCTCATCTGGGGATTCATCTCAAATACTGTCATCAAACACAGACACTATTGTGGATGCTAAGAAGTACTTTCTGTCAGGAGTCTGATATAGCTCTCTCCTGAGGGTCTCTTCCAGAGCCTGACAAATACAGAGGCAGATTCTGGCAGCCAACCATTGGATTGAGTGCTGGGTCCACAGTGGAGGAGTTAGAAAAAGGACTGAAGGAGCTTAAGGGGTTTGCAATGCCATAGGAAGAACACAAATATCAATCAACCAGACCCTCTGGAGTTCCCAGGGAACCAAAACCACCAACTAAAGAGTACAAATGGAGGGACCCATGGCTCCAACTGCATATGTGGCAGAGGATGGCCTTATGGAGCAGAGGCCCTTGGTCCTATGAAGACAATGCCCCAGTGTAGGGGAATGCCAGGATGGGAAACGGAGTAGGTGGGTGTGGGGGGAAGCACCCTCATAGAATCAGGACGAGGAGAGGATAGAATAGCAAGCTTTCGGAGGGGAAACCAGGAAAGGGGATAATATTTGAAATGTAAATAAAGAAAAAATATCTAATAAAAAAGCATAGAAAATTTTAACCAACTTGCCTTAGTTGGTGTGTGTGTGTGTGTGTATGTGTGTGTGTAATGAAGTCCTATACAACCTTAATGAGAAATAAATAATATACTAAAACATGCAAAGTAATGGACAAGTGAATAAGCCACACACGAAGAGAAAGCAACAAGTAAACCTGACTGTAGCCAGTAGAGTAAGTTTGAATCCAAGGAATTAACATGCGTTCTGAGGGAGGCTATAAGTCTACATTGTTTTTCAAATCCTAATTCTGTTGGAGAATTTTTGGCTTGGTTCAGTCATAGATAAGAGCATAAAATGTATTTAATACTAAAAGTATAAAATATTAACATGGTGTTTCAAAGCTTCAATTGCCAGTTCAGACCCTATATTTGTTCATTAAGTTGTATAGACTTTGATTTTAGTTAATTTTGATATATAATACTTTATTTATATCTAAGTTTTATAGTAAAATTTATAAATATATTTATACAAGTACATAAAATTTTTCAGAAAAGCAAGTTTCACTGAATTGAAGATAGGCCATATTATTTAAAAGTGTATTTGAATAAAATAAAGTTAAATTAATTCAAATTCATGGAAATTTTTTAAAGAAATTTTTTACTATTTAGAAAACAAAAAATACACATAATAACTCATAGGACAAAAAGAAACTAAAAGAGAAATGAAAATACATTTTAAATTGGAAAACAATTCTAAAACATTATTATAATTTGCTGATGTGGTTATAAAATATTACATAGAGCATATACAGTTATATGATGAAGAGAATAAAGGGTCTCACATAAATATCCTTTACCTCAAAGTACTAGAAGGTAAATTAATGAATAAGTGATAAATATTAATTATAGAAGAGAAGGAATTAATGAAATATTAACAATAAAAAAAGTCACTTAAGTCAGGTTTCCCCTATTTAGAGATAGAATTATTTAACTTTAGTGAGACAGAGTTTAAAAGTATACATAAGATAAACTATTAAAAAATGATAATAAATATCAACGTATGTTGCCAATAATTTAAATAATTTGTGATATGAAAAAATTACTTGATAGATTCAATATTGAAACTCAATATTGAAAATCAAACTTATAACAATAGAATCTGAAGTCAATTATAGGCCCAGAAAATTTCTTTAGTAAATTATAGTAAAAGTATATAAATTCTTGGAAAAGTTTGGAAAGGAAAAAAATGTTATCTAATATATTAAAATTTTTCAATACATTATTCCATTATCACCATTACATTATATAAAGAGAAAACTTATGTGAAAAATCTCAGCAAGTGGACTCAAATTATATGTGACAAAGAATATCATGACATGGATCACCAAATGATTTTTCCCAAGAATATTGGGATAATTTAAAAACTGAAAATCTCAAATAATGTAGTTTATATTATCAATGTTTATAGGGAAAAATGTAACCAGTATAGATCCAGAAAACAAAGATTTTGCAAAATTCAGCATCCCCATTTATTCCTAATAAAACTCATAACTAAATTTAATAGTCAAAACAGAGTTGGATACCACAAATATCAATTTCAAGAGCTAGTAGCTGATATTCTGATGGAGAAAGTTTAAATGCTTCCACACAGTGAAAGAACAAGACACTTCAAACTTCTTTTAAGTGCCTTACTATTAGTTGTCATCACTATAATAATTTATTAAAAATTAATAATAATGAGTGGCATGCAAGTTAATCATTATGCCAAAAGATATTTTCCATTGACATGTGACATAATTATCACCAAAGAATTTCAAGTTTATTTGCACAAAGAGATCTAAAATATTTATGATTGCTAGATATATGAACAATAGTAAAAGTTCATTGTAATTGGATCAATACATAAAGTTTTAGTATTTAAAACATTAGTTATAGTGATATGTGGAAAGCCTTTTATTAAATGTGATCAAAATTTCTTAAATTTGCACCAAAATCTATAAATCCTTTCTAATTGTACATTGAGGCTATGTTTCTGAGTTTAAAGACTCAGTATTATTGTCTTGATTCACCTCAAATTAACCAAAAGACTCAAAGAAAACTCAAAATTCAAGTCATATTCTTATTTTAAAAATTTATACCTGATTCTAAAATTTATGTGGAAATACAGAACATGTAGAAGAGCTTAAACAATTGAAAGCTAATGTCACATTTTACTAATACTAACTTTAAAGTTAAAGGAGGCAAGACATAGTGGAGTTGGTGTGCAAGCACATACACTTAGCCAAGTACAGTTCAGAAGTAGACAATAGCAACTTTCTCTAAAAAAAAAAAAATGTTGACAGTGGTGAAATATATTTTATATTGACTGTGATGACAGTTCTCTTCCTGCAGCCCATTCAATATGAATGACAGCTGGCCGCAGCTAGATTGGCCTCTGCCTGTCTCCCACTTCCATCACTCACGGTTCCATCTACCTTCTTTCTTGCCAGTCTTTCAACCTCTGACTCTTTCAGCTTTACTTTCATGAACCTTGAACGTCAACTACCTCTTTCACCTCTTCCTCTTCTTTGTTTTTTAATTGGAAGAATTATCTTCTGAAAAACTGAAGAACCAGTCAGATTTCTATTTGAATTCTTCCTATTGCCATTGTAGGTACCTAGACTGAGAGATTAGGCAGTTATAGTCGTAGCAGAAAGGGGTTCACATTACTGCTTAGAATCTTTCCACCTTAGGATTTGAGGTAACTTATTTGCTTTGCACCTCAACTTCCCTATCAGTAAAGCAAACACCACTGCAACATTTCTAAAGAAAATAATGCATAGATAATTTTTTTAAAAAAAATATCTAATTTTGAATAAGATTTTCTTATCTCTTTGAGTTTCAATATTCTTAATTGGTAAGAGGACATGAATTCCAAATTATTGCCTTTCTTACTTGACCTGGGGATTGAATTTGATGTCTATGAAGTTTCAGTCCCTTGAGAAGAACCAGATAATGTTCCTCCTTCTAAGAAAAAGTTTTTCCACCTCTATTTGTGGGAAAAAGTACATTTGCCTTAATTAATCTAGAATTGAAATGATTTCAGTTCAAAGCTCTTATTTCTCTGATGCTATAATGCTGAGAGCAAGGAAGGGACCTCAGTCAACTGAAACTCCTAGTGAGTTCCTGTGGCTGCCAAGCCACTGAACTTTTGTGTCATGGATTGTGGCAAGACATGGAGTAGACTTCCTCCTGCCTGTGACAGATGAGCTGTCCGATCTGATTTTGTGGGGAAGCTGCTAATGACTGCCAGCCTTGCTGCATTAAAGTGACTTCCAGCAGGAAGGCACTCCTGTCCCTACTGATGCCCTCTTCAAGTCAAACTACTTATAATAATGAGGTCTAACAGGAAGCCCTGACTTTTTCCTCAATCACTGCAACATTTTATTTATGCCTTTGTCCACCGTGCCTTCTGTCAATAGAAATCAAGCTGAGAGCCAACCTTTCCTACCAGTGTCTCCAAGCTTTGCATTTTTAACAAGAGCAGTTCAGCAGACACTGAACAGATCTCTGATTGGGCTGAATAAATTGACAGGAAAAAAGTAGAAGTGTGTCACATTTGACAAATTCAGCCAACGTTCTCACAGCAGGAGAAGAACAAATTTCATTTCCACAAGAAACCTGGTTGGGTAAGCAGAGGCATAAATATCATAAACCTGGAGGCTTCTCTTATTAGAAACACACAGGGACCTTAAGCCCTGCACTTTCCATAGGCAGCATACCCTTTACTTCCAATGTCTTCCTAGATGTTCATCTTCAATCCTAACAGTGAAAAAGAGAGTCACCAAAATTGATAATGGGTATATATGAGAATGAAGACTTGAGAGAAGGAAAAGGGTCTTCCTTGTGTTAAGGCTGATCTGAGAATTTGACTATTATGATTTTTGTAATAATCAAAGATATCCTTGAACAGCAGTGTGTGTGACATAAGCCAAAATGCATGAATCTGGCAAAAATGGAATTGACTTTATATCACCTGAATGACAAGCTAAATATATATTCATTGATAATATCTGCTAATATGAATAGCAAATAAACAAGTAAATTTTCTGTGTACAGTCCAATTTTAGTGCCAAGAGACTGAGTATTTATTATGTCTTTTTCAAATCCACCATTAAAAGAGTATCAAGAAAGTGCTAAGAAAACTTTAGAGATAAAATTCTTGGAATGTAGGAAGATATGGCTTCTTAATAGTGAAAGTAAGATAGGCCGTATGAATGACTATTGCCATAGTAACCATAACTAAGCAACAAGAGAAAGGCTGTGAATATCTTTGGCTCTTATGACGTGACATGTCTATAGTCTTATCCTGTGTTATTTTAAGAACTTGACATATTTACTGGATCAAGGAGATGGCTGAAATTGCTCAGTAATGCTTGTCACTCATCCTATCATATGCTATCTATTAGAACTCCAGATCACTCTTGTTTTATAGTGGTAATGTTCTGCTTCAGGATTTACACGAAGTGGTACATACTCAGAAATTACAGAATATTCTACATTAATTAAAACAATAAACATAAAAAGAAAACTAACAACTTCTGAAACACATAAGTACTGGAACATTGAAGATTATGATTATGAGAATTTTTCAGCCAAAGTAGGAATATAAAGAATCTGTTACTATGTAAAGTTTATAGGGATGCAAATTTTATGGTTTGCAGTATAGAAACTACTTTATTCTTCTCAATCTTCACTAGACTCCAATATCCTACAGACATTGATGTTAGTCATAGTTTTCATTCACCGACCTGTTGCTTATCTAGTATTTACCTGGACTTTTGCTAAGCTGAAAAAGAAAGGAAAGAATCAGCATAGATCAGATAATCAAAATATAAAAGGAACAAAACACAGCTAGTGCCCCCTCATAATAACAAAATCACCAAACTTCCACTTTTCATTTTATAATTTTTCAGTATATCACACAATCAAGTAGCCTAAAAAAGAAGGATTCAGATAGGATGTAGATTATTGGTAGAGCGCTTGCCCAGCACTCTACCCCAAATCAAGTGAAACCCCAAATCAAATGTCCAGCAAGACACAAAAATGACAAAGCATTTTAATAAGTATAAACTTCTAAATTTAAAAACATACTTTATTGCATACTTGTATAATTGCTACCATTTTTATATTCATCATATAAAAAGTGTCTTGTTTTGTTTTTCCCCCTTTGTAGTACTGGAGATTGAATCCAGGCTCTCAAGCGTGATAGACTTCCACTGTCACTGATCTGCACCTATGTCCCGGAAACCACCTTTACAATCACATCAGGCTGTGCATCAACTCATTATACTCTCCAGAGTGATTATGAGAGGGCTCTCCTTATCTACAGTTTTATAGAATTTTAGGTCCCATAATTATTATCATTTTATGAGGGCAGTTAACAAATATACACAAGTTAAATAACTCTCCTAAAATCCTGCATCTGAGAAAGTATTAGAAAGGAGACAGTATGATGGTATAAATAAGACATTTCCCCACGAGTTCATGTATTGGAACACTTGAGCCTTGGCTGCTGGTACTGTTTGGGAAAGCTTTTGGAACCTGTGGGAGATACAGACTTCCTGGAGGAATTAATTCCCTGGAGCATACTTTAAGCATTTTTAGCCTTGCCCCTTTTCTACTCTGTTCTCTATGCTTCCAGTTTATGGTTAAAAATGTAGCTGATTTCTTCTCTGTTCACCTGCTACCATGCCTCCTCTGACCATAATGGACTATTCCTCTAAAACTGCAAGCTGAAGTAAACTACTCCTTCCATAAGTTCCTTTTGGCCATGCTATTTTATTACAGCAACAAAAAAAGTAACCAAAATAGGTAATAGCTCAGGGATGGCTAGCATAAGGATCACCAGAATTTGACAGTTCAAAGGCTTATGAAGTCAAGCAGAGATCACTGGGCTGACTCACTGCCCTGTGATCCTTTGTGTGTCATCTCCAGCCACAAAGGAATATTTGATTTTTATTCCTTACTTTTTATTATGTACATGCAACTGAAAGATCAATGTGCAACAAATAGATCTCTGGTCTCCCAAACCAGACTTTATGGAAATAACAGCACATATCTTTGTTGTGCAAGGTAATTTAGTTATGTAAAAGCCCATGGCCCCAAAAGGGGATCAAAAAGGGTTAGAAAGTAAAGATAGGGGTTTTTTTTATTCATTTTCAGTATGTAGGTATCCTTACAAAATATCGAACAGTAAAAATTGCCTAAAAAATAAATTGATTCTAAGTGATGACAACTCCAAATTTAATCAAAGTTACTATTACTGCTTTCAGGCAAAGAAAACATACAATATGGAAGGAATAATCACTGTTATCTTCTATATCCTCAGTCAAGGTATTAATACTCAATATAAATGCTTGCTGAACAAGGAGCAATTTCATTCTAATATTCATCTTTGATACTCTACTATGCAGGTCATTTTGTTACATTTTTATTGATAATTCCATACATGAAATTCATTTTCAAATATGGTAATGTATTTTGGTCAAAGCTGTAGCATTCTTTCCCATCTAGTTCCCTCCATCTTCCCACAACATCTCCCTCCCAACTTTATGTGCTCTCTTGTTGTATTTAGCCTGTGTCCATTTAATCCTGACTATATGCATACACATAAGACCCTCTATTTAAACATAGGTAGCTTTTCTAGAGTTGCTTCCATGAAGAAAACTTACTCTTCCTCTCTGGTACCGACTGTTTACTAGTAGCACCTCAACCAGGGATCAGATTTCATAGGCATGTCTCACATTCATGCTTGACTGTGAAGTGGCTTGATCTTTAGCAGGTCTTTCCCCTACAGTCATAGCTGCTTTGAGTTGATGGGTCCAATAGCTCTTTCACATCTAGCAAATAGTGTTAAAGTTCAGTCACCCATTAGAACTGGTTTTCTCTTTCTGTTTCTGCTTTTGCTTCCTTTATGTTCTCTGAGCTTTGGGTGAGAGGTGTTTTATAGATGTCTAGCAGAGAAATTCATGATTTCTGGTTCTCTGCAGGCTAACCAGTCCTGGCACTAATAATCATGTACCAAAAAAAAAAAAAAAAAAAAAAAAAAGAAGCTTCTCTGAGGATGAGAGTTTATACCCCTAATCTAGGAATATAAAAGCAAAAGTGTAGGAGGTAGTTTAACATTATGTCCATTCAGTTAAAAAAAAGTAGTTCTGAGTTCCTCCCTTGGGTAGATGGCCTAACCAGTTAATAAGTCTTCTTATGAAGAAGGTTTCAAATCCAATTATAAATTAGTTGATTTCTCCCATAATATTCAATACTACATTTGAATCAGTGAGCATATCTTTCTTAGAGCACATCATTGTATCCTTTAAGGGTTCATTTTTGTGTGAGATAATTATTGAATACTTCTTTTCATTGGTGGCATAAACAGAACCCCAGGGCATTGAAACAGCTCACTAATAGAGATGAAGCTTCTAAATCAGTACCAGTTTGATTTCTCCATGGTCTATGACTCAAGTATGTGTTAGCTTCAGGAAGAGTCCAACAATTACATTCTGGAATGCAATATAGACCAACAGTGATATCCTACAATGTTTGAGGGGGGTTGTCTATGGGATCCCACTGACCAACAACTTAAAAATACATAATCCATACCTGGCTTTGGGATCTTTATTTGATAACCTATGATATCTGAAGAAGCATTGTACCTCATCATAGGGTAACTCCATTTAAAATCCATTTACAGATAAATATTTTAAGAAGTATTTACACTATTAAGTTTCTAGATGGTATTTTCAAAGGTCTTTACTATTGATTATTTCTCTCCATAGTCCCTCCTCTACCCTGCCTTCCCATCTCACCCCAATTACCCATTCTTGATCCATTTTCCGTTTGAGTCCTTCATGCTACCTGTGTCCTACTTTCAATTTGTTTTTAAATTAATTATTTTATTTATTTACACTCCAAATGTTTGCCCCCCATTATTATCTTTAAATAGCTCCCCCATGGCTATTTAAAGTAATAGTATACTGTTTTATTCATTCTTCCATTCTCTGCCTTGTCCACAGAGCTCACAATTGGAAAGTTCTGTAGGGGTTTTACACTTCTAGGATACATAGGATAAACTCTCCATTTCTACTTAAAACATAATATTTCTGTGCAGACTGCATATAAAAATGACTGCAAGGTATTGGTACAGTGACAGGGAGGTGGATCAATGGAATAGGATTGAAGCCCCAGAATTGAACCCACACATCTATGACCAATTGATCTTCGACAAAGGAGCTGAAAACATCCAGTGGAAAAAAAGATAGCCTTTTCAACAAATGGTGCTGGCTCAACTGGAGGTCAACATGCAGAAGAATGAGAATTGATCCACTCTTATCTCCTTGCACTAAGCTCAACTCCAAGTGGATCAAGGACCTCCACATAAAACCAGACACACTAAAACTAATAGAAAAGAAACTGGGGAAGACCCTTGAGGATATTGGCTCAGGGGGAAAGTTCCTGAACAGAACACCAATCGCTTATGCTCTAAGAGCAAGAATAGACAAATGGGACCTCATAAAATTACAAAGTTTCTGTAAGGCAAAAGACACTGTCAAAAGGACAAATCAGCAACCAAGAAATTGGGAAAAGATCTTCACCAACCCCACATCTGACAGAGGGCTAATATCCAATGTATTCAAAGAACTCAAGAAGTTAGACCCCAGAAAACCAAATAACCCTATCCAAAAATGGGATACAGAGCTAAACAAAGACTTTTCACCTGAAGAAATCCGGATGGCTGAGAAACACCTTAAAAATGTTCAACATCATTAGTCATTGGAGAAATGCAAATCAAAACAACCCTGAGATTTCACCTCACACCAGTCAGAATGGCTAAGATTAAAATCTCAGAAGACATCAGGTGTTGGCAAGGATGTGGAGGAAGAGGAACACTCCTCCACTGCTGGTGGGACTGCAAGCTAGTACAACCACTCTGGAAATCAGTCTGGCGGTTCCTCAGAAAACTGGACATGATACTTCTGGAGGGTCCAGCCATACCACTCCTGGGCATATACCCAAAAGATTTCCCAGCATGCAATAAGGATACATGTTCCACTATTTTCATAGCAGCCTTGTTTATAATAGCCAGAAGCTGGAAAGAACCCAGATGTCCCTCAATAAAGGAATGGATACAAAATATGTGGTATATATACACAATGGAGTACTATTCAGCCATTAGAAACAATGAATTCATGAAATTCTTAGAGAAATGGATGGAGCTGGAGAACATCATACTGAGGTAACCCAGTCTCAAAAGAATACCCATGGTATGCACTCACTGATAAGTGGATATTAGCCTAGACTCTTGGGACACCAAAGACACAATCCACATCTCAAATGATATCCGATTATAAGGAAGGAGTGGACACTGGTGCTGGAAAGGATCAAAACATCAGTGTAGGGGAATACCAGAACAGGGAAGTGGGAAGGGGTGGATGGGGGAACAGGGCATGGGAGACCTTTTGGGGATGGGAAACCAGAAAAAGAGAAATGAAATGTAAATATAGAATATATCCAATTAAAAAAGAGAGAAAAAAGAATGTAATTGCAAAACAAATGTTGATAGGAAAGCTTCACATAATTGTGAGTCTACCAAAATTCCCATGGCTCCTGGGAAGCTAAATTACTTGTTCTTCAGTGGAAAAAGAAAATGCCTTTTGGTATGCTTTCCAAGTAAATAATTGATTTTTTTCCAGGAAACAACATAAAGCTAAAACAATAGATGCTAGTTTACTTAAGATCAAATTAATTTAAACACATTGTCTGTTTCATTTTGTATCATTTAATGCATGTTCATATTTTACCCTTGATCAGGGAATCGAAATGTGAAGATTTGCTCAAAACATCTTTTGAATATAAGGAAATTGTATTATTTTCTGAATTAAGAGTTATTTCTGGAAACATTTTTAAAATACAATTCAAATATTCTTTTCTCCATTGTAATTATTTTATAATAATATTTAGTTTTGAAAGCATACTAAAGTGTCCTAATTTACTCCTTCCCTTTTCTTCCTCAAAAGTCTCTCATGTACTCTTTTGATTTTACACTCTTCTATTCTGTGATTATGTGCAGATTCTATAGCAACTGGTTAGTGCTGTTGTTCTGTGTGTAGATAAGAATGCAAAGGATTTTTATGCCATCCCCTTAAGCATGCAATTTAATCAAAAGACAAATTTAGCCTTTATTGACTAGGATTTAATGTGTGAAATATACTCAATATATTCTAGTAGAAAATGATCAACGTTCTATCCAAATGAGGGTTGATGGCATATGTCAAAATGATTTTGTCAGGTGGATTTTTCAGACTACAATGTAATGTTGGATTAGAACAGAATATACTGCTGTCCTTGGGAATGTGATTAAATTAACTCACAGAGTTTATCTTACCTTCTCCAAAGCACATTAAAATAGGAATATGTCATTAAAATAAAGCCTGTCAAAGATGGAGGGAAAAGAGGGGGATGGATACAAATGGAGTAAATAGAGCAGAGTGGGGAGGGTAGACTACAGCTTGCTTTAAGGAACATTTACCTGGGGTTAAATGACCCCAAGTATGTGTTATCTTATGTTCAGAGTAGATAGAATACAGGACAAAGGGATGATAGATGCATGACTAACCAACTGCCATTGAAAGGGATAAGTACTGCCAAGGTCAACATGTGCTTAATGTCTTTGGTTTTGTTTTTATTTTTTTAAGCAATGTTTAAAGTTAATGCAAAGGAACTGACTTTGTAATGGCCAGGCATGTGAGATAAGTTGATATTTTAATTGCTCCTTTAAAAACAATCTAATTTTTGAGCACTGTTTTTGAATTAATTGTTTCCTAAAGGATTTAAAATCTTTATTTTCTTCACTGTGTTTCTGACTTCTCTGTTCTAAGTCCACAAACCCCTTCTCTGCTTATTTCCTGTTGGAAATCTCAGCTAACACCACTCCCGTTTGCTCTTCTCCAAGGGCAGCTAGCCACATTTCAAGTGCAGAATGTCTGAGCACCACTCGTGAATCATTGTGACAACTGTGATCATATTGTTTTCTTGTGGATTTTATTTCAACTAACAATATTCTAGATGTTAATATTCATCAGCTTTACACTATTGAATTGATTGTCAAGTTATTCAAAATAGCTCAAAAGAACCATTAATTCTCCACCAATGATATTTCCTGAAGGCTTGAGTTCATTGCATTAGATGCCAATGATTTTTCCCATAGTTGATTTTGTTAGATTGCTTTGATTGCTTCATCATGGATAGCAGCCACCAGTACCAAAACTGTCTCTCACTCTGCCTCAGTGTGTGGATATGCTGCCATTTCTGGTATTCTCTTTGCATACATGGCAGGATTTTTTTCTGCTTTTCATATTTCCTTTATGTACTAAATACTTGCAACTACAGCACTGACATTTGAAGTCTTTCTGAGAAGAAAAAATACTAAGCATTATGGCACAAACTCCCACTACCAGAGATGGAGTAGCTGAATAGAAAGTTTTCTACTCTCCTAGGTGTCCACAAATCAGATAGAGTGACACTGTTGTGCAGCTATAGCAGTGGTAGCAATATCAGGAATAACGGTTATATCAAACAATGCCTAATCTTGGGCAAAGATACGTATGATGTTTGGGCCCAAAAGAACATCTCTGCCCTCATACACAAGCATGAGTGATGAGTACAAGTATTTGGCTTTCTTTCTGGAATATTTCCTAGAGGAATGAGGTATCATCCCATCTTTAATTCTTCCTTTTGTATTTGTTTGAACATTTATTTAATTACTTGTTTGTTCAGTGTTTTAAAACAGGCTTTGTCTACATTGCCTTGGTTGTCCTAGAACACATAAACTGGCTGGTCTCAAAATCAGAGCTCTGCTTGCCTTTGCCTCCCAAGTGATGGGATTAAAGGACTATACCACTGTGCTATGTTTCTTTCTTTTTTAGTGATGATATATATGGGAGTGTTCCTTCTTCCAGAGAAATTTCCTAATGTCATCTTCTGACTTTATTTTTTTCCTTCAAATTGTTCCTTCTCTCCATTTTTTAAAACTTTTTATTTATTCCCTGTGAATTTCACGTCAGGTACCCAATCCCACTCATTCCTCCAGCCCGCCATCTATGTTCTCTGCAAGTGCCCCCAAAATAAAACAAAAATAGAAACAAAAGAACAGAAAAGAGAATAAAAATAAGATAAAAATTAAAAAATCTCTCTGTGGAATCTGTGATGTGTCACATAGAGCATCCTTTTGCCCAAAGATCTTTATTTGCAAATGTTCATTCCAATGAGTCATAGATGTGATTTGAGATCTCTGGCTTCTGCTATGCTGTCTATAATGGATTCTCTTAGATCCCATTATTGCCCTGTATTGCCCTGTAGAGTTCCTACAGCTTTGGTTCTGCAGGACCAGCCCTTCCATGCCCTCCACTAGTGAATAGATAGAGTATCTGTTGGGCTGGGCCAACTGTATCTGGGCCAATGTGGTGGATGTGCTGTTCAGCCTGCCAGTTTTCCTGTGCTTGTGTTACCAACAGACCAGCTTTCCCACTTTACCCAGGTGAGGGACAGCAACAGTTCTCCTCCTGAGACAGCTAGCAAGAGGTAGGACTGTGACTTCTGTGCTCATGCCAACAGAGTCAGCTCCCCAGCACTGCCCCAAGTAGAGGCAGGGCCAGCTTTCCAGCTCTCACACCCTCTGAGATGAGACTGATCTCCCATTCCCACACCCCCAGGGCCAGCTCTACTGTGCTGCCCTGGGCAGATAGAGGTCCTTCTTCCCCATTTTTATATTTAATTTCACAAAATATAGACATGCCAAAGTAGACAGGAAAAAGACCAGTAGACCTGAAACCTTCATAAAATCTCCAAACTAAGATATACTAGGAGTAGGAGACACTGTCTTTTCTAAGGAAAAGAATGTCAATTGTTTACCCAATACCAATGGTCAGTCCTGGATGAATATAGACAAGTAACATACAATAAACAAGTTTAGAAATTAAAGACATACACACACATACACATGCACACACAAAAAATTATATGAACAAAAATAATTAAAAATAGGCCATGAATTTGAAACAGGGCAAGAAGAAGTATACTGGAGAAAATGAAATGGATAAGTGATGTAATTATACTTTTATCTCAAAATTAAAAGAAAAGGGTTAGAAAACAAAATAAAAACATTTGAAGAATTTTATAGATGGTTTGCTAGTTAAGGGTACTTGCTGGCTTCCAAAGGCTCTGAGTTTGGATGGACCAGAGGGTTCTGTAGGCCCTGGCCTCCCAAGATTCTGCACTCTTGCATACACAGGCACATGTGTACAACTACACGCATACATACACATAAGTAAAAAGTACAAAATTAAATTTAAAAAATAATATATTTGATCTGAAGACCTTCCTCCAACATAGATGATATAGGTTTTGAACATACTTCCATTTGTGCACTTTAAAATGAATGATGTAACCTTAATAGGCATGTACCATAATCCATTATTGATTTGTACACAAATGGCTATTTTTGTACATTTGTATGTCTTTGTGTGATCAATATCATAAATTGATAAAAGAAATTTGCATTATGCCAAGTTATAACATAATTCTGTATGCAAGGAACAGAAAAAAATACAAGTAATATAACTTAAACCATAAAAATATTACATTGTCTTAACTATTTTTTGTTACCTTAGTATTTCTACTGGGATATTAGGGTAAGAATACAACTTTCTGTTTATGTGTCAGGGGCCTCATATCAGCTAGTGTATGCAGCCTGGTTGGTGGCTCAGTGTCTGAGAGATCTTAGGGGTCCAGGTTAGTCAAGACTACTGGTCTTCCTACAGGGTCGTCCTCCTCCCCAGCTTCTTCCAGCTTTTCCCTAATTCAACCACAGGGGTCCCTAGCATCTATCCATTGGTTGGGTATAAGTATTTGCATGTGACTCTTTCTGCTGTTTGTTGGGCCTCTCAGAGGGCAGCCATGGTATGATCCTGTTTGTAAGCACATCATAGCATCAGTAATAGTGTCAGGCCTTGGGGCCTTCCAATTTGGTCTGGTCACTGAACCTCCTTTCCCTCAGCCTCTTCTCCATTTTGGACCCTGCAGTTCTTTCAGACAGGAACAATTCTAGGTCAGCATTTTTTACTGTGGGATGACAACCCCATACTTCCACTTGATACCCTGTCTTTCTACTGGAGATGGACTCTACAAGTTCCCTCTCCTCTTTGTTGGGCATTTCATCTAAAGTCCCTCCCTTTGAGTGTCTCTCACATCCGAGATCTCTGGTACATTCTAGAGAGTCCCTCCAACCAGAGGACTGGCTGGTTGGCCTCAGTGAGAGAAGACACACCTAACCCTTGAGAGACTTGAGGTCCCAGGGAGTGGGGAGGTCAGGTGTAGTGGGGACTGGGTGTTGGAGACATCCTCTTGGAGATGGGGGGAGGAGGAATAGAATGAGGAACAGTCAGAGGGTAAACTAGGAGGGGAATAATGACTAGACTGTAAAAAAGATTAAACAATATAATTAATAATAATAATAATAATAGAATACAACTTTTCTTAATACTGTACTTACAGATTCTGTTCATTAACACTTTTCTGTTCTTCTGTGGATATTTCTCTCCACTGAGACTTACTATCTTTATTTCCTTAAATCTAAATAATGTCAGCTCCCTTGTAGTCTTGATATTTAAATGTGTTGATTCTTGCTTTTCATACAGCTATGCTGCAAATTCCTATGCTTCGCCAAGTCTTCGGCCTTGCACATTATATTTTCAGAGTTGTACAGAAGTGTCTAATGTTCTCTTTTATCTTTGAGCTTTTTTCATTTTGTCTAGTTCATTGTCATATTCTCTGAAGTCATGGGTCTAGCTCAAATAAATATGTGTGGACAATCTTCCATGCACAGTGAGAATATTTATCTGCATCTTACAGAGTGAGGAAGGTTCTCCTATGCAGTAAAGGATAACAAGATAATGAAAAGAATTTCATGGTATTAAACAGGTTGACAAAAAAAGACAGATAGCCTAGTCAGAAATCACTGATAATTTCAGATAGGTGGAATGAAATATAGCTAAGAAACCTAGTACTCATGAAGAAGACAGAATTAGAAGTCTAACTAAAAATAACGTCAGATAAATGGAGCAAAAATAGTGAAGTGGTTAATTTCTTAGATCATGGCATTTGTCCTATATTCAATAGTCAAGCAGAAAATGAATTCAAGAATTTGAATGGAAGAAAGTTTCTAACTGTGTGATTTAGTTGACTAGGCAAGAGTTAAGTCTTTGTAAACATGCTGGTAAGCATATGAATCTATGTGATGGTGAAAACTGTGTCCACAATATCACTCAATGGCCATACAATATTTGGATCTTAATAAGTACATTAATACACTAACCAATACATTTTTATCCTTTGTGAAGTTGAGATAGTGTGGTTGAAACACTGAAAGAATGGATCAGTAAGATTAACATAGTGAAAATGAACATCTTATCTGAAGCAATCTACAGATTCAACGTAATCCCATCAAAATTGCAATACAATTCTCCACAGACATGGAAAGAGCAATTCTCAACTTCATATGAAATAACAAACAAACAAACAAACAAACAGGATATCCAAAACCAATTCCCAATAATAAAAGATCTGGTGAGGGAATAACGATCCCTGACCTCGAGCTGTACAAAAAGGAATAGTGATAAAATCCACATGGTATTGGTACAAAGACAGACAGGTCAATCAATTGAATAGAATCAAAGACTGAGAAATAAACCCACCCACCTGTGGACACTTGATCTCTGACATAGAAGCTGACAAACACACTATGGGAAAAAGAAAGCATCTTCAGTAAATGGTGCTGGTCTAACTAGTGGTCTATATGTAGAATAATGAAAATAGATCTATATTTATTAAGAATAATTGCAATTTTCTTTAATTCTTCTGGAAACAATAAAGGACAATTCATCTATGCTCATTTGCAATGAGCACTACAATAACACCAAAAATAGACAAAATGTAAGGTGTTGCAAACCAATAACTATAATTTATCACCTTCAATACTAACAAATGGAATGTAAGAGGATATGCAATATATAATATATTACGGTAACTATTCCTATCAATAGAGGATTATACAAAGAAAATATGATATATTTGAATATATGAATATATTAATACATAGACACATAGACACAAACTCATGGACAAATACATACACAAAATCTCTCTCTCTCTCTCTCTCTCTCTCTCTCTCTCTCTCTCACACACACACACACACACACACACACACACACACACAGTCAAGACTGTGAAGTCTTCAAAGCGAAGAACATCTTGTTCTGGTCAGCAACTCCCTTGAATCATGAGGACATTATAAGACATGAAGTAGCCTAGTTATAGAAGGATCAGATAGCATGCTGTTACTAACATTGAGTGTGTAAATATAATTAAACTTTTAGAAGCCCTGCAGAACTCTGATTATTTGTGGGATTATAGAACATTGTTTGCAGGAGCTATAGAGTTTGTCATACAGTGAAAACGAGTAGTGAAGACTTTTTGTTCGCAGCAATTGCCTATTGTTCTTTTTAAAACTAGAAACAATGGCTATCATGTCAAGATTCCTTACAATAATAACAATAGGAATACAATGCATGAGATTTCTATTTCAGAACTATTTTGACTATTTTTATGTCTATTGTTTTGAGCTATATGACAGCACAACCTGGGTGACCAATATCACTTGTTGGATGGTAGAATCAAGAGACAAGTAATGTTTGGCAATAGATCATTTTGCTTTCACAGAGAACTAAATAGTTTTACTGTAACATGTAAATTGCTAAATTATGGTGACCTAGCAAACTGAAATAATTTACTTTAAATAAAAAAGCAATATGACAAACACTGTTGACTTCACATGTCCCTACTGCTAATCTTGAAAAGATTCTGGCATCTGTGGAAAGCACAGATTTACTGCTTTCAGAAAAAAAGCACTTGTAATTCATATCCTGATGTCATGGGGCCAATAAAAGCACATCTGATGGGCAATGATTTTTCCCCCAGGATTGGCATAGCATCTAAAGGGCTGTGTATATTATGCAAAGAGTGCATATTCTCAGCACTTTGGTTTGTCTGTGACATAAGGAAAGTCAGTGTTTCAAATCACAGTGTAAACACTACAATCAAACAGACCTGGGGAAGGTATGGAAATCATTATTAGCATACCACATATTATCTCCCCAGTATAGTCAACTGAGCACTGTCACAACATCTGGCTCCAGGCTAGCATGTAGCAAGGAAAAAAGAATGGTTATCTTCCAAAGTCAGAAAGCTTGTGGCAAAATAAAGAAGGCAAAATTTAAACTATAATTACATATATAGATGGGCATATGTAAAACTATACCATGTGTTTGTATATCTTATTTTTTATAAATAACAATGTGAGTTATTATCTGAACTGAGAAAATATGAGATAGAATTGAATAAAAGTATGGAAAATTATTTACTAAACAGGGATGTATAAAAATGTGCTATGATTTCCAAAATGTTCTGGGGGACCTCGACTTTATTTTTTTCATTTATTATTTGTTATTTTATTTATTTACATTTTAAATGTTATTTCCCTTTGTAATTTCCCATTCACAAGCCCCCAAAACTCTCATCCTGCACCCTGCCTCTATGAGGGTCCGCCCTCACCTGCCCACCCACTCCTGCCTCAGTGGCCTAGCATTCCCCTATCCTGGGTCATCAAGCCTCCACAGGAACAATGGGCTCCCCTCCCAGTGATGCCAGAGAAGGCAGTTCTCTGCTACATATCCAGCTGGAGCATTAGGTTCCCCTGTGTATGCTTTGGTTGGTAGTTTAGTCCCTGGGAGCTTTGGGGAGTCTGGTTGGTTGATAGTGTTCTTTCTGTGAGGTTGTAAACCCCTTCAGCTCCTACAGTTCTTGACCTAACTTCCCCATTGGGGTCCCCACACTCAGTGCAATGTTTGACTGTGTACATCTGCATTTGTATCGGTCAGGCTCTGGAAGAACCTCTGAGGACAGCTATACTGGGCTCCTGTCAGTATGCACTTCTTGGCATCAGCAATAGTGTCGGTTTGGTGTCTGCATGTGGAATGGATCACTAATTGGGGCAGTCTCTGGATGCCCTTTCCTTCAGTCTCTGCTCCACTCTTTGTCCCTGTATTTCCTTTAGACAGGAGGAATAATGGATTAATATTTTTAACATCTTTCTTGGTTCTTTGTTTTTCTCCAAATTGTAGCTTATGTGGCATAAGCTCATAAATGATTTATGTTTTTGTTCAAAGATACGATGAAATCAGAGAAAGCTTAAGAGAATTTTTAATATTATCGAAGCAAAATGAAAGCAAGACACAACTTATACAGCATAAAATATTAAAGTGATTGGCAGTCACTGATATTAAATAATTGCTTCACAGGTTGATGATCAGTCATAACCTTCCAAATTTCTGCCACTTAAAACATTTCTAATGTTCAGTGACAGATTTAATACCCTCACACTCTATATGCTACTGAAATATTTTGTAATCTCAGTTTTAGTTTCAAAAAAATGAATTTGATCTTGTAAATCTTCATTTCATAAAATAATCCTACTCACTGTTCAAATGTATGTGTAATTTGCTACTCCTTAATACCACAAATCTGAGGATGATTGTAGATAATCTTTCTTAATATGTATTGTTTTTATGTTCTATATGTATTTTTCATATTTCTTATCTATTTATGTATTTACATTCCAGCCGTTGACCCCCCCACTCTCAGCCCCCTCCCTTAGTTCTTCATCCCATTCGTCCTCCTCCTTGCCTCTGAGAGGGTGCTCTCCAACCACCAGGCCTCCCCCTTCCCTGGTATGTAAAGTCTCTCAAAGATTAAGCACATCTTCTCCCACTAAGAAACCAGACAGTCCTCTGCTATATATGTGATAGGGACCTTGGAGTAACCATGCATGCCCATGAGCTTGGTGGCTCAGTCTCTGGGAGATCCCTGGGGTCTGGGTTAGTTGAGACCGCTGGTCTTCCTATGGGGTCACTCTCCCCTTCATCCTTTTCAATCCTTCCCCTGATTCAATCATAGGTGTGCCCAATTTCAGTCCAATGTTTGAGCATAAGTATCTGTTTCTATCTCAGTCAGCTGCTATGGTCTGTCAGAGGACAGACATGTCGGGTTCCTGTCTGTAAGCACATCATCATATAGTAGTGTCAGGCCCTGATGCACCCTCATGAGATGAATTCCAAGTTGGTCTGGTCATTGGACCTCCTCCCGTTCAGTCTTTTCTCCATTTTTGTCCCTGCAATTCTTTTAGACAGGAATAATTCTGGGTCAGAGATTTTGACTATGGGTTACTTGTGTCTAATTCCTTTACCTGCTTGATTGTGTTTTCTTGCATTTCTTTAAGGGAGTTCTTTATACCTTCCTTAAAGGCTTCTAACATCTTCATGAGCTGGGATTTTAGAACTTTATTTTGTTTTGCAGGTCTGTTAGTGTAACCAGAGCTTGGCATGGTAGAACAAGAGTCCATTAACATCAAGTTGCCTCTGGCCATCTGGTTCTCTCTGGTATTAACTGGCCTGGGTGTCTCTGACTGGAACTGGTCTCCATGGAGGCAGGCAGTGTTGACTCTGCTTAGATCAGGTCTCCTGTCTAGTTAGGACAGGTTTCCTGTGCCCTAGGTTACTGAGGACCTCCTGAGTGGCTCACAGGATAGAGGGTTTTGGTGGGTTTCACTCTACTGGTCTGGACTAGGTGGGTAAGCTGGCCAGAAGGAAGACAGCGATGAGGATCTCCAGGAAAGAACACAGGCTGCAGCATTTGTTGAGGTATTGGCTTGGCTGCTGAACTGGCCTGAGTGGGGAATTATAAATAAAAATTAAATTAAAAGGAAGAAGGGGACCTGAAAGAAGTGGTGGTCTCTAGCAGGTAAGTAACTAAGGGGCTTTGGTGACCTGAGTCTTTGTTGTAAAGTTTTTGATCAATAGTTCAATCTTCCCACTCACTGCCCTCATTCATGTTTATTACATCTTCTTGAATAAGTCTCTGTAGTTTAGGGCATTATAGAAGATTATTCTCACTCTTTGAAGTTAATCTATTTGTTGGTGAACACATAATTTTCTTAGGATTTTGATTTTCTTTAGCATTAGTAGTTTTGAACATAGTTTGGATATGTTTTCCTTCTATCTCATTTTAAAATTCATCACATTTTCTGCTTTTATAACATGATTCTAATACACATAAAATAAAAGTATTGCTCCATTTAGCCATTCAGATAATGATAAAGTGCTTCCTATTTAGATTTAATGATTTGTATTCCACAATCTCAGTGAAAAATTATATTTACTTGAAAAATTTTTAGTCATTGTTGTACCTCTGAATTCCAGTTTTTCTTCACCAGGTGACTATAATGGGCTAATGCATTTTCAATTGTCACTTCCCTGATTACAATTAATGAGGAATTGATTATAAATTGATTCCTATACTTACTGACTATCCTGATTTATTTTATTGGTAATAAAACTCTTTATGTTTAAAGTTATTCCTCTGAGG
Organism: Apodemus agrarius; assembly: GCA_964023405.1. Classification (NCBI taxonomy): domain Eukaryota; kingdom Metazoa; phylum Chordata; class Mammalia; order Rodentia; family Muridae; genus Apodemus; species Apodemus agrarius. The sequence goes on along the minus strand of OZ030005.1, from coordinate 85,836,506 downwards.
TTGTTTGTGTGCCTTTAAAATGACATATGAATGGTAAACATGGGGAGTTTGAAAGGTTACTCAGCATTGAGAACACTCACTCAGTAAGCTTGCAGAATACCTAGTTTCTGTAGCTAGCTAGGGCACTAGATATTCAAGCCTTGCCCTATATACATGTAGACAAAACACCCATACACATAAAATACAAACAAAAAATAGTTAAGGAAAATGAGTTAGGAATCTGTCAACATAATATCCTATAAACATGGTAGAGACATATCTGAATAAAATATACTATGCAAAGATTCGAATTTTGTATGTTGTCTTTTTTGATTTGTTAACTGCCTGTAGAAAAAACTCAAGATATGAAGTATTTAAAAGAATAATATTTAACTAATTGGTATAACTTTTATATTAGTGCATCCTTTTATAGTTTACATATTTGAGAACTTTAATGAGAAATGTTTAGGAGCTAGAGATAATAAAAATGTCTGCTTTTATCTTCTTAAAACTTTCCCTTTTTCTTTTCACATGAACATTCACTTTTGAGAGCTAAGGATAGGGAGGAATAATAGAAAATTATGACTCTGAGATATTACATGACCATTTCAATCATGATCATACAGCAGGAAAGATAACGTACACAGGACTCATGCATGTACACACACACACACACACACACACACACACACACACACTTGATTGATTTCGGCCTTAGTTTGATGATTTCTTGTCTTCTACTCCTGGGTGAATTAGCTTCTTTTTGTTCCAGGGCTTTCAGGTGTGCTGTTAAGCTGCTAGTGTATGCTCTCTCCAGTTTCTTTTTGGAGGCACTCAGGGCTATGAGTTTTCCTCTTAGCACTGCTTTCATTGTGTCCTATAGATTTGGGTAGGTTGTATTTTCATTTTCATTAAATTCTAAAAAGTCTTTGATTTCTTTCTTTATTTCTTCCTTGACTAAGGTATCATTGAGTATTGTTCAGTTTCTTTGTGTATGTAGGCTTTCTGTTGTTTTTCTTGCTATTGAAGACCACTCTTACTCCATAGTGATCTGATAGGAGGCATGGGAGTAGTTCGATCTTCTAGTATTTGTTGACATCTGTCTTGTGACCAATTATATGATCAATTTTGGAGAAGGTACCAAGTGGTGCTGAGAAGAACGTATATTCTTTTGCTTTAGGATGAAATGTTCTCTATATATCTGTTAAGTCCAATTGGTCCAAAGTTAAAATTAATTTCACTGTGTCCCTATTTAGTTTCTGCTTTTCTGATTGGTCCATTGAGGAGAGTGGGGTGTTGAAGTCACCCACAATTATTGTATTAGGTGCAATGTGTGCTTTAAGCTTTAGTAAAGTTTCTTTTATGAATGAAGGTGCCCTTGCATTTGGAGCATAGATGTTTAGTATTGAGAGTTCTTCTTGGTGGATTTTCCCTTCGACCAGCAAGAAGTGACCTTCCGGGTCTCTTGATGACTTTAGGTTGAAAGTCAATTTTATCTGATATTAGAATGGCTACTCCAGCTTGCTCCTGAGACCATTTGCTTGTAAAATTGTCTTCCAGCCTTTTACTCTAAGGTAGTGTTTATCTTTGACATTAAGATGTGTTTCCTGTATTCAGGAAAATGTAGGGTCCTGTTTCCGTATCCAGTCTTTTTAGTCTATGTCTTTTTATTGGGGAATTGAGTCCATTGATGTTAAGAGATATTAAGGGATAGTAATTATTACCTTCTGACATTTTTGAAATTATTTTTTATATTTGAGAGGTTATCTTCTTTTAGATTTGATGAGAGGAGGTTTCTATCTTGCTTCTTCCTGGGTATAATTTCCCTCCCTGTGTTGGTGTTTTCCCCCTATTATCCTTTGTAGGGCTGGGTTTGTGGAAAGATTACATGCAAATTTGGTTTTGTCATGGAATACCTTGGTTTCTCCATCTATGGCGATTGAGAGTTTTGCTAGGTATATTAGTTTTGGCTGAAATTTGTGTTCTCTTAGAGACTGCATGATATCTGCCCAGGATCTTCTAGCTTTCATGGTCTCAGTGTGAAGTCTGGTGTAATTCTAATAGGTTTCCCTTTATATGTTACTTGGCCTTTTTCTCTTACTGCCCTTAATATTCTTTCTTTGTTTAGTACATTTTGAGTTTTGATTTTTATGTGACAGGAGGTATTTCTGTTCTGGTCCAGTCTGTTTGGAGTTCTATAGGCTTCTTGTATATTCATGGGCATTTCTCTCTTTCGGTTGGGGAAGTTTTCTTCCATAATTTTGTAGAAGATATTTGCTGGCCCTTTAAATTGTAAATCTTCACTCTCGTCTATACCTATAATCCTTAGGTTTGGTCTTCTTATTGTGTCTTGGATTTCCTGGATGTTTTGGGTTACAAGCTTTTTGCATTTAGCATTTTCTTTGACTGTTGAATCAATGGTTCCTATGGTATCTTTGGCATCTAAGATTCTTTCTTCTATCTCTTGTATTCTATTGTTGATATTTGCATCTATGGCCCCTGGTTTCTTCCCAAGGTTTTCTATCTCCAAAGTTGTCTCCCTTTGTGATTTCTTAGTTGTTTCTACTTCTGTTTTTAGATCCTGGATGGTTTTGCTCAGATCTTTCATTTGCTTGTTTGTGTTTTAATTTAATTCTTTAAGGGATTTTTGTGTTTCCTCTTTTATAACTTCTACTTGTTGGCCCACATTCTCTTGTATTTCTTTATGTGATTTTTGTGTTTCCTCCTTATTGGCTTCCATTTTTTGAAACATATTCTCCTGTATTTCTTTAAGTATTTTTTGCATTTGCCTTGTAAGGGCCTCTACCTTTTGATCTATTTTCTTCTGTATTTCTTTTTTTAAAATTTTTATTTTCTATATTCTATGTTTACATTCCAAAGGCTTTCCCCTTTCCCAGTTCCCCTCACCATACGTCCCATATTTCTTTAAGAGATTTATCTATGTGTTCAGCTATCAGCATCCTTACCAGTGATTTTTAGATCCAAATCTTCTTTGTCTGGTGTGTTGGGGTATCTGGGACTTCTTGTTTTTGGCGAACTGGGTTTGTATGCTGGCATGCTGCCTTGATTTCTGTTAGTAATGTTCCTACATTTGCCTTTTGCCATCTGGTTATCTCTGGAGTTAGTTGACCTTGTTGTCACTGGCTGGTGTTTGAACCTCCTGTGAGGCTGGGCCTGCCTGTTGGTTCTCTACTGATGACCAGGCGGCAAGATGGAGACTGCCTCTGCGAGTGCTGAGGGGACCTCAGGGAAGGCGGTTCCCAACCAAGTTGGTGCAAGGCCAGAGGGCATGGAGATGTCCTGCTGGTCCGCCGAGGCACTGGCCACTGGCAAGAGCATGGCAGAATTCCACCCGAGTGATGGTAGTAACAAATTAAGTCTACCTCTCTGGCCCTCTCTACTAGTGATCTAGCAACAAGATGGAGACCATCCTTGTAGGGGCCTGGGAGAACCACGGGGAAAGCAGCTCCCAGCCATGCAGTGGAGATGTCCTGCTGAGCCGCCTCGGCTCTGGCTACTGACCCGTGCCTGGAGGGTTCCTGCCTGAGAGATGGCAGGCTCTGATTAGGTCTGGATACCTGCACCTCTTTGCTGCTGACTAGGGCACAAGATGGAGACCTTCGGTGTAGGGGCCTGGAACAACCACAATCTATGGAGTTTTAATGGGATTTTATGGTCACTAAAAATTCTAAATCTAAAGAAAATGCATGTCCAAATAATTTCTTTTTAATGATGAAAGCAAGTGATTTTCTTCAACTATTTTGCTTTTCATAACAACCCACATTATCCTTTATATAAATTTATAGTGAGGTCTTGCTTTTCTTAAATGAGTTATATTCTCCTGTTTTGCTGCTACTGTGTGAACTGCATCAGTACAAATCGTATTTTGTGTTCCTTGCTACAGTATAAAAGCACCACAATATTTTACACTTCAATTTCATATAAAGTCACCTTGGTAAGCATTTCTATTAATTATAATCATTTGCCATCTTTGGAGAATTTCTTATTTTAGATGACTATATCAACAATACTATTTTGTTTCTTGCTCCATGTCCTGTGTCCACTTACTTAAGGACTTCTTTTTATTCTTCTACAATGACTTCAATGGTGAGAAATCGTGAGTCCTAGATATTGCATGACCATTTCAATCATGACCATACAGCAGAAACTGAGTTCAGGAGCACTGCAATCCCTTCACTGTTTCAGAATTCATTTTGCTATAGGCTAATGATAGATAATCTCTATGAGAACAAAGAAGTCCTTTCTACTTATACTAAAAGAAAATTGGAATACTTTTTGCCATACAAAAAAAATGCTTTTTTCATAATCCATGAATATCACCACTTAAAATGTCATTAGGAAGAATCTCATCCCTAGAGATTATAATATTAAAGCCACCTTTGTTGCCAGAGTAAACCCATCTTGAGTTGTCATCAATTTATACAATAACTAGGTATATCTGGGTCTGATGATGTTTAGAATATTTTTTAAGAAATAAAATTTCATATTTATTTGAATTTCATTCCAATGGATTTCCCCTTAAAGTTCAAACTTTAGCTTATTTTGATGCAATGGATTTTTTTTATTTTTTTATTAGATACATTCTTAATTTACATTTCAAATGTTGTCCCCTTTCCTGGTTCACCCCACCCTGAAAGTATGCTAACCAATCCCCCCTTCCCCTGCTCACAAATCCACCCACTTCTGCTTCCCTGTTCTGGCATTCCCCTATACTGGGGCATCTAGCCTTCTCAGGAACAAGTGCCTCTTCTCCCTTTGATGTCCAACAAGGCCATCCTCTGATGCATATGCATCTGGAGCCAGGGGTCCCTCCATGTATACTCTGTCGTTGGTGGTTTAGTCCCTGGGAGCTCTCAGGGTACTGGGTGGCTCAAATTGTCATCCCTCTTATGGCACAGCAAAACCCTTTAGTTCCTTGTGTTCTTTCTCTAGCTCTTCCATTGGAAACCCTGTGCTCAGTTCAATGTTTGGCTGAGAGTGCCCCCCTCTGTATTTGTCATACACTGGCAGAGCCTCCCATGTGACAGCTATATCAGGCACCTCTCAGCAAGCACTTGTTGGCATCCTCAAGAGTGGCTGGGTTTGGTAACTGTATATGGTATAGATCCCTAAGAAGGGCAGTCTCTGGATGGTCTTTCCCTCAGTATCTACTCCTCAGTCTCTTTCCCTTTGTCTCCTTATATCCTTAAGTGAGTATATTGTTCTCCTTTCTAAGAAGGACCAGAGTATACATACTTTGTTCTTCCTTCTTGAGATTCATTTGGTCTGTGAATTGTATCTTGGGTATTCCAAGCTTCTGGGCTAATATCCACTTATCAGTGAGTGCATACCATGTGTGTTATTTTGTGATTGGGTTACCTCACTCAGGATGATATTTTCTAGTTGCATCCATTTATTTAAGAATTGTATGAATTCATTGTTTTTCATAGCTGAGTAGTATTCCATTGTGTAAATGTAGTGCATTTTCTGTATCCAGTCCTCTGTTGAGGGACATCTGGGTTCTTTCCAGCTTCAAATAAGGCTGCTATGAACATAGTGGAGCATGTGTCCATATTACATGCTTGAGAATCGTCTGGGTATATGCCCAGGAGTGATATATCAGGGTCTTCCAGTAGTATTATGCCCAATTTTTTGAGTAACTGCCAAACTGATTTCCACAGTAATTGTACAAGATTTCAATCCCACCAGCAGTGAAGGAGTGTTCCTCTATCTCCACATCCTCCACAGCTCCTGAGATTTTGATCTTAGCCATTCTGACTGGTGTGAGGTGAAATCTCAGGGTGTTTTGAGTTGTATTTTCCTGATGACAAAGGATATGGGACATTTTTTTTTGGTGCTTCTCAACCATTCAATATTCCTCAGGTGAAAATTCTTTGTTTAGCTCTGTACACCATTTTTAATGGGGATATTTGATTCTCTGGCATCTACCTTTGTAAGTTCTTTGTATATATTGGATATTAGCCCTCTGTCAAATGTAGGTTTGATGTTGGCTGCTGGTTTGTTGTATATTGCTTTTATTATGTTTAGGTATGGGCCTTTATTTCCTGACCTTTCCAAGACTTTTAACATGAAAGGATGCTGAATTTTGTCAAATGCTTTTACAGCATGTAATGAAATGTCCATGTGTTTTTTTTTTCATTGAGTTGATGTAGTGGATTACATTGATGGGTTACATTGATGGATTTCCATATATTGATCCATCCCTGCGTCCCTGGGATGAAGTCTACTTGATCATGGTGAATGATCATTTTGATGTGTTCCTGGATTCGGCTGGCAAGAATTTTTGTTGAGTATTTTTGCATCAATATTCATAAGGGAAATTGATCTGAAGTTCAGAACTGAGAGATTATCTTGGTGGATTTTTTCCTTTGATGAGTATGAAGTGTTCTTCTTTATCCTTTTTGACAATTTTTGGATGAAAGTCTATTTTATCCATATTAGAATGGCTACTCCAGCTTGTTTCCTGGGACCATTTGCTTAGAAAAATTGTTTTCCAGCCTTTTACTGAGGAAGTGTTTGTCTTTGACATTGAGGTATGCTTCCTGTAGGCAGCAAAATGCTGGGTCCTGTTTATACATCCAATCTGTTATCCTATGTATTTTTATTGGAGAATTGAGTCCATTGATTTTAAGAGATATTAAAGAATGATTGTTGTTTCCTGTTATTTTTTATGTTATTTTTATACTTGTGTGGTTATCTTCTTTTCGGTTTGTTGAAAGATTACTCTCTAGAGTGTAGTTTCACTCCTGGTGTGGGCATTTTCCATCTATTACCCTTTAGGGATGGGTTTATGGAAAGATATTGTCTAAAATTGGTTTTCTCATAGAATATCTTCATTTCTCTATCTATGGTGATTGAGAGTTTTGCTGGGTATAGTAGTCTGGCTGGCATTTGTGTTCTCTTAGGGTCTGTATAAGATCTGCCCAGGAACTTCTAGCTTTTATCTTCTCTGATGAGAAGTCTGGTATAATTCTGATAGGTCTGCCTTTTTAATTTTGACCTTTTTCCATTACTGCTTTTAATATTCTTTCTTTGTTTAGTGCATTTTGTGTTTTGGTTATTATGTGCTGGGAGGGATTTCTGTTCTGGTCCAGTCTGTTTGTAGTTCTGTGGGCATCTTGAATGTCCATGGCATCTCTTCCTTTACGTTAGAGAAGTTTTCTTCTATAATTTTGTTGAAGGTATTTACTGGCCCTTTAAGGTGGAAATCTTCACTCTCTTCTATACCCTTAATCCTTAGGCTTGGTCTTATTGTGTCCTGAATTTCCCAGATGTTTGATTTTCAAGCTTTTTGCATTTTGGATTTCTTTGACTGTTGAGTCAATGTTTTCTATGGAATCATTGGCACCTCAGATTCTTTCTTCTCTCTCTTGTATTATGTTGTTGATGCTTGCATCTCTGTCTCCTGATTTCTTCCCAAGGTTTTCTATCTCCTGAGTTGTCTCCCTTTGTGATTTCTTAGTTGTTTATACTTCTGTTTTTAGATCCTGGATGGTTTTGTTTAGTTCCTTCACTTGTTTGTTTGTGTTTTCTTATAATTCTTTAAGCTATTTTTGTATTTCCTCTTTAAGGGCTTCAACCTGTTGAACCATGTTCTCCTGTATTTATTTAAGGGAGTTATTTATGTTCTTCTTGAAGTCCTCTATCAGCATTAAAATATGTGATTTTAAATCCAACTCTTCCTTTTCTGGTGTTGGGGTGTATAGGACTTGCTGCAGTGGTGCTCCCACTGGGTTCTGATGTTGCCAAGAAACTTTGGTTTATGTTGTTAGGGTTCTTGTGCTTGCCTTTCACCATCTGGTTGTCTCTGGTGGTAGTTTGTCTTGCTGTCTCTGGCTGGAGCTTGTTCCTCCTGTGGGCCTATAAACCTGTGTTTGTACTCCTGGGAGACCAACTCTCTTCTGGCAGGGTTTGTTCACAGAAGGCTGTGGAATTGCCTGGTTCCCTGGTATAAATGATGTTTGGAAAGCTCCTATCCCAGCTGCTCTACTGATCATATGCCCTGTAAGCTACTACCTGTTGCCCTCCAGAGAGCTATTGGAGAGAAAGTAGAGATCTCACCTCCATGCTCAAAAGTGGAGGCACTGCTGGGAGATGACTCTCTCCTCGCAGGCTGTACACAGAAGGCTGTGGAGTCACCTGGCTCTCTGATACAAATGACAATCAGAAGGTTCCTGTCCCAGCTGCTCCACTCAGATGTTTAGAATCGTTTTTTTTTTAATTTTCTACATTCTTTGTTTACATTCCAAATGATTTCCCCTTTCCCAGTTTCCCCCTCTCCATAAGTCCCATAAGCTCTCTTCCCTCTGCCCATTCCCAAATCAACCACTTCCTATTTCTCTGTTCTGGTAATCCCCTACATTGCTGCATCAAGTCTTTCCAGGACCAGGGCCCTCTCCTTCCTTCTTCTTTGGAATCATTTGATATGTTAATTGTGTTTTGGGTATTCAGAGATTCTGGGCTAATATCTACTTATCAGTGACGGCATTCATGTGTGTTCTTTTGTATTGGGTTACCTTACTTAGGATGATATTTTCCAGATCCAACCATTTGCCTAAGAATTTCATGACTATCTCTTTTTATCAAGATCCTTCATGGGGAGCCATAAAGAAGACCTTCATAGGCTGGGTAGCAAGTGCTTTCACTACCTGAAACTCCATGCTTGCCCAGATTCACAGTTTTAATTTTATAGAGCCCGGTTTTCACTAGTTAAATATGTATATTATCTGGTAACAATCTAGTTCTATAATGTTTAGGTAATTGTTCTTTAAACAATGAGGTATAATTTTTTCCATGGAAAACTTTCACCCCTAATCAAACTTTACAAGATTACCATCACATTCAAAGGAAGTTTCTATATACAACTCATTCTTAATAAGTGAGGTGAAAGGAACATAGCAATAAAATAACCTTTATAACATTCTGCTATCATTGATCAAAGTCTTGCTCATCCATCATCAAAGAAGAATCTTCCTACACTAGATCAGAACTAACACAACAAAAATGGGCAGAGAGTAAGAGACCTTGAAACAGCCCTATTTAGGATGTCTACTTCAAAGTCCTCCCCTCTGGTCTCAGAGAGCTGTGCAGAAGATGAAGAGGGAAGATTATAAAAGCCAGAGGAGATGGATGGCACCATGGAAACAATGCCTTTCAGATACAACAGGACCAATGCATACGTACGTATGAGCTCACAGAGACTATGGCAGAAGCACATGGCCTATCCAGGTTTAAGTCAGATCGTGTCCCAGTGCTAAGAGTGAGAAGCAGTCAAACTTCCATCTTGAACCTAGAAGCTGTCTCCAATTGGCCATCGTTTGCAAAGAAAAATGTAATTTTCTCCAATGCAGTCTCACATACAGAAACTACACATAAGGATATGCACCATGCCAACACAAAACCAACTCAATACTAATTTTTTGTCTTGTATTGCTTTTTGTGACTTTTTTGTTTGAATATTATGGTTTTTAATTGTGTGTGTGTGAGAGAGAAAGAGAGAAAGACAGAGACAGAGACAGAGAGATGTTCGGTTTTGATTGTTTTATTATTCTTTGAATTGTCTATTTTCTAAAAGAGAGATAAAAGCTTGAAAATGGGAAGGTTTGAAAAGTGCAAAATATCTAGGAAAAGATGGGGGAAAGGAACTATGATTAGTTCCTCAAAATCAGAATGTATTAAAGTAAGTTATCTTAAATAAAAAATACGTGTGCACATGTTTTACTTCTGGGAGGGCAGAGTATTTTGTAAATTACATATAATTTTTCTGCAAAGGAGATTCTTCTCTATTTATATATTTGTTTCCTTAATCAGCAATTAAAAATAATGAACTCATGCAATTTGTAGGTAAATGGTTAGACCTGGAAAATATCATCCTGAGTGAATTAACTCAATCACAAAAGAATGCACCTGAAATGCAATCACTGATAAGTGGATATTAATGAGCCCAGAAGCCCTAAATACTCAAGACACAAATAGCAAGTCAAATGATTCCCAAGAAGAAGAAAGGAGAGGACCCTGGGCCTGTAAAGATTGCTTCCAGTTTAGTAAAGAAACCGAGGGGGGAGGGGGAATTATTGGGGAACAGATGGGGGGGAGAGGAACTATAGGAACTATGGTGGGTGGGAACTGGGAAAGGGGAAAGCCTTTGGAATGTAAACATAGAATATAGAAAATAAAATTAAAAAAAAAGAAATAGAAAAAAAAAGAATGGATAATTCTTTATGCTCGACACATTTACTTCCAACATTGAGTTGTAGCTGAGTACTGTGTCATTTAATAGTTTGTTGAAATTTTTCCACATTGGGCAGGATGGCTATGTTGAGTCATTTCCTGTTTTCATGATTGTATTTCATGTCCAATTATTGTGGAAGTTTTGTTCACTTGATTAGTTTAACTTTTTTTAAATTTTTTATTGGATATATTCTATATTTACATTTCATTTCCCTTTTTCTGGTTCCCCATCCCCCAAAGGTCCTACATGCCATGATTGTCTTTCATGTTCCATTATCGTGGATGTTTTGTTCACTTGGTTAGTTTAACTTTTAATACTTGTACAGATATACGCCAGTGTGTGTGCATATGTTTATAGACATATACTTACATGTGCATGCAGGCACACACACAGGACTAAGATTGAAGTCCAGTGTCTTCCTTAATCAGTGTCCACCTTATTTTAAGACAAAAGCTTCTCTCAGGTGGCCTGCATCTCATTAATTCTGCCAGACAAGCTGGGAGACTGCCAGAGGGGTTGCACCAGTCTCTGCCACCACAGTGTAGGGATTTCCAGTGTCACTAATCTTAGAATTTACACCAGCGAGTACACTGGCTCTGGGGATTGGACTCAGGTCCTTGTGCTTGTGGAACTAGCAGTTGCCAAGTGAACAATCTATCTCTCCAGCCTCACTCACATTTTAATATATATTTTTTTTTACCTATTGTACTACAGGATATTTAGGCTCACCTTGTAAATCCCTGCTCCACTCTGATTCTTAGATTTTTATTCTTTCTGGATCTTCTGAACTAACAACAAGAAAAAAAATATATATATATATATATAATCATATATACTACATATGTAATAGTATGTGTGTAGTATATGTAATTCTATATCTATACTATATATGTAATACTATATGTGAGATACATATACACATACACACACACACATGTACATCAAACTAAACATGAGTTTATAGTGGTGTGTATACTTGGTCCTCTTCATTTGCTTGTTAAGGATTCCCCATTGTACTGCCAAATTCTGACAGTCATTATTGATTTCTTCATTTACATACCTGTTCAACTTGTTAATAAATGGAGAGTGTCACTAAAATAGGTAACCGATATCCCCATAAGAACAACTTTATCAAGTGAAATAAGCAGTTCTTCTAACCTTTAATTTTGTAGTCTCATTCTTTCTGCAAGCTACCAAGTTCAGTGTCCTGTCCCGCAGTCAGGAGCTGTTCTGTCAGATGCTGCATATAAGTCCATCATATATTCAGAGTCTTATTTGAAATTTCATACGCTATAACTTGATAAATACTTTCATAAAATAGAATAACTAATATTCATATTTTTATTGCCAAGTTCTGGAAAACACATTCATTAGACATCTGTCATTAAATTATCACGTATAATAGTTTCACTGCCCTGAAAATATGTGTGGCTCATTTATTTAGTGAAAATCCTTTCTGTGAAGAAAAAAAAGCATGGAAACTTAAAGTATAGGTAAGTAAGCCTATGCAATTTCAACACTAGTTTCTCAATCACATTCTGATTTTATTATTTAAATATAGTTATTTTATATTGTATTTGTTGAGTTCTATAGCTGAAATCTTTGGTAATACAAAAAGTATATTATTTCTACTTACTCTTCCATGTTATGTTTCTTCTCCTCATGATTATAATGAGTAGAATCATTTTCTATTGCTAGATATTTAAAGGATCACAGGATCACCTGTGAGATTCTGATCCTTTCATGTAACTTCACCTGAGACTATCTACACTACTAGTTTGGGTTGCCTGTAGATGCTATATGTTTGGGACCATTTAAATGTAATATACTTGTTGAATATTTTCCTGGTTACTTAGGCAGTATGTATTCAGATTACATACTTAATTTATACTATACCAATGATCACAATTCTTAGCAGAAAGCATTCCATTAAAGTATTTTTGTTGACCTATACAATATTTTTTGCCTTTTATGATCACAGACAAATGATCACAGGGCAAATGTTTTACTGTATTCAGAATACAATTATTTTAAATTATAAACAACGTTACATATACTCTGGTTTCCCTTCAGATCATATATATCTCTTGCCTTTTACTAAATTAGAAACAAGTTAAAATATCCAAAATATCCTGTCATTAGTGATGCTTCAATCATAGAGATACCAAGGACTCACTGGACTCTCTCAACAGTTGTGCCTAACAAGAAAATGCATGTGAATTAACTTAGGGCAATACTTTAAAGTGGCATAAACAAAAGGGAGACTTGTGAGTATAGAATGAATGGTAACAATTCCAGGAGCATCACACCAATCTGCAGTAAAAACCTTTTTGTAGGAACATGTGGAACTAAACAGAAATCTCTACAATTCAGAGGTCATTTTATTATGATAAATATACTGGATAAGGCTGGTGTATAAATTGTGTTACTTGATTACTTTCATCCTAGGAGGAATAAGTAGGGAAAAAATCTTTGTGAAAATCAATGTATCAATTAACAATGGATATTTTTAAAACTTCAGATTGTAGATCAAGTAATTCAGTCAAGTAGGTTACAACACTTGCTGTGTGCAAGCCTGACAAACTGAGTTGTGTCTTTGGAAGCTTCTGGTATGAGGATAGAACAAAATCCTGAAAGATAACCTCTAAATTCCAGTCATAAATGTGGCATAAATGCATGCACAAATCTATAGATTATGGTAATAATAAAATGAATTTACGTTATTCAGAGGGCAAGTTTTGTTGCTAGTTCTTATTATGAAAGAGCTTACATTCATTTGTATTTTTTGCATGATTATCCAGCATCTTAGGAAATATTAATTTTAATATAATAGTGTAAATGTAACTTTTATTCACTAGCTGTAATTGTCATCTTGGAGGTTTGCTGCTGAATAAGATCACCCTTTCTAGTTCTTTCTAAACTTTGGTTGGCTGGTTCAACTCAGCTGTTCAGACTCAAACCCTTCTCCAAGTTGAATGATTCAATCTGGCTTCACTGTATTGCTCTGCTTGGCCTCAACATAACTCTACCAATCTGCTCTCATCTTCTGGCTCCTTCTAATTCTCTGGTTTATTCTTCAACTGCCTCAGCTGACCTACACTGAACTGCATAAACTCATGAATGAACTTAGGACAATTGCACTGCACTCACTGTACTGACTCACAGCCGACTGAATTCCCAGTTGACAGACTAGCTATATTGCACTGAACTCAACCAGCTGAACATAACTGACTAGAACTCAGTCTGCATGCTTCTTTCTTCTAAATTCTGGGATTAAAGATGTGTACCACCACACATGGACCTAATCTTTTCTTTACCTGAACTTGTTCTATACCAGGCTGGCCTTGAACTCAGAAATCTGCTTGCCTCTGTCTCCTGGGATTAAAGGCATGTCTGTACTGCAACCAGATGACACAGACCTAGGAGGCAATCCCTTGCCAGAGCAGCCATGTGACTGGATTAAAATTCCTCTACACTGAAGGTGATCCACATTTTATTATGTACCAAGGTCACTGTGATGTGGTTGCCTTTTTGTTAATTGAATATCGTTTTCATTTACGTTGCCAATGGTAAAAACCTTTCCTGATTTCCCCCTTCCCCAAAGAACTCCAACCCTTCCTCCCAACCCCTGCCTCCAAGTATATGCCCCTCCACCGGATCCATTCCCACCTCCTGCCCATAGATTTCCCTTTGTTGGGGCATCTATTGAGCCTTTACCTGACCAAGGACCACTCCTCCCACTGATGCACAACAAGGCCACATTTTTGGCTGGAACCTTGTGTACCCCTTGGTTGATGGTTTAGTTCCTGGGAGTCCTGGGGCATCTGGGTGGCCAAAATCATTGTTCTTCCCATGGGGCTGTAAACCCCTTCATCTCCTCCAGACCACCCTCCAGGTCCTCCATTGGGGACCTCACACCCAGTCCAATAGTTGGCTGCTAGCATCTGCCTCTGTATTTGTAAGGCTGTAGCAGGGTGCCTCTGGAGAAAACCATGGTATGCTCCTTTTGGTATACACTTCTTGTCAACTATAGTAGTGTCAGGGTTTAGTGAGTGTTTATAGGGTGAATCCTCAGGTATGGCAGTCCCTGGGTGGTATTTACTTCAGACTCTGCTCCACATATTGTCTCCCTTATTGCTCCTGTGAGTATTTTGTTCCCTTTCTCAGAGGAACCAAAGCACCCTCACTTAAGTCCCCCTTCTTGAGCTTCCTGTGCTGGTTGAATTGTGACTTGTTTATTTTGAGCTTTTGGGCTAATATCTGCATATTAGTGAGTGCATACTATGTATGTTCTTTTGTGATTGGGTTACCTCACTCAGAATGACACTTTCTAGTTCCATCCATTTGCCTAAGAATTTCAATTCATTGCTTTTAATAGCTGAATATACTCCATTGTTTATATATACCATAGTTTCTGTATCCATTGCTCTTTTGAAGGACATCTGGGTTCTTTCAAGCTTCTGGCTATTTTAAAAGCTATGAACATAGTGGAGCATGTGTCCTTATTTCATGTAGGAGCATCTTCTGGGTATATGCTCAGGAGTGGTATAGCTTGGTCCTCTGGGAATCACCAATCTGATTTCCAGAGTGATTTTGATGTGGTTCCCTGTTTACTTACGTCTTACAGTTTTCTTTTTCATCAAATACTTCATGCTATTATTTGCTTTTGGACACATGATAATTTTTTCACCTAAATCCTTGCACATCCTCTGAGGAATTAGATGCCACATTTTCTTCAGTTTACACCTAGTATCTTGCATGAACTTAGTCCTCAATAGTCAAGAAAGTAACCCAATAATATTAAGCAACAGATGTTTGTGGACTTCAGTGTACATAAAATGAATGGATACAAAATCAAGGTGGTTGTATTGATAATTCACACTGCCAACACAGATTTCAGAATGCATCCAATGTGGGTAAAACTCAAATGAATGACATGGAGTGTTGCTGACCATACAGTGTCAGTTGCTCAGCACTAAAAGTGACTTGAGTGACAATAAGGTAAGCATGTATTCAGGGGACCTTAACCTCACAGGGCTGGATGAGACTGCTTAAGGAGACTAGACAGGGACAGAGAACAGCCCTGGAATGAACAAACAGATGGTGCAACAGTATTTAGAGTATTTGTACCCAGTTGTGTTCCTCTGGCAATGTAGGCTACACAATTTATTGGAATAACAGCTACTTTGTAAAAGCTGATCTTATAGTATGATTTCAGTTCAAATTTCACTGAATGTTTTGCACAGTGCTGAACAGAACTTTACTGCTGAAGCTTCCCCTATGGTAAAATTTTAAAAATAGTTAACTTCTTCCAGGGGAAAAATCAATTGATTAATATTTATTACATGGCTTATAAAGGTTGGAATTTCATTAAGTAGTTCCTGAGAAACTAGTCTTAATGAAATGAAATCAAATCATAAAAACAAAATTTAAACTCTTACTGTGACTTGGATGAGTCACTATAGTGCCTACCAGAGGATACTGGAAATTTGAATAAAAAATAAAGAATGATATTTCACATTAAAGTTCAAAATAATTTCTGAATATTGTTTATTCTGCACATCCATCGCCTGAGACCCAAACCTAGCACATTTCTCTCTCTCACAAGAAGAGCAAAGGATGATTACTAAGGGATTTCCATCCAAGTTAGCTATGTATTTGATTAGGCAACATGGTCAAAGGGTTAGGACCTGTAGATAATTCAAATATGCATTAAATGTGGGTATTGCTTTACTTAAAGTCGATAATTCTGGAAGATGCTGTCAAAATCAGTAGCTTCTAACAAATGAAATGATAACTTTAAGAATACCATTCCTGTGATTTTGGAAAAGAACAAAGAGGAGTATACTGGACATTGGAGTATACTGGGGAAAGAGAATGGGAAAATAATGTAATTATATTATAATATCAAATATTAAAAATGATAACAAAAGACTGTGGGGAGCAGTATTTACTTTTAATTCCAGGATGACTATTACTACCTGTAAGTTACTTGCTGTCTTTGCCTGTTACCCTGTCTGTACTTCTGTAGTGACAGGGCCAGAATCTTTTTCATACATGCTATCACATGGAACATTGTAACAATATCATAAGATGAGGAAGAGGGCGATAGAGAGGAAGGAGAAAAGAAGCAGCAATGGGATGAGGAGAGAAGGAGAAACCTGTAAAACTGACACTTTGCAAACCAAATGACTGAGTTATTATGTTGGTTCCCTTAAGTATGATAAACAGTGGGAGAAATTAAAATGACAGTTGCCCTCAGCAGGGGTTTATGGAGTAGGTTTGGCAGCAGGGTGAGCTGATGGTTTAGGGAACTTACAACCCTACAGTTTAAGATACTTGCTGTCCTTGCCTGTTACGCTGTCTGCATTTCTGTAGTGATAGGGCCAGAATCTTTTTCTATGTTCTCTCTAGCATACACTTTTATTTCTGTGGCTTATGGCAATGCATATTACCTGCTGTCTGTTCCTTCTTTAGGAAGTACACAACAGTAAGTATATGTGGGATTTGTGTGGCTTTCTAAGAAACAACATTTCTTAGACTTGAGAGACTCATTTGTCTGGAACTTAATATCTTTAGAGGTTGGTTCCTTAACCCAAAGAAATTTCCACATTTGGGAGCTTTAAAATCTTTACTGGCATCTCTCACATCCCTATATTTTACTCTGTATGGCTCACTGTAAAGTTTAGTCATACAGGATTGTAATGCAGTCATAGTACTTCACACACAAAATAAAAACAGAAGAAAACAAAATGACAACAACTTTCTCATGTAATTTGCTTGTATTTGACAGGAATTATGGCAGCAAATATTAAAAATGGAGGTGAAGAATGTTTAGACCTTCCCTACCTAAATTGTGACTTATCAATTCTTCATCCCTTATTGGTACTTTCAAGACTATTACTAGATAGGAGTTATTTAACTTAAGTATAATAGTTATACACAAACACACACATAGAAGAAAAATAAGATTTTAGTGTTGGATAATATTCATAGATAGAGGTCTGGTAAGGAAATATAGACATGGGTGCACTGTGAATATATGGTTAAAGTTGTCAGTTAATCAGGTTGAAACAAAACTTTGGATTACTTTTTCTTTAAGGTACAGCATCCAGAATGTTCTAAGATTGTTTATAGACTCAGATTAGTGAAGGAAAATGCCTGTACTCACAGTTGAGTTTGAAATCTCCCATCTCAGTTACAGAAAAAAAATATATAAGGAAGTGCAATGCAACCTGAGAAAGGATTGGGAAAGCGTCTTTGCTGCTTTTTGGCAAGCATCGCATTGATCTTATGAATTTATATGTTCAAATCACATCACCAAAAAATCATTCCAAAGTAAGAATCACATGTAGATAACTCTTTCCTTCTGGTAGCAAAAAATCTCTATTGTTCCCACATCACAAGAATCCAGACAAACTAGTTACATCCTATGTGAAGGTACTCTAAAGGACTCAATAGAGTGCTAAATTTTGCTTTAAATTGACAAGTTTCTTTTCTTACACTCTTATTTTCAAGTCCTCCAATTCATCATTTTTGACAAGTATCTAGCTTTTTCTTTTATCTCAATTTTTTAAATGAAAGCTTTAGACTGAGGGTATAAAATCAGTCTTTCACACATTGCTGAGAGTGTGATTTCTTCAGAACTGCTTCTATTTCAATACAGTTTTCTCCAAGGCATTACTTAAATACTGTGTGCAATTTATAACTCCACCTTATTCCTACCTCTGTAATAAGAACCTACACTCTATACAAAAGAAATGAAAGAATTTAGCAGAACTGGACTAGGAGACTTCTGAAGTAACTCTTCATATGCACTGTAATGAAAATCATCATTCCTTTATGCATGATGTATATTCTGTAAGTAATAAGAAAATTTATGATTTTGACATGAGGAATAACAGTATTAAAATATTTTCCAGGCTAATAAATAGAATGTTTTCTATTGAAAACAAGTGCTATAGAATCTAATACACCAGAAAAAGTACCATAATTAGATTTCCTTGTGGTTCTATGTATGCTATGCATCAATCTGTCTAAAAACTTCAGTGGCTAGCACATAACAGTGAATCTTGCAAATACAATATATATTTTCAAATTCGAAGAAAGATGTGCATAAAGTATTAGAAAAAATAAATGATGGGAATTGAGTGGAATCAGACTGAGAGTTACTCATAAATAAGCAAAGAAGTAAAAATAAAAGAGTATTTGTCTTAAAAGCCCAACAGATCCCTCTTATGTGCATGTATAAATATCAAATTATAGGTGTATATCATTACCTTCTGATATGAAATCAATTTTTATCCCTGATTATCTTCCTAATAAAGCAGATATAGGGGATAAACCAGAACATTGAGACAGGTATGATAACCTCAGTGTCCCCAGAATGTTTAAAATTTTTACAAAATATGGAACTCCTGCACTTATTACACTTTAATATTATGGAGCTTCTCCCTGTCATATTAAGATAATCAGGGCTTGACAAACTTTATAGTTTAGTTATCTTAAGTGTAAATTATAATTGCCATTAATTTTTAAGCAAAACATTGTGGGTCCCTTTATCACTTGGGTATATCAATTCGAATTGTACTAAAAATGGGTATTTATTTATTTTTTAACCATTTTTTCTATTGAAACATGTATCTTTTTATTGGATATTTTATTTGCATTTCAAATGTTGTCCCCTTTGCCAGTTTCTCTCTCCCCTGGAAACTCCCTATCCTAGATCCTTTATCACAGAGGATTGCTAACAATATTCTTTCTTATGAGAATATTTATTGCCATTCTGCTAAAAATTTGCTATAATTGCTGAATGTACTATTGAGCAAATTGTCAAATCACCAACTATTGGCCTTACAATTTCAATTTTTTATATTAAATTGTGACTCTTACTTGATTTTCCTGTCCTGCTTGTTTACCCATTCACTCACAAATTTTCTTTCTGTATAAACATACATATATACGTATGTATGTATAGATAGATAGATATAGATACATAGATATAGATATAGATATAAATATAGATATACATATACATATAGAAAGATATAGACGTGCATATAGATATAGATAGATGTAGATGCATAGATAAAGATAAAGATATAGATATAGATATCATCTAACTATTATTTATTTGTCTCTGGTGTAGGAATTGAAGCCAGGCTCCTGTACATGCTAGCATCTACCATGGAGCCACATACCCAAACATTTTTTATTATGAGATCACATTTCATTGAGATACACATGGTGATCTCACACTTGAAACCGCACTGTCACAGCTCCTTAAATACCTAGGTTTACAGGTGTGTGCTACTTTGTCCTGACCATTTGATTCGTCAGTGAAGGGCAAGCTGAGGAAAAGGCCCCTGACATTTCTAATACCAGTAATCATTTTATCAATCATTATATACTTAACAGCTTTATTTTCCCACCATTTACTTATTTTCTGTGTGTATGCTTTTATGAATGGGTCATTTTATGAGTGTTATATGACAATTTCCACAGTGGGTTCCTAGGCTGCAATGCAATCATGGTGGCACAAACTTTTGACTGCTGAGCATTCTTGCCAGCTCCAAATCCTAACATTTCAATAAGAAATATGAATTTGTTCTTGTTGAGTTAATGTAAACCATATGTGTGTGTATTGCATTTTTGTTTCAGTTCACTGCTTTCTAATACAAATCATGTCTTTAGTTTCTATTACTGAAGAATATGTCTATAGGTGTGGGCACATTTGCATATGCATGGCTGCGAGGAATGTACTACTTTTGATGCAACACTTTCCTCTTTTCAATATTTATGCTCCATTTTCTACCTCAGCATGTCTAACCTATTCAGCATATATATCAGTATATATATTCTGACCATTTTATTATGGTCCCTGTAGATAATGGGCATCTATTTTTGTTTTTATATTTTGTTGTTTTTAATGTGTTCATTTGTTCTTTTGTATTCTCATACAACCTGTTTTTAGAATATTTACTTTTCTCCTCAACTCTTTCCATACCCACCCTCTTCCCCATCCATTTTACTTAGTGTTCTTTTTGTTTGCTAACTTTTTGCTTTTGTTTTTATCTCACCTAACCAAGATCAATCTGTTTTACTGAATACTTTTGAGTGTGTTGCTTTCCGCTGGCACATGATCAAGTGGGCACAAATGGCAGAAGTCATTCAGCTGAAGGTCTCTCAGGCACCTACAGTTTCAGGGTTTTGTAGACCCTTCAGGGTGGGAGGAACTGCAAAGATGCCCATTTTCTACTGAACGCTTTCTCACCTCTGCACCCTAATATTTCTGATTTTCTTTCCTGAAGACCAACTCTTTCTTAGCTCTTGCCCCATACCATTTGGAAAACAGTACAGTTTGGCAGACTCATACAGTTCTAACAGCAGGTCACAGACACCTGGAATTGAGTTTCATATCTAGCTTTGCTTCTGTGATGTCACCAGATGGGATTAGCTCTGAACCTCTTCTGTTGACCAAGAGCTCTGAAATGACTCACATATGCAGCTCCTATAAACATGAATCACTGATAAGTGGATATTAATTAGCCCAGAAGCTCTGAATACTCAAGACACAATTAACTAATCATATGATTCCCAAGAAGAAGGGAGGAAAGGGCCCTGGTCCTGAAAAGACTTAATCCAGTATCATAGAGGAGTACCAGAACAGAGAAATGAGAGGGGGGTGATTGGGGAATGGGCGGAGGGAAGAGTACTTATGGGGCATATGGTGAGGGGGGAACTGAGAAAGGGGAAAGCATTTGGAATGTAAACAAAGAATATAGAATTTTTTTAAAAGTGCAATAATAATTAAAAAAGAATTGCAGAGATTAAAAAATGCATCTTTTCCTTTGGTTACCAAGAGACTGACAATGGAGAGGAGAAAGCTTTGAAATTGGCAAGAGGGAAACAAAGGCACTTATTTTATATTGTATTTGTTTACTTTGGATCAGTGATTAAATTTTATGTTTATTTTATATATTTTATTTAAATTTATTTGTTGTGACATTGCAAAAAACGTGTAACAAATTTCTCATTTCTCTATTGAAAGAAAGTAAAGGTTACAATTCTTATATTTTAACAATAGCGGGACATAGGAGGTTGGTGGGACACTCCAAATTGTACCAGAAGCCAGGGAGGTAAGATACTGTGGGGACTCTTAGATGAAATGCACTACAGTGAAGAGAGGGAACATGTAGAGCCCGTCTCCAGCAGGGAGACAGGACATTGAGAGAGGTGGTTGCCATCCCACAGTCAAATCTCTGACCCATAATTGTTCCTGTCTGAAAGATCTACAGAGATGACAAAGGAGAGGAGCCTGAGGAAAAGGAGGTCCAATAACGGGCCCAAAATGAGATCCAGCTCAAGGGATCCAGCCCCAAGGCCTGACACTATTACTGAGGCTATGGAGCACTCACAAAAAGGGGCCTATAGTGATTGCCCTCCAAAAGTCCCAACAAGAAGCTGAAAGAGTCTGATGCAGATATTTGCACCCAACCAGTGGACAGAAGTTGCTGACCCCTATGATTGAATAAGGGGAAAGCTGAAAGAAGCTGAGAAGAAGGGCAACCCTGTAGGAGAGGACCAGCAGTCTCAAATAATCAGGATTTCCCAAGATCTCTCAAACACTGTACCACCAACTGGGCAGCATAAACCAGCTGATATGAGGCCCCCCAACACAGCACAGAACTGCTGGCTCTGGGTTTAGTCAGAGAAGATGCACCCAACCCACAAGAGACTGGAGGCCTCAAGGGGTTTGGAGACTTCTAGAAGATGGTATGTCCCATATTAAAGGAATGTCTTCCTGCTTCAAGATTGGAATTAAAGGACTGTGGCTTCCTGCCTCAAGATCTAGATCAAGGTGGATCTTCCTTCCTCAAAGATCCAGACTAGAAGTAGATTCATCTACTTCAAACCAAGCAGAAAACCTCTCACAGGTTGATTCTGGTCATGGAGTCCCATCACAGCAACAGAGATGATAACTAAGACACTCTGGGAGAACGAATGGATCTCAAAATGGCACTTTGCAGGCACACACATCTGTGTGCCATGTGCATGCAAGTCCCAAGAAAGGCAGAAGATGGCTTTGCATATCCTTGGTTTTATTAAGCTAAAATGGGAGCAATACATTATGTTACCAAGGCTTCACTTCTCTGAGGAGAATGAAAAGGGTCAGTGGGAGAGGGATTTGTAAGGTTGGGACAGGTAAAAGGGTGTTGTGACCAGATGTAAACTAAATAAAAAATTTATTTTACCAAAAAAAAAAAAAAGAAAGAAAGAAAGAAAGGAAAGAAAAGAAAAGAAAGAGTGGGGCTTTTCTACCAAGAAATGCTATATTTTATACCAAATAGTAAATAATATTTACACAGTTTTGATTAACAAATAAGAATTTAAATCTTCATATGTTTTTAGAACATATTAAATATCTGTGTGTTTGTGGAACCTATGGCTAATTTATTATTCCGTGTCTTAACTTGTATGATTTAATATTACATCACTTACAGCATGGGGTTTTAATAACATTTGGATTGACACTGTCAGATTCAAAGTTATAACAGGAGCCCATTCACTTTTGCACTAACACGTTTGTTGCTTTGCGTTAGCAGCTCGTGCTCACTTGCTGTGTGTGTCTATGCATGACAAACTTTCACTTATGCATTCATTTGAGATGTGCCTCTGCAATTTTAGATGTTTTAAAGCTTATGTTAGCTTTTATCACTCCTTGGGAACGTTTCCTTCTGAATCACTCAGTTCAAAGTAATTTCCTATACTCACACTAGTGTTATGTGCTGTGTCTTAATTCTGTCACTTTGTTTTACATTCTCAGTAAGGTCTTCATATTTCTTTTTTGTTACTTTGTTTACTGTAGATTACAATGTAGAATATATGTCTGTTTTGTGTCTTCCAAAGTAGCATAAAAGGGCACTATCCTTTTGAATACAATACTAGTTTTACTTTTCAAAATATTCTTTGACACATGTTTTAAAAAGCAATTAGAACATTTAAAATTTTTGCTCAAAATTCATCTATATTTTAATTAAAATTAATATATATACTTCTTTATATTATATTATCAAGTTTCATTAATATTCACAAATATGATACGTTTTATTATAATTTATTTGCATTTGCATTGAATACATTTGTTTTCTGATATTACATACATCATAGAGATATCACTTGTTTTTTTTGTTTTTTGTTTTAATTAATCTTAAATTAACTGTTTATGCAAATATTCAATGTAGTTTTTCCCACAATGTCTGCATTCATAACTTACTTTTAATGTTTTCTCATTTTAAAATGCTTTATTTTTCACATGAAAAATAAAATTTTATTCTATATAAAGCTTTTAGAATCAGTGTTTTATTATTAAATATTGTTTTTTGTTTGTTTTGGAAAAGTAATATTTTAGAAAATTCTTTCAAGTTTATGTAGTAATTTCTGGATATGTACTGAGAAGGTTACTTGTGGTTTCTTCTAAAATGTTAACTGATAATTCTTTAAAGATCATTTAAGAGCTTTAAAGACTATTTGTTTTATGCTCATATGTAAAATGCCTTCCACGTGAGAGGTCTCTCCTCACCTCCCTGTTGCTATTGTTGTTGTAGGTTCTGTGAAAGCTGTCCTCATCGTCTTTTCTGGCTGGTTTTTCCTTTAGACTATTGGAGTTTTCCACCTAAAATGAGCACACAGAATAAAACTTACCATTCTAATGTGTAGTTGTGTGAGTTTTGAGATGTATATATAGTCCTTGATATGTTTTGAGATGTATATATGGTTCTTAGCTAAATGCAATTAAACTACGGGAGAAAATGTTTCTTCATGCTTTACCTTCATTCATATCAACATTTTATTCATGTTTGTGGCTATTTGTAAAACCAGCCGCGATAACTAGGAAGGAAATCTTAAAGAGGGAGAAGAGGCAATGCGACTCGTTCTGTTACTATGGTTTTCCACCCACATCCTGTTCCTTTGACTCCTCACATGAGCATATTTGTCAGGCATACTGTCGCTGTATTTGTCCACATTGCTACTCTCAGGATCAGTGACATATAAACGCAGACGTTAGCTTTCAGCATTAATAAAAACCTTCTCATACCCACTGTCAGAGTAGATGCAACTATTTTTTTGTTGTTGTTGTTGTTTTTGGAGACAGGGTTACTCTGTGTAGTCCTGGCTGTCCTGGAACTCACTCTGTAGACCAGGCTGGCCTCGAACTCAGAAATCCACCTGCCTCTACCTCCCAAGTGCTGGGATTACAACTATTTAAATAAGTGAGAGTCTCAGGTGAAGGGTATTCTGACGTCAAAGCCTGGGACCCCTTTTATAATAGCATCACATCCCACTGTTGCCAGTATCACTTCTTACTGACTGTGTTACTGCTGCAAATATTTGTCACCCTGACAACTTTCCATCTCCTATTATTACATTCTCAAATCCAATTAGCATCCAAACCCAAACGTAGCCATTTCTTTGTGAATGAAAGCTGCTCTAAGTCATCTAAGTGTATTCTGTGTGAGAGGACTTTGTTCAGGAACCACTCTCTTCTCAAGTGTCTGTCAGGAACAACCACAGAGAGCATCTCTGCAGTCAGCCAGCACGTGTGCTGCCCTGCTGGTTTCATGATAACAGTCTGCCTCTTCCTTAAGGGCAGATGACTGTGGTTAACGAGGCTAACTTTCCTCGGACAGAGATGTGGAAGAATGAAAGAGAGAATGTAGTGGTGGGGGAGTTAGCATTAAGACTGACAAGCTGGCCTAAAGAACTGATGGAGGAGCTGAGAATTCTACCTCTTGTTCCAAAGGCAGCTAGGACAAGGGTCTTGACATCCATGCCCACAGTAATAAACTTCCTCCAAAAAGGCCTTACCTACTTCAACAAGACCACACATCCAAATAATGCCACTCCCAAGGCCAGCCATATTCACAGATACATATACACATATATTTTTACCTAGTGATGTATGTGTTCATGCATTTATAATATATACATACATATTTATGCATATGTACTATATGTGCATATATATACATGTATAGAAACACATGTATGAGCCAAATGAATTTCAGGTAAGAGTAAGACATATTTATCTAAAAGTCTGCTGCTGATAATTATATAACTATCACTAAGCTATACATTAACAATCACAGAATTAGAAATTTTGTTTCTAAGCAAGCAGATGACTGAAAGTATATGAAGTGTTATCATTTAGATATGTTTTAGATTTTATTGTTAATTTTAGGCAAGAAATACTGAAAAGATACCAAACTGTGGCTATCAGTAATGCTGACTGGAAAGTCTGGACTGTTATGTTTTATAATACTCTATAATTCAGTGCTGGAGGGAATATCTTGGCTGCCTGTCCAAGGTGTCCTTCTGAAGAATTATGCCATAAGACAGGCCTAGTATGAAGAAGATTTATTATAGGAAATAGAGTGATATCCTGGAAAGAGGTAGAGACAGAGAAGGGGGGAGACAGAAATAGAGAAAAAAAAAGAGAGCAGGAAAGAGAGGAGGGGCAGAGGCCGGCTGAGAACAGATGAGGACAGAGAAACAGAGAGTGAAGAAAGGGAAGAGAAAGAATATAGTAACAGAGGTCTTCTTACACATCTGGCTCACAACTGGCTGTTGCATGGAGCATAGAAGAATTATCTGTAAGCCAATATGCAGCTTACATAAAAAGTAGGTGAGAGGTAGTAGATAATTCAGTAAGCAACATAGTTGCCATGCTAGTAAAGGTACTGAGCTTGATACTAGGAAATTTAAAACAAAGCCAAAAATTCTGACATGATGGTGCACAACTTTATTCTCAGTAATCCACAGGCAGAGGTCGAGGCAGGCATGTAAAGTGTGAGTTCCATGACAGCCTGGGCTACATTAAGAAAACTTGTCTAAAGAATGGGATAGGGATTTTTCCGTGGGATAATGCAGAAAAGGGTTAACATTTAAAATGTAAATAAAGCAAATATCTAAGAGAAGAAAAGAAAAGAAAAGAAAAGGAAAGAAAGAAAAGAAAAGAAAAGAAAAGAAAGAAAAGAAAAGAAAAGAAAAGAAAAGAAAAGAAAAGAAAAGAAAAGAAGAAAAGAAAATACAAAAGCCAGTAATGTTGGTGTTTACTAGCAATCCCAAACTTACTAACCAGCAAATCTACTTGGCGAGTCCAAGGACAGTAATAGACCCATTCTCAAAAGCAATTATTAATAGTGCTTGAGGAATGACATCAAAGTTAATCTCTGACCAACACATACTTCTACCATAGTCCACTGAGGCTCCTTCTTCTTTGTGAACAGAAATGGATGAATAAATATGACTGGAACATTTTAGGTATATGCATTGTGTATAATATTAGATGATTCATCATATATTACTTATTTAACTAACTGACTAATTTCTTTCCTAACTTATCTTAGATGAGAAATATTTGACTGCAATTAATCAGCTTTATTCAAAGAAATGTCTTCTCAGATGCACTAAACTTCAGAAAAGACTGATACTCTTCTAGCCAGTTCCAAATTTATTAGTTATCTGGAGAGGGTCTCTAAATTATTCTTTTATTTTTTATTTTTTGATTATTTATTTATTTGTTTGCACTCCAGATTTTATCCCCCACCCCATCCACCCTATGACTGTTCCACATCTCACAGTTCCTCCCCACCACCTACCACCCACAACCCACCACCCACCCAACCATACCCCTAAACTCCCTGAAGCCTCCAGTCTCTTAAGGGTTAAGGTGCATCTTCTCTGACTGAACCCAGACCAGGCAGGCCTCTGCTGTATGTGTGTTGGGGACCTCATATCAGCTGGTGTATGCTGCCCAGTTGGTGGTCCAGTGTTTCAGAGATCTCAGGGGTCCGGATTAATTGAGATTGCTGGTCCTCCTACATGTTGCCCTCCTCCTCATCTTCTTCCAACTTTTCCCTAATTCAACATGGGGTCAGCAGCTTCTGTCCATTGGTTGGGTGAAAATATCTGAATCTGACTCTCTCAGATGCTTGTTGGGGCTTTCAGTCATGATAGGTCCCTTTTTATGAATAAACTCAGTCATTCATAAAACTTGAAACTTGAAAACTCCCTTTAGCTGGATCCTATTTTGGTTCTGCCATTGGATCTTCTTTTCCTCAGGCTCCTCTCCATTTCCATCCCTGCAGTTCTTTCAGACAGGAACAATTATGTTTTAGTTGTGACTGTGGAATGGCAACCATCTCCCTCAATTGATGCCCTGTCTCCCTGTTGGAGGTGGGCTCTATAAGTTCCCTCTCCCTACTGTAGAGCATTTCATCTAAGGTCTCTCTCTCTTTGAGTCCTGAGAGTGTCTCACCTCCCAGGTCTCTGATGCATTCCAGAGGGTCCCCCAACCTCCTACCTCTGGTGGTTGCCTGTTTCCAGTCTTTCTGCTGACCCTCAGGACTTCAGTCCTTTTTCCTTGCCTAATACCAGATTAGGTTCCCCTCCTCCCCTCCCCCATCCACTTTCACTCCCAGATTTCTCCCTCCCTCCTCACTCATGATTGCTTTCTTTCTTAAAGTCCTACTACACTGAAGAAAATGTTTTCAGATGCAATGAGTATTCAATTCCTTCCTCCCTTTTCCCTCAGCTCAACAAAGCATTCTTGGTGTTTCTGACAGCTTTGAGTCTTTTAAAAGACATTAACACCAAAGCATCTCTCTGCATCATAACATTACCATGACCAGCTAACCATCTGGATGAATTGTCATCTGAAGGAATAAAAAAATCTTGATCTAAAATATCTTAGGACTGTTTCTCATACTGAAAGTAAAGGTATTTCTTTTCACAAACATTAGTAATTAGCATGTTGGATGCTAAAATGACAGGGTTAAAGAAATAAAACAAATTATTATTTGTGGTATTTATACTTGAAATGTAAAATATGTCACTCATACTTCAGAGAGATAAACACTTTCGTTACAAGATGAAAACTGATTAAATTTTATTTTTAATATTTCCACTTAAATATAAAAGAAATTTAGAATTAGCCAACCTTTAAAGATGACAGACCTTGAGGTTAAATAGGTAATTGTCTTTGAAGTATCATTTACATACAGAGAAATCAGATCTTAAGTGTACTATTTAATCATTGTGATGAATAATTAGAATACATCAAATTTTTCAGGGCTCAGATAATGGTCTGCCCAGACACTTTCCTTCACTATAGACTAATGATATATATGATTCTATGATAAAGTTGGCATTTATGTCTTAATTATGCATTTCTTATAGCCTAATTTTTTTAATATTCCATGATGGTTTGAAGCTTAGGTTGACCTTGGATTTATAATCCAGCTGCTTAATTAGTAATCCATTGCATATATGAACAACAATTTTAAATTAATACATATTCTACATTTTTCTATTGTTATGTTGATGAATATTTTGGTTTTTAAAGAATGGAATTAATATGCATAAAGCTTTTGTGAAAGCTTATATTCTTTATAAGTTTCCTAGTAGACATAAGTTTATCATTTTAGTAAGGATTCATGAAGTAATATCCACATAAACTTTTTAACTCTTAAAAGAAAATGCCAATAATTTTATAAATTTATTGTGTATTTATAGTAAACAGAATAAAACACTAAATGAGGTATCAAACCTGATCCCTTTAACCTATGAAGAAATCCTTTAAAAAGCAATTGTGCATTTACAGTTGGGTTAATGAACAAACCTAATCTAGTATACAAGTTTCTAAACACAGATGAAATAGGACAAAGTTGAATAGGAAGTAGGACAGTGCTTCTGGAGGCAGAGAAGGGGAACGGGAGCCAGTGTTTGTAAACGTCATTGAGTTGCAACATTCATCTTTCTGCTAACTGGCTACAGATAAGCATGACTATCTGCCTTCTACCCCAGCTACAATTCCTTTCTCACTATAATGTACTGTACCTACAAACTGAGAGTCAAAATAGTCTTCCTGTCATTATTTAACTTGTCATAAAATGTGTTACAGGAACAATAAAAGTCAAGAGCACAACAGCTCCCTAATGCTATGCTCCAGACAGAGTTTGAGTGCCTTGCCAAATACTTCATGGCTTGAAATTTAAAGCCCACTGTGACATGTTCAGAGGGCAGAAACCTAATCTGACTCTGGTGCATACACAGTACTTTACATAATAATTTTGCATTTACCTTTTTTTTGTAAGATATCTGGTAGAGGTTTTGTACAAGTGAGGGAAATAGACTTTTAGAAATTCTGTTCTTCACTTTCTTCATTTTTTTATTTATTTTTATTTTTTTATTGGATATATTCTATATTTACAATTCATTTCCCTTTTTCTGGTTCCCCACCCCACAAAGATCCCACTTGCCCTTTTCCCTACCCCTGCTCCCTCTTCCACCCCTTCCCTCTTCCCTGTTCTTGTATTCCCCTACACAGATGCTTTGATCCTTTCCAGCACCAGTGTCCACTCCTTTCTTCTTGTCAGACATCATTTGGTACGTGAATTGTGTCTTTGGTATTCCAAGATTCTAGGCTAATATCCACTTATCAGTGACTGCAAACCATGGGTATTCTTTTGAGACTGGGTTACCTCACTTAGTATGATGTTCTCCAGCTCCATCCATTTGTCTAAGAATTTCATGAATTCATTGTTTCTAATGGCTGAATAGTACTCCATTATGTATATATACCACAATTTTTGTATCCATTCCTCTGTTGAGGGACTTCTGGGCTCTTTCCAGCTTCTGGCTATTATAAATAAGGCTGATATAAACATAGTGGAGCATGTATCCTTATTGCATGCTGGGGAAACTTCTGGGTATAGGCCCAGGAGTGGTATGGCTGGGTCCTCCGGAAGTATCATGTCCAGTTTTCTGAGGAATCACCAGACTGATTTCCAGAGTGGTTGTACCAGCTTGCAGTCTCACCAGCAGTGGAGGAGTGTTCCTCTTTCTCCACATCCTCTCCAACACCTGATGTCTTCTGAGTTTTTGATCTTAGCCATTCTGACTGGTGTGAGGTGAAACCTCAGGGTTGTTTTGATTTGCATTTCCCTAATGACTAATGATGTTGAACATTTTTTAAGGTGTTTCTCAGCCATCCAAATTTCTTCAGGTGAAAAGTCTTTGTTTAGCTCTGTACCCCATTTTTGGATAGGGTTATTTGGTTTTCTGGGGTCTAACTTCTTGAGTTCTTTGTATATATTGGATATTAGCCCTCTATTGGATGTAGGGTTGGTGAAGATCTTTTCCCAATTTGTTGGTTGCTGATTTGTCCTTTTGACACTGTCTTTTGCCTTACAGAAACTTTGTAATTTTATGAGGTCCCATTTGTCTATTCTTACTCTTAGAGCATAAGCAATTGGTGTTCTGTTCAGGAACTTTCCCCCTTAGTCAATGTCCGGAAGGGTCTTCCCCAGTTTCTTTTCTACTAGTTTTAGTGTGTCTGGTTTTATGTGGAGGTCCTTGATCCACTTGGAGTTGAGCTTAGTGCAAGGAGATAAGAGTGGATCAATTCTCATTCTTCTGCATGTTGACCTCCAGTTGAGCCAGCACCATTTGTTGAAAGGGCTATCTTTTTTCCACTGGATGTTTTCAGCTCCTTTGTCGAAGATCAATTGGCCATAGATGTGTGGGTTCAATTCTGGGTCTTCGATCCTATTCCATTGATCTGCCTCCCTGTCACTGTACCAGTACCATGCAGTTTTTAACACTACTGCTCTGTAGTATTGCTTGAGGTCGGGGATATTGATTCCCCCAGAAGTTCTTTTACTGTTGATGATAGTTTTAGCTATCCTGGGTTTTTTGTTATTCCAGATGAATTTTAGAATTGTTCTTTCTAACTCTATAAATAACTGAGTTGGGATTTTGATGGGGATTGCGTTGAATCTGTATATTGCTTTTGGCAAGATTGCCATTTTAACTATATTAATCCTGCCAACCCACGAGCATGGAAGATTTTAAACCAGGATCAAATAGATTGTCTAAATAGACCCATGACCCCCAAAGAAATAGAAGGGATCATAGAAAGTCTTCCAACCAAAAAAAGCACAGGACCAGATTGTTTTAGTGCAGAATTCTATCAGACCTTCAAAGAAGTCCTGATTCCGATACTCTTCAAACTATTCCACAAAATATAAACAAAAGGAACACTACCCAACTCATTCTATGAAGCCACAATTACCCTGATACAAAAACCACACAAAGATCCAACTAAGAAAGAGAACCACAGGCCAATTTCTCTTATGAATATCAATGCAAAAAATACTAAATAAAATACTTGCCAACCGAATCCAAGAACACATCAAAATGATCATTCACCATAATCAAGTTGGCTTCATCCCAGGCATCCAGGGATGGTTCAATATACGGAAATCCATCAACGTAATCCACTACATAAACAAACTCAAAGAAAAAAGCCACATGGTCATCTCATCGGATGCTGAAAAAACATTTGACAAAATTCAGCATCCTTTCATGCTAAAAGTCTTAACAGGAATTCAAGGCCCATATCTAAACATAGTAAAAGCAATTTACAGCAGACTGATAGCCAACATCAAGGTAAACAGAGAGAAACTTTAAGCAATACCACTAAAATCAGGGACTAGACAAGGCTGCCCCCTCTCACCATATCTCTTCAATATAGTACTTGAGGTACTAGCTAGAACAATTAGACAACATAAGGAAGTCAAAGGTATTCAAATCGGAAAGGAAGAAGTCAAACTATCACTATTCGCAGATGATATGATAGTATACTTAAGTGACCCAAAAAACTCCACCAGAGAACTCCTACAGCTGATAAACAACTTCAGCAAAGTGGCTGGTTATAAAATCAACTCAAGCAAATCAGTAGCCTTCCTATACGCAAAGGATAAGCAGGCCAAGAAAAAAATTAGGGAAATGACACCCTTCACATAGCCACAAACAATATAAAGTATCTTGGTGTGACTCTAACCAAACAAGTGAAAGATTTAATTGACAAAACTTCAGGTCTCTGAAGAAGAAAATTGAAGAAGACATCAGAAAATGTTCTTCACTTTCTATGGGTTAATACATTTAACCATGGATGATATGTTTTGCCTTGGAAGTATGGTTTTCTATATTCAAGTGCCGACAGTATATGACCTGACTCTGCCACACAATGTGTTCACAGCCGTTATTTCATAACTCAGATCTACAATTCTCAATTTAGTGTTCTTTTTCAAGTAAGATTTGTCTCCTAAGATGATTTTTCCTATACATTTCCCCCTTGCTTTGATCAATATGTTAATATTTATATTAACTATATTTTCTAAGCAGTCACTCCTTCAAAGAATAAAAACAATAATATTTAGAATTTTTAGTGTTTTTCTTCTATCAAATCATCTTGTGTTCATATATGAAGAATAGTTAACCACCAAGTTAATATGTTTGTTTATTTATTTATGTAATTATCTATTTATTTATTTGAATATCATTTTCATTTACATTTCAAATGCTAAAACCATTCCTGGTTTCCCCCTCCTAACAATCAGCCTTGAAAGGTAGGAGGTCGGAGATGGAGGGTCCCTCTAGAATGTATGAGAGACCTGGAAGGGGGAGAGACTCTCAGAACGTAAAAGGGAGGGACCTTACATGGAATGCCCTACAGTGGGAAGAGGGAACATGTAGATCCTGCCTCCAGTAGAAAGACAAGGACAGGCAGTGGTGGCACATGCCTTTAATTCCAGCACTTTGGAGACAGAGGCAGGCAGATATCTGAGTTTGAGGCCAGCTAGGTCTACAGAGTGATTTCCAGGACATCCAGGATATGCAGAGAAACCTTGTCTCAAAAACAAACAAACAAACAAACAAACAAACAAAAAACCAAAAGGAAAAAGAAAGAAAGAAAGAAAGAAAGAAAGAAAGAAAGAAAGAAAGAAAGAAAGAAAGGAAGAAAGAAAGAAAGAAAGCGCATCAAGTAGAGGGATGGGGTTGTCATCCCACAGTCAAAAACTCTGACCCAGAATTGTTCCTCTCTGAACGAACTGCAGGGACCAAAGTGAACATTCTCAGGATCTATGAATGATGGTAAAGTGGTTTTTGACAAAGAAAATATGTAAAAACTACCAGTAGCATTATATCAATAAGAGAATCTAAATGTTTCCACTCTGAGACTGAGACAATGAC
Source organism: Apodemus agrarius (assembly GCA_964023405.1). Taxonomy (NCBI): domain Eukaryota; kingdom Metazoa; phylum Chordata; class Mammalia; order Rodentia; family Muridae; genus Apodemus; species Apodemus agrarius. Next base: position 85,803,175 of record OZ030005.1, on the reverse strand, counting down.
AAAGAATGATTTGGTTAGCAAAATAATAAAAACAGACCAATTTTAAAATTAGAACCAATACCCCCATTGCTGGAACTGAAAGACTTGAATCAGAAATATAGATTTATTTGCATTTAGAGTTAAGACTCAAAGAAGAGTCTCAAAACTTGAAATGGCACATTTGTTTGTTTGTTTGTTTGTTTTTGTTTTTGTTTTCAAGGCTGTTTGTTTTTCAAGTTATAAAACTGCAAAACTTAGAGGAATATATGAATTCCCAGGGAAAATATTTGGGAGTACAACATCTACCATGATCATAATCAATACCAATATGTTAAATAATGTGAAAATGAAATTTTAACTCTGTTGTCTTTATCCTAAAATCCATAGTCTGAACAAAAATGACATCAGAAAATATGCCCAAGGAGATGGTGTAAAGCCCTGGAAGCATCAAGCTTACACAAAGAACTATAGGTTAATAAGGAAGCTGGGAGCAAGAGAGGTGGTTTTCTCCAAACAATAGCACAGCAATAGGCTGTCAATTTCCAAACTGTCAGACATATAAACACACATACCTGTAATGGTATATATACTGTGAGGTTATATTTAGAAATATATAAGTATATAGATATAAATAAAATCATGTGATATCAATTATTTGAAAATGGAGGCTATAAATTAGAAGGGGAGCAGGGAAGGTATATGGGAGAATTCGGAGAGAAGAAATGGGAGGTAGAAATGTTGAAATTGTAATCTGAATAAATAAATAAGTTAATAAGGTTCATTTTGATCACTGTAAATACCCTCAGCAAATCTCAAATCAGGACATTGTAAAACTTATCCACCAGGACCCTCACTATTATAAAGCTAATTTATAATAGCTTTATAAGACAAATTTGTGAACCTGTGAGACTCAATAGTATCCCAAAAAAAGATATGGCATCTGAGGTTGCATTTAACATGAGATAAAATGAATGAATAAGGTAAAAATATAAGCAAACCCAAATAGACTACTGACCTCTCACTTTAAACTGATATTTCAGGCTTAAGTGATATCTTTTGTTTTGTTTTGTTTTGTTTTGTTTTGTTTTGTTTTGTTTTGTTTTGTTTTTTTCAAGGCAGGGTTTCTCTGTGTAGCCCTGGCTGTCCTGGAATTCACTCTGTAGACCAGGCTGGCCTCGAACTCAGAAATCTACCTGCCTCTGCCTCCCAAGTGTTGGGATTAAAGGCATGCGCCAAGAACGCCCGGCTAGTGATAACTTAATAATAGTGGGTCCCTGGTCCCAGAAATCACTCTCCTGCATCAATTTCCCTATAAAACCTTGAAAACATTATTTGAACTCCCTGAGCTCATGAATCCCCACATGTAAAAAAGAAATATTTTTTAAATAAATGGTCTCCTCTTGTATTTAAAGTACACTCTCAATCTAGAACCTCAGTTCAGTAAGACCTTATAATTTTTACTCTATGATGCTTGCTTTGCTGGAAGGAAAATTTTTATTAACTTGGTTTCATGTGTGGAGTCCTTTCCTGTGTGTGTCCAGTATATCATCATATAAAATGATAGAGAAGTTTTAATCCAACTTCTCTGCTCTAAAAATATTCATGAGAATATGTACCCTGTAGCCAAGTACAGGTATTTCAAAAAAAATAGAATTCTCCACTGTTTTTAATGTTCTAATTGTCAATAGAAACATAGCACCTGGACATTTTGACTGAATGTAGAGACTTAAATTACATGAGGGTATGGGGGCTCACTCTTGTTATAATTATTATTAAATATGTGTATAGTTTTTTAATGGCTAAATAAATTTATTTTTGTAAGTTTCATTCAATTTCAATCATGTTTTTCGAATGCAGATCCAGGTGTAGAATTCTCAGCTACTTTCCAGCAGTCTGTCTGCTTGTGTACTGCCATGCTTCCCTCTAAGATAAACCTTGCAACTGTAAGCCAGTTTCCAAAAATGCTTTGGTCATGGTGTGTTTAGCACAGCAATACAATATTGACTAAGACACTTCCTTAACTTGATAAAAATTGCTACAGCAATAAAATAACTTACCCTACCTTTAATGAAATAAGAAACATTAGAAACAAAGCAGAAATATCCAGTCACAACCTGTTGTGTATTGTACTGAATCTCTTAGCAAAGAAAAGAAAACATGTACCAGTAGAAAGAAAAGTCAGTTTCATTCACAGATGAAGTAATAATTCAAACAGAAACTAATGAATCATTTAAAAGATCTTTTGAAACAATGGAGATTTTTTTATTCCCAGTTTACAGAATAGAATTTGGTAATGCATAGCAATGATAACAAATTGGAAATAGAATGTTAATAGCACTAGCTTTATTACAGGTCATTTCTAATAATCTAAACTCTAAATGCAGTGAAATAAAATATTGATCTTTTAGATAATAAAATTTAAAAATGAAATAGAATGTGGTTAAATAAAAAATGTAAATTAAGTTTAAACAGACTCAAGAAAACATTTCTCATAAATTATGCATGCACTGATAATATCACAAATATACAAGTTAATACTATCATAAAAATAATAGTCAAAATTTTATAAATGGAAATAAAATAAGTGAGTATAAGTGTAATATTGAAATTTCACATATTATTTTGATGACTATCTCAATATAAATAAAATTTTATTGACCTATCATATCTTAATAGATTTATACATTGCTTTACTTCATTCTGTAATATTTTGTCTTTATGAATAAAGAAATTTAATATCATTATGCTAAATGGTTCTGGTAGCATAGTAAATGAACTGGGAAGGAAGCATTCTGCCTTCTTGAGGTTCAGGAAATTTCCCATGTTTCTTAAATACGTGGCCACGTTTCCTGGGGATAACCTCTGTCTCTCTGTCTTTACTCTTTCCAACTTAGTAGATTTTATTCATCTACTTTAATAGCTCTACACATTATCTACTTTCCACTGTGGAAATGATAATGACAGTCTGCCTCTTCCAGCGTACAGTTATTCTGTTATGAATCTTACTTAACTCATTCCCTCTTCTATTTATGTTCAGGAAATCAGTACAGAATTCTCCACTATCCTCTTCATATTGCTGTTTGTGTACAGCAATACACAAACAATACATCCACATTCATTCCTTAGTCTGTCAGGGGATTACAGATTTTGTTCTTCAAATGAAGAACCAATGCTTTGGTTTTGCTGATTTTTGTTCATTCCTTTAACTTGAATTGATTTATGCAAAAAAATTATTGTTTTTCTTGTTTGCTTTAGAAAAAATATATCTTTTCTCTGAATTCTTAAGGTAATCAAATTATAATAAAATTTTATATTTCCTAATTATTTTACTTAATCCTATAAATTTTCTTTGAAAGATTTTTTTGCCTTATACTATGAGCTTGATAAGATAAATTTTATTTTCAAAGTGTTTAAAGTTTTTGTAGTTTCTGAATTATGTTTTAGTAATTATTATGGGCATTTCCTATTGATATAAGAATTTTTTGATATTTATATATTTGACTTTCATTGTCAGAACAAACTTGTATGTTTTTCATTTTTTATATCTTAAACAATTATGAAAATATAAAAAGTTATTTTCCAAGCATAATATTTATATTGTTTACATTGAAATTTAGTGCAATTTTTCCTATATAAAATATTATTTATGTTGGTGAAACTTTGAGGACAATGCGTCTTCTGCATTTTTGGATATGATGTTGTTTATATGTCAATTAGATCAAGTTGATTGATTGTGCTGTCCAAAGAAACTATATCCTAATTGATTTTCTGCCTGCTTCATTTATTAACAACTGAAAGGATGTCTTGAATTCTCACACTGACTTAGTGACTTAGTCTATTTTCCCTTAAGTTCTGTCACTGTTTGCTTCATGTCTTGACATCTACCATTGGTACTAGATGGTTTTTTGGTTACATAATAGCCTTTAATCTTGATAATATTCCTTGTTTGAAATTTTCTCTGAATGGAATTTACATAATGAATGCAACCCTTTACTTTCCTAAAACATCATATGTGAAGTAGATATGTATAAACAGTACACAATTGGATCTTATTTCTGTAAATTGACTGAGATAGTCAATACAGATCCATTTCCACAGTTCTGGAGGCTGAGATATCATGGATCTGTTGATCAGAATGAGAATTAGATAACCCTCATTAACTATTTTCATTTTTAGATAATTTACTCATATTTATTTTATGTACATTGGTGTTCTGCCAGAATGTATGTCTGTGTGAGGGTGCTGAATTCTCTGGAATTGGTGTTTCAGACAGTTGTAAATTGTGTGGGTTCTAGGAATTGAACCCATGTTCACTGGAAGAACAGCCAGTGCTCTTAATCATCCCTTTAGCCTTGACTATATTCTTCTACTCTTTGGTAAAATAATAGATATCTTGGAAGCTTAAGATATGAGATCCTCAATCCCACAAATTCAAAGAAATATGTGGAAGCCATTTTCCCTTGAGAGAAAAGAGACAATAGCAACAGTCCTATGCATGTAGGACCACTTTGTGTCCCCTACTACCCTACAGAATACAAAACAAACATTTTGATTTTTTTTGCTCTAAATTTTATATGGCCTTAAAGGAGGACCAAAACCAAAGGCATTGTTTCATAAATAAATAAATAAATAAATAAATAAATAAAAGCATGGACATTGCTCAGAGAAATACTGTATAGGCTGATTGATTGATTGATTCATTATAACTTTAATGATGTGCAGAGGCTGGAGTATTGTAGATCCAGAGCCAAATTCTCTGGGGCTATCTTTAGCTCTCTAATAGCTATTAATTGCCCTCCTGCATGTGACTTTAATGTCTGTATGATTATTAGACAAATTACTGGTAATACACAGTGGTTCCTAGATGCCACCAACCCAAAGTCTGAGTATCTTGTGATAATATATGAGGCCTCTGAGGCAGATTTTTCTAATTTGCTGCAACACACCTACCTAATGCTCCCACCAATGCATTTGAAAAGCATTTTGATTTCTGACTTTTTTATACAGTTTCTAGTTAGAAACAAAAACAAAAAACTTTTTAATGAATTGCTACCTCCTTGAGATGTGGAATATTCAGACTGTGTTCTCTGGCCACAGTCACATACATGGCTCTAGAATAAACCATTGGCTTTTGCAGATGCCAGCTGTATTGGTATGGACAAGAGCCTTCTAAAGGTGCAGGCCCTGGGCCTTTCTTTTTTTCTTTTTGTTTTTTGTTGTTTTTTTTTTGTTGGTGGTGGTGGTTTTTTTGTTTTTTGAGACAGGGTTTCTGTGTAGCCCTGGCTGTCCTGGAACTCACTTTGTAGACCAGGCTGGCCTCGAACTCAGAAATCTGCCTGCCTCTGCCTCCCAAGTGCTGGGATTAAAGGTGTGCGCCACCACCGCCCGGCCCCTGGGCCTTTCTTAATTCCAGTACCTATGGAATGGCCAGTCACTTGTCAACATGTTTAACACTGATTGGCACTTATCGTTCCAATAGCTCTGCTTGGACCACTTTATTGAGGCTCTCTATGTATCTGTCTCTCCACTTTCAAGTGGCAGCTTCTCCAGTGGTTTCACTTTTACAGGGTCCATGATAAATGTATTTTCTCAACTTACCCTTATATAATGGGAAACAGAAATTTTAATTTATTTATATATGGAAAATAAAATCTATGCTTGCATTATAGCTCAGGTCTTATTTTTAAGATCCTACTTTGAGATACACAATTAAATAAAATACACATTTATACTTGTGCAAATGTATCTCTAGGCTTCTCAGATGAATTTCAAAAGGAATGAGAAAATATGTAATGCTATACATTTATCCACAGAAGCTGTGCTCTCTCTCTCTCTCTCTCTCTCTCTCTCTCTCTCTCTCTCTCTCTGCCCCCTCTTCTTCTCTCCCTCTCTCCCTCTCCCTCTCTCTCTCTTTGAAACAGTCTAACTATAGGTCTTGAACCTTTTATATATACCAGGCTAGCCTAGAAATTACTGAGATCCCTCTAACTCTGCCTCAAATGCTTGGATTAAAGGCTTGTGCCAACCTTTCCAGGTGCCACTTTCTTGTCATAACCAGGCCTGCCTATGCGTTTGTGTTCTTCTCCTAGAAAAAATAAAATATTTAATTCAAAAGCAAGCATTCTATAGTATGTTAACTCTACAAAGGGGATAGAGCTGCACTGGCTACAACACACTCCCACATGGCAACTATTTGCTTTAAAATGAAACAAGATTACTCTGACATGCATTATTTTAAAAAGGGGCCAAAGTTGGCATCAAGACTTATGGATATACTGATGCCATATCATGTGCCCCATGATGGTGTGCATTAAGAGAAAAAGGATTGATTCTGTAATGTCATCACCAGGAAATGAATTAGACAAAAGTTACAGGGACAACAAGAGATAAACCAAGCGGAGAACTCTGCAACATTTTTCTTTTCAAAATTTTATATCAAAAAATATAGAATTTTTTGAATTTTTTAATTTAAAGAAATACAGAAAAATAATAACTCAAGGCAATTTATTATTTGGAGATTAATATTGAGGCTCAAGGCAGAGTAATATTATTTCATAAGGACTTATTTTCCAGTTAAGGTAAATATGCTATGTTTATGAAAAAACTACGGCTTTGATATTTTCTGTTTTATTTTGTTTAAAAATAAATTTCAATATAAGTTAAATTTCTACAACCCTTATGGATGTGCATGTTCATGTCCATTAGTTTATAATCTAAATATAAATGTTTACATTGTTTCTGAATTGAAATTCTAATGTCCATATACATAAAGCATCATATTAAAAGTTCTTATGTGAGGACATAAGTTTGGAGAAAAACATATTTCATGCAATCTCCCTTCAAGGTGATCATGATACATATTTTATTAGTGAAGACATTAAAATTTCTACCTGTTACTAGCATTTCCAGTGTTTGAGGCACGACTAGACTTGAAGATAATCTTTCATTGTTTTTCCAAAGGAAATGCTGTAAATACTGTATTTTTTATTTGGAAATGTTGAAATAGAGAGGGCTATGGACATGGCTTGCACACAGGACTCAAGTGCAGTATCTCCAATATGTGGAATTCACATGCTTGCTCATACGCTTAAATGAAGCTACATTTCCTTGATTTGAGTTTATAAGCAATGGTGGAAAAAAAGTGTTAGTGTGTTTTAGACCTAGGGAAGGTTACTGAGTATCCTCCTAAAATAGAATCCCTGTAAGTAATTTTATGTACTGAAAATAAATAAGAATTAGCTCTGAATACTCATTAAGTACAAGTTGTAACAGCAAATAACAAAAACTACTTATTAAAAGGGTTTAGTAACTTACACAATCATAAACAATTTGTGTAAATTGCTGAAATTCACTCAATGTTGATTTTATTATCTGAAAACAACAAACAAAACTATGAAAACCCACCAGTACAGCTGAGAATATAACATAATAGTTTTTTTCACAAGTGCCTGCCAGTTGTGAAGAAGAGTACACAATAGCAAAGAAATTATATATTATATATATGTATATATATGCATATATATGTATGTTTACACCTATCTGGGTATCAGAAGGGACCACTTTTTCAGAACTTTGAAAGGTATTTGCAAATTTTGCTGGCAATTCAATATACTATCTTTATTGTTACTTTTAAATTGTTTTCAGGCCTATGAAATAAACATTAAAATATATGATATACCATTATAGTTATATTCAATAAAAAATACTGTTATTATAATATAATAAAATGAGATTGTTGCAAAATAAGTAAATTTTAAAATTTAAGATAATCTATATTTCAAACTTAGATAATATTAAATGAAAAATTGCCCATTAAATCTACCTATAATTTCTGTTGTCTTCTTTCTTTTCTTTTTTTCCCAAAACTAAGTCATGCTAGCAGTTTAATTCTGATAAAATCAGTATAAAAGCATAACAGATCTCAGAGATGGTGGAGGCAGAAGTCTCTTGAGGACTTCTTCATTGAAGGTACACAATAATATACACTACAAATCTCCAGATAACTTGATATTCTGTCTGAGGGATGTGAGACAATGGTGGTTCTCTGTTAAGAGGGAAATGATCAAGACTGTGGGGAGGAACGGGGTTGGCTGAATTTGGGAGGTGTTGCAATCACAGAATTTTCCTTCAGCAAGTTTCAGTGCTGTTTGGTTTTCATTGTTGATTTGGTGCCTATACCATCATAGTAATAGCAATATCCTAAGACAATATGAGGATATGAGCCAAAAAATCTTAAGTTCTTACATTTATGTAAGTATTTGAAGCATTATATACAGATTTCTTTTGTTGCTTGTTTGATTTGATTTTTTTTTAAACAGTTTAGGTAGCCCTGGCTGGCCTTGAACTCGAAGATCCACCTACCTTGGCCTCCAGAGTGCTGGGATTGACGGCATTCACAAACACTGCCCAGCCATTATAAACAGATTTCTTTTAACACATCAGAGATCTCAAACTTTACAGAAGGTTAAATATGTGACCAAGCCTTCACCAGGTTAAATATATGACCAGCTCAGTAAATAAAGTCTCTACTGCAAACTTAGAGAGCTGAGTTAAAATTTCCAACATCTACATAAAGTCAACCACAATGGCTTGTATCTATAACCCCCATATTGGTGAGGCAGAGACAAAGGGATCCCTGGAGCCCTGACTAGCCAACCTGGGTAAATTGGTGAGTTTCATATGCAGTAACAGACTATATTTAAAACAAGACCAACAACAAAAAATTAAGGGCCATTTGAAGTATGGGATGGAAAACTAATCTTGTATAAGCTTCCTAAAATATATACATATATGAATTTAACTGAAACCCCTATTGCTAAGGGATACAGAGCCCAAGCTGTCCATCTCTTCTTGCCAAAAGATTTCAGTACAGAGATGAGACTACATCTGAATGAGTTGTTAAACAAAGAGGTTCCACAGGAATGCCCAAACAGACCAACACTATAGGATGTTCTCTAGTAATTGTCAGCCAGGCCCCATTGCTGAAGAGTATAACTGTACAATTCAATGAGCATGCAAAAGTGTAACTAGTACCTATAGAGAGTTTTTACACTTATGTTGTAGCATCTTTGGTATTACTATACATGCTATCAAAGGAGAAACACAAACACCAACATAGCCATAGACCCTTTGATATGGAATGGTGTTCTGCATGCAACATATGCTAGTATGATGGTGGCACACAGCCTGAGGGAGCACCAGTATGACAAATGGAGAGCTCAACTCGGACTTAAAGTGGGAAAAGCAAAAACAGACACTTCTGTTTGGTCCAAGACATGCTAATGTCCATAAACAGTGATAAAATAAGGTAAAGAATTTCAAAAGATGTTGAAGACTTTTTCATTATTGGAATGGTATTAAAAGAAAAGAAAGGCCATCTATATATCAAACTTGGGCCACATCTTTATATATATATGCCAGGAGCATATTGAAAGACTGGTACAAAAAAAGGGATATGATTAAATTGATAACTAATTTTCAGTGAGATTTAATTCAGTATTTTTATAATTTAAGAGAATGTAAAAAGGATGGTACCTCTCCCCATACCCAAAAAAAATTCTTTCTGAAATTTCTATTTCTTTTCTGCTGTCTCCTTTTATCGTCATTGGCTACACCAGTTACCTCTGCTCACAGCTGGATTGCCCTAAGCCTATGAAAAGCAATGTACTTGGATACACATGATTATTTATGGATACTGGAACTAATACCTCCAACTTATCCCTTTAGGCTTATAGATGGTAAATCCCTTGTTAATATATAATCTTTAAGGTCCAACACTCAACTTCTATAAATGGCCACCTTTTGAATAAACCTTCCAAAAGCCAATCCTGTTTCAAGTGTGCCATCTGCTTAGAGTTGGAAACCTTTCTTATGCAGATGGCTTCATGGAAAAGGCATCTAATTTGAAGAAAGTATAAGACTTAATGAGTTGAAGTTGGTACAGGAAGGACCATGTATGAAACATATTAGCAACTAGAATAAATGTGAATTATTAGAAAACACATTATAAACTAGACCTGTATGTGGTCAATAGATAATTAAAATTATTGTGACAAGAATAATTGTCACAGAAATCAAAATCACTTTTTGGTGCCACAGGTTGTTGTTATCAAGGTAACTAATGATGAGATGAAAATTAACTTGCTGCTCTTATAGAAAACCTAGTTTCAGTTCCCAACATCCATACTAGGCTATCTTTTGCTCTCTGCAGACATTGCATGTACATGTTGCAAAGAGAGACAAGCAGACACACAATAACTAAACATAAATAAAAAATAAATGTAAAACTGAGAAAAGCAAGTTGAAGAAACAAAGGGTTTATTTTGCTAGTCTTCTTGGTTTTCTAGTGTAGTTGAGACATCACAACAGTAGGAGCTTGGGGCAGGTGGCTACCTTGCTCACAGAGGCAGGAAGGAGAAGTGACAGAAATGATAGAGGTAGAGGTAGAGATAGGGAGAGGAATAGAGGGAAATAGATGAGATAGATGACTGAAATAGAGACAAATATGTGCCTAGAGATAGAGACATATAAATGGATGGATGGATGGATAGATAGATAGATAGATAGATAGATAGATACTCAGACAGACATAGAAATAGATAGACAGACAGAAACACCCACACTCAAAAACTGTTGCTTAGCTTGCTCTAACGTTTTTATTTAGTACAGTTCCCAGGCTATAGAGTGGTACTGCTTGCCCATATTTAGGATATATCCACACACCTCAATTATTGCACTCTCCAATATCTTTCAGTGGCATGGCCAGAGGCTTGTCTCCTACTTTGTTATAGATTCTGTCAAGTTAACATCTCATATTAACCTCTACTGTCAACAAATTTGTCAAAAGATGGTAGTAGGCTTTCTATGAATGGAAGAATATGAATAGAATGTATTTCTAACTCAGTGCCACACATGGTAATTTCTGGTAAAATCAGAATATCATAGTGGCTTAGGAATGAATTACTTCATCCTTTAGGATGGACACCCATATTTAGCCATGATTATGGTGGTAAAAGCTGAATGATAGATGCTATATGTGATATTGTAGCAACAGCCAGGTAATAGCATTGATATAATTGTGAGTGACCGTAAAGAAGCAGCCATGTTTGGAATGATAACATCACCGGGACTATACTGAAAATCTA